>SRHC01003347.1:172427-284407 GCA_004794325.1 Pomacea maculata | reverse complement strand
CTCGAACATTCTAGCACAGACATTCTATTTCGTCGCAATAAAGACATTTTTGAACATTGCTACATTGTTGAACATCATTTCCTCCCTCGCACAAGACATTTTACTGTGAACATTGCTACATTGTTGAATATCATTTCCTCCCTCGCACAAGACATTTTACTGTGAACATCGCTACATTGTTGAATATCATTTCCTCCCTCGCACAAGACATTTTACTTTGAACATCGCTACATTGTTGAACATCATTTCCTCCCTCGCACAAAGACATTCTACCTTTTACATTGCTGCCGTGCTGAACATTCTGGAATATAGATGCAAATCTACAACCCAAAGACATTATACTTTGTACACTACTAGAGTGCTACAGTCGTGAAAGTAGCCAACATGTAGCCAAGCTACAGCTACTTTCTAAAATGTAGCTACGGCTACAAGCTACTTTTTTTTAATTTGTAGCCGGCTAAGCTACAAGCTACAAAATTTGTAGCCGGCTACAGTAGCTGTAGCTAGGCTACAGCTACTCCCCATCCCTGGATATGGGCAGGTCATGAATAATGAATCAAAGACCAAGATGTGAAAGAGGAGTCACGCTTTCATTCATTAGAACAGGATTTTCTCGTTTGTTGCAACCCCCCCCCCCCCAAAAAAAAAGCAAAAAAAAACACTCAGTTTAACTCTACATCCAACGAATGTAAGTATTTACTCACAACTCAGATCTACTGCTCGGGGTTTTGTTGGTTTAAGTCAACAACGGGATTGAACACAAGTCCTGTAAGGTGTGATTTAGGGTTTATGCTTGTTTGTTTTTTGTTAGGTAGAATGTTGGGTCTAGGAAGCGCACCCAGTGACGGGTCGCAAGTCACTTGAACCTTTTGACTGACGGGTAGGCCCGAAGTATGTCATCGCTATAGAGCATTGAGTGCGACCTGTAACGGTTGTCACATCAACGTTTGCTCAGGTAGTACGACCAGTAACAGTCTGACTTGAAGATGTCAACATCGGTCAAAAGTATTTTTACATAGCCGTGTGTAGAGAAAACATGAACAGCTAAACCAAGCTCCTGCAGCCATTATTTTCTGACTCCACAAAGATCATCCCAATGCGTACACTGCAATTGCAGTTAACTCTCTTCTTGCTGGCGGTCCACATTGATAAGGTTTATAAAATATCCAGAACTCAGCTGATCGCCTCGGTTTCCCGACTCGCGAGTGTGAACATGTCACACCACTTCTTCACTCTCTTCATTGACTATCAGTTAAAGTAGAATTGACTACAAACTCTCACCTCAATGCTATGGATTCTTTCAAGGCTCCTACCCCTCCACTACTACTAAAATCTTGTCTGTCTACACTCCTGCCCCAAACCTGCACTCCTCATCAGACCCTTCATTCCATCCTCCCTCCCAGTATCAAAGGATAAACTGATCCAAGGGACGTAAGCCACATAAAAAGGTCGCGCGTGTTATCTCCCATTTCTGTGTGTTTTGGTAGTTACGTGATCCACACTCAAAGTTGTTTTCTCAATAAAGATATAAACAATGAAATCTATTTAAAAAAAGAAAATAATCTCTCACTATTTTAAATTATTTATTTTGCCTGATTCTTTGCTACATTTATCAAGATGCATCCCGAGGAAACTTTTTAGGTTACAAGTAAATCACACAGGAAAGTGAAGCATGCACCAGTTGACTTTTTATGTTCATTAAAGTCTTCCTAATCTTTCCGTTTTTATTCTAACGCTTTTATGTTGAAAGATGAAGTTACGTTTCAACCCGGTACACTGACGTCTTTTTTATCATAATAATTTATATTCTCCATAGCGTATCGCTTATTAGCAATGATGGTGTAGCTATAGAGTATGGTAAATGGTTTGAGTGGTTGGTGGGAGAAAGTATATCCAGAGAGTGTAGATATAGAGAGGCTGCACTCTGGTAGCATCACATTTCGAAAGGACGCAACTATTTTCTTAACAAGTAAGGACAAAGGAGGAGTGCAGCCTCTCTATATCTACCCTCTGATGCTACCCAGTACAGCCTCTCTATATGTACGCTCTCTGGTATATCTGTGTGTGGTTATATCAAATATATACAAATGCTCCATGACCACCCCTTCTCTTTTTCTTGTATTTCTCTCAGCCTAACGATAGAACCCCTTTTCTAGCTCTCCCTCCCTCTTTAATTTTTACATATTTACTTGTTTGTATTCTTTACAGATTAGCGTTGTGGAGTTTGTAAAACTATAACAGCTAATAATATTGTTGTTGCTGTGTTTCTGATGTTGCCGTCAACATGTTTCTTCTGCTACACGCGATAGTTTGAAATTCTCAAATTCCTGACTTTAAATCACAAAGCAGCTAAATAATTTGTTGCTAAATGGGGGTCTCAAGGGATGTCCTCGGACCTTGGACCCTGTGGTTCGCCCGTATTATGTGTAAGTGACCGAGTTTTTATATGTCTAGATACAATGGTATAAAGATTTCTTTTATCAATATTTTGTTTTCTTAAAATATTGCTTGTCGTGAAATATAATGTTAACATGGACATAATAGTCTTTTTTTCAAACTATGATTTATTGTTGGTCTTATTTTGCGCATTCAAATATTATCAAGTTATATTAGATATATTTATTTCTTGCCCTATACTACCCAGTCGACACATCAAATCATTAATCTAGAATATTTTCATACCTTACTGAAAATAATACAATTCTCTCTTTTTTTCTTTCTCTCTCTCTCTCACAGAAACTTGCTTTAAAACATCACCGCTAGATGGCGTAGTGTCATTTAAAGTGGATCGTTGGGGCAATTTCCTTAAGCCGCGCGACAGGTTGGGGAAGTAAGCCCCGAGCTCAATTTGCATATCTACATCCGGGGACTGCTTTTACTTGTAAAGCACAGGAGCGTGTCTCAGTCCGCGAACTAATATGACGTCAGGTCAGAACGAACAAGTTGATCCTTTGTGCGCGAGCATTCCGGGCACGTGCCGGCTAAATCCACTTTTGTCGCCTCCTATGTAAGGGGGGAGCGAAGAGCGGGACAGGTGACTGATGAAATCAGGGCCGTTAACAAGGCAGCGGAGGTTCTGTTTCTCTCCCTTTCAGTCGCCATGCTTGCAAAAGCATCTTCGGCCAGCGACACTCAGGTCTGGTCTGCTAAACCGGGATTCGAGCGGCCATAACCGGAACCAAGCCTTGTAAAGGATTAGGATTGGAGGCTGAAATATTCAGATGGCTTCTGGCAATGATTGATTTGTGTTTAAAGAGTTGGTAACTACGACTACTTCTGAAAATAATAATATGCATGTCCTATACTTTAGGTATCAGTAAAAAATGGTGAAATCATTGATTTTGCTTGTTTTTTGGGTTTTTTTAATTTTTTTTTAATTTTTCGTTGATTCATCTGCAGAGAGCATTTCCTGGTGGCGCAGCGGTTATCGCCTGTCACCGATGCAGTGAAGATTAGCTGTCCTGGGTTCAGATCTCGTCTCGGGCACGCTGTCTTTTCTCTGTGTGTGGCATCTGTTTACAAGGCTGGCTGAATTGCCGTAATATAGCCTTAGCTGCCCCCTTTTCCCAAAACACGTACACACACGCCATCCTGTAGTCGCTTTATGCTGTAAGATATGATTCCTATTTCTTCTGGTTGTTTTACTGTTTGTGCGTCTGTATCTATGTGCTCTACATAGAGCCTAAAACTGTTCTGAATGTTACAATGCAGAGCCAATGGCACTCTAGATACTTCCGCAGTATAACAGACACTAGACACCTACACAGAAAAAAATCTTTGAATAAACACAACTGCATCGTTTATTTATCAAAACCTCTCCCGGTACAACAGTTGCTTATCATTAATCATTTCAATGTTCTAATTAAACTATGCGAAATATGAATGTTGTTTATTTCAGATGATAAGTATTTCAAGGAATAATAATAAAAAGACAAGCGGTGGACTTTGTCAGTCACTCGTGTTTATCAAATCTCCAAAATGATGTGCTATTCATTCGACAGACAGAGGTTGCACAGACACGAGTGTTGCTAAAAGAACAGTTGTGTATTGATAGTTATAGGGTACACAAGCAACAGTCCCACGCAGGACACAAACGGCGCCACACGCATGCACATCTCAGCCAATGAGCGAACGCGGCTCATTTAGTTTCAGGTCACGTGGTCGTAACGCGGTTTGTTGCGCGCAGAAATGATGCTTGTCAACAGGGACGTGAAAAGCCGAAAATACGCCTCATCTGAAAACAGAACAAAAGTTTCAAAATCTTACTGTTGTGAGATTCGTTGGTTAAAATTTTGAATGGTCAACACGATTAAGGTTTTAAACGAAATGAGAAAAGAAATATTTGGTTCAAGCATTTTGGTTCGAGCCGTTAAAGACTTACATATTTTTCAATGATTTAGTAAAGGTTAATGTTAGATACTATTTCCCAAAATTTAATTGAATGACCGTTTTCCGTTCCAGATGACCATGTCTACAAAAATAACTATGCACCAACACAAACACAGACATCAGGATTGTGCATGAAAGCCTTTATGTCGTATTAGAAAAAAAAAATATTACTCTCCACTAGACCCTTCAACACACAAATTAATGCATATATGTTGACTTCATTAACCTTTTATCACTGAAATAAAAATTTTCACAAAATTTCAGCTTAAATCTCATGAAACGAGTATGATCAAGGCACATCTCTTATACCAGTTTCTTCCAACTAAAATGCTACAAATCTTCCGTTTGTCTGTCAACAATTATTGGTATGCTGCTTTTATTCGTCCTGATACGGGTCTTGCTTCATCTGACTTCAGTCCTCCATCAGTTTGCAGGGCCCTGGACGAGTGTCATATGCAAGGCCCCGCACATTTATATGGTGAGCTGACGGTGACAAAAGAATTTAATTTCCTATCGCGGGGCCCCTATCAAGTGCGGAGCTTGGGGCGGTTGCCCTAGTTGCCACCTCTGATTGGCGCTTTTGCCTCCAGACAACATACACTGGTGTGTTATCAGCATTTCCTTTGGATATATTTACACTATTGTGTATGTATCTGGTCTGAAGCAGATTACTGAATGTGTCTAATATCAAAGTTTAATAGCGATATATTATATGTAAAAATGTCTAGGTGATGTGCAAGATACGCACCGGTCTTACAAAAATTAGTAGACTTTATGCTGTAGATATTATGGCCAGATTTTATTGACAACACTCATTTTATATGCTCTCAAAAAAAATTCTTCTTGCAAAAGTTTAAGTAAAGGTTAACCTTCAGTGTTCTGGGTTCTTTTTTCATCGACTTACGAAAGCGAAATATGAAATAAAGGAGGAAAATATTGTATAATATTAATTTATGATATTTTAGGAATATTTTGGCCTTATCATAAATCTGTCAAACACAGATGCATGGTTGGCAGTATCTGATCTGCTAAAAAGCCCCTAAATAGTTTTAATTAGACATCTCCTGCGAGTAGACATTGCTGAAGATCAAGGACAAGACTTTCACGCAACTACGAAGCCAAACCATCTTACCTCGGCAGCCGGACGCTTAGCTCTCGTTGTCTTCATCCACAGTCACTTCCTGTCTGTAGGAAGAAAGTAGCACTGCGCATGCGTGCCGGACGTCGTCCATGGCGACGGGAACGGAAGTGGTGTCGGAAGGCGTTCGCTTGCCGAAGAAGAGGGAGTTCATGTTGGGATTGATGCCCCGGCGGCCGAAGAGGAGGGGCTGCTGGTTCACCAGGTGGCTGAGGCTGCGGCCCAAGACGGCGCGGGAGGGCACTGAGCACAAGGAGAGGCAGACGACCAGAACCAACAGCTGGAAACGGGCGGACATCTGCAACAAAGTCGCGAGCCCTCAGAAACCGGCAGACGGGCAGCTGTTGAATCGAATATCGATGCCATCGAATTGAGCTGTACATCTCTATTCTGCCGATGATTATTTTGTCTTTCCACTGTCTTCTTTGTTTTTCAAGAAATTTAAGAGTGACTCACCGGACTGGTAGTTCTACGATCGTTGTCTTTCTTTCCACTTGATTGAAATCATTTTTAACAACTCAATATAAAAAAATTTTCAATGACAAAAAATTGCATTTGCTAAAACATATTTATTTTTGTGAAACCCTGATAATTGCTTCACCAAAGCTCTGGCACAGAATTTGTCAGTATCAGCTCACCTAGCAGCAAATTTCAAGTGCTAAGTTAGTGGGGGAGAATCATACAATGCAAGAGTTTCATGAACAAAATAATGATGCACACTCAGGTGATAAACTTCTGGAAGCGCTTAGCAATGATATTTTAAATAAAGTATTCCTGCAGAGTCTTTCTGGAAAAGACGAGCTTTAAAGTATTTTTTTTCAAAGTTTCTTTTTGCTGTGGCTTTGTTTTGAGTGGATTGGCAGAAACTTGCGAGCTGTGTCAAAATACCAAAATACTTCTTCGATTCCTGCGGCAAAGTCTTAAAACGATCCTTGAGCTTCAATGACCTCCAGGCTGTCATGATGTCATCCAGGTGCACGACGAAAACGACAATAAGCTGACTTAGATCCCTGTACCCCTACCAGCCCTGTTTTTCCTACCGTCAGTGACAGTAATTGTCCTGATGCTTGCCACCTCTGTGATGCGTGGTCATCGATTGCAGAAGAGACAACAGATCAAACGACGGGGACCATGCTCCGGGCATGCAAATCACTTAACGGCCTGCTCCTGGTTCCGCGGGGGGATCAGAGTATCCTCCTGCCCCTGGCAGCTGCACTGATAAAGCCTGATGGATAGACCTCCCATGGCCAATCTGTTTCGGATGATTTAGATAGATGTGGCCCTGCACCCGAAGGGAGAACAAAGTGGTCGTCGTAGGTTCGTACTTGTCATGTTGTAGTATACATAGTCCTGTGTAAACAATAGATGAGATCTTTCATGTCGGCGATGAGTCAGAGGCAGTGGAAATCATTGGTCGTGGTCGCTTCTAACACGTAAAATACTTTTTTCTTTGTTTTTTTTTCGCCACCATCACTGTCAGTCAATTATCAATATAATGAGTCATTGCTCTTGATGACCCTTCTCCTGGTCTGTCTATCTTCTCGTCAATTCTGGTGGAAGCGATAAAAAAACGAGAATTTTTATTTAAAGGACTGGTTTAGGTAAGAATTTAGTTGTGCATGAAATTTTAGGCAGGAATTTCTAAGGATTAACTGTAAGATAAACATCAAGAAAAGATTTATCTTTAGACGAGCAAAGTGATTTTTATGCAGCTTCCCCTATCCTTCTCTCCCACACGCGCGCGCGCACACACACACAGATTATCGCTTTTCTCCACAAATCCTCAGTCTTAATTAAACTCTTCAACGGTCTTCTGGCCGTGAGATGGGTGGTGTGTCTGGAGACGATACCTACCCTACTAAGTGAAATATCCTTGATGGCGGCCTGCTCTGTCTGGCCATCAGAGTGGGAAGGTCTGTCGAAAATTGGACCCTATGCAGCCGACGACTGTCACTCCAGTGAATTAGCAGACGAAAGGTGTAGCCGCCACTAGCTTAGTTTATCTGAACTTATCTTCTTAATCATTCCCCATTACGGCTCTCTCTTTTCTCCTTTTGTTCTTCTGAGACTAGTTAGCCAGCAGAGTTAAGGACCTTATTTTCTGTTAAACAAAGTCATTTTCTTTTCCAAAAGAGCCCTACCCAGGTCTCGATGAGAATAAAGCTGTTAGGGACTTAAAGTCTCTGTCACGTGATCGACTGTTCCTTTCTCTCCCTATATTCCATGCAATCTTTGCCCGCTGCCTATTATCTCACCCAATCCCTAGTACAGCACTTTGCGAGTATTGTGGCGATGTCAGGTAAAGATCAAAGCAAATTGGCGCTTAATTCTAGATCCTTCCAACCACTGTCACAACCCTTCGTCTTTGTGTCCACCTATCTGTTGTCCTCCTTTTCTGTTCGCCCACCTGCATGTCTGTCTGGCTGTCAATCTTCATTTTCGTCATCCTTTCTTCTTCCCGTTTGCTCCCGTGACAAAATGTGACGGTTGAAAGTTAGGCGCTGGACTTGTAGATGGTCTCGAAACAGCACAAGTGGAAGAAGGTAGTAAGGTGATGAACAGCACATGTATTTATGATCTCAGATAACATGCCTTCTTCAACGTCCGTTGCGTTTTTTTGTTTGTTTGTTTGCTTGCTTGTTTGTTTAGTTGGGTTTTTTTTTTACGGCATAGCTGATTTTTCCATTAGCGCAACATTGAGCTTCTAATTAACTTACAGCTTAAGATGTTTTCATGATCAGACATATCTACTGATTTCATTCAGTGTTTGGTAGAATTATATTAATAAAGTAACTGATCATTTTAATGCTTTCTCTGATACATGTATTTGTTTACTATCACTTGACTTGGTTGCTATGTAATGGCGCTCACTCTTTAAATTATTTTTGTCTGAAGCCGAAGTGGTGAAAACTTGTGCTTTGGTAGTTATATCCTACAATGTCAGCAATGTACCTCCATGTTAATGAGGCTAAAATGGAGTAATTTTCTTTAAGTTATGAAGCTGATCCTTAATTTAAACCAAAATTTTGTATTTAAAACACTTTTGTGTGCGGTCTCCCTGTGCTAAATCTGTCACGTGACAAAAAGTTAGCACAGCAATGTAAAAAAATATTTCGTTCTATCTCGAAAAATGAAGATTCTATGATGGCCGCTGTGTCAAATAAAAACTAAACATAAGGGCGATGGAATTTGTACTCTTGATGGCGCAATGCTTTATTTTGTGTTTCTGACAAAACAAATATGATCAGTTATATTCATTTTTGAGGGAAGTATTCCCCAAAAATTTAACACCAAGTCTAGTATTTTATTTTCCAATACAAACTATATTAAACGCAGACGCAGCAAATAATACTTATCAAGTTTCTTTTCTTTATTCATATAAGTGAATTACATTTTTGATGATAGAAAGCGAGTTGAACATTAGACACTTTGTGATAAGAATTTTTGGCATTAAATATACAGACTTTTAAAATAATTCAGATCATGCCCATTAGGTCTGAGCTCCGTAATTAGACCAAGCATAGATTAGTTTTCATTGTTAACATTTACTTTTGCAGTAGTCAATATTACTTTCTAAAGTTTACTCATTTGGTTTTTTTCTTTCTCTTAAACTAAAATTGCTGTGTTACTACCATTGTACGCACTTTAAAGTTTAACAATAGACACACCAAACTGTATTTAAAGAGTAAATATCTATTTTTGTTTTACCATATATATTACTTAGCTGTGCCTTTCGTTAAAACTTTCCAAATATTTAACAATTATTTTTAGTCTCCTATAATGATAAAAAAAATCAAGTTTATTTTAGAAAATTAAAAAAAAATGAAATTTCAAAACGAACTCTGAAAAATAACTTTTTTCACATTTAAATATTTAAAACGAAGTGAATTTTATATTTCCACGTGAACATTGCGTGCACACATGTAAAATGAAAGAAACAAAGAGAAGAGTCCATTTAAAACTGACTTTTGTGGTGATGCCACTGAGAATCAGCAAATAGCAAAGGTAAAATCCTAACTGGGACAAAGATAATGAAGCATGTATGGCTGAAATGGAATGAAAATAGTAGAAAGAGCACGGCAAAGACTAGATGAGAGAAACCCATTATCGTCACAGGATCTGAAGCGCAGGGAAGTCCAGGTGCCCTTTGCGTGCGGGAGAGTTACATCAAGTTCCAAAAACTAATCGAAAAATAGTTGCACTGCCCTTAAAACATCCCAAGAAATGTGCCGACCTCTCGTCATACACTTTTTAAAATTATTTTTCTTCGCGGTTTTTGTGTTACAAAATAAACTACATAGCTGTGGAATCATCAGGGGTAAAAACAAAATGGTGTTGAAGGATAATTTAGAAATTTCCCTTTTTAACGGATTAAAAAAAAGAGAGAGAGTCAGACGTACCTTGAAAATAGGAGAGCGGTGACTGGGCGCGGCAAGAATCAACGAGACTGAGGATGATGCGGTGGTGGTTGCTGCAGCAAGTGTTCTCTGCTGACTTCGGCCCAGAATAGAGAGGGCGACAACTTGCGCTCGGAGCCTTATATCTTGCCTCCCCTTCCTCTGACGTCGCCAGCACCAGCAGCAAGATCTGCGCATGTCTGCAACTTGTCACGCCCCCTGTTACACCCTTTCTTCCTCCCCTCCCCCTCTCTCTTCTTCTCTTACTTTCTCCCCCTCCCTTCTCTTCTCTTACTTTCTCCCCCTCCCTTCTCTCTATCTCTACCCCTTACTCCCACCTTCTTCCCCACTGTCTGTCTGGCCCACTCTGTTTGCGTTGCTGCCATATTGAGGCTTGAAGCGATCCGTGTTGCACGAGCAGCGAGGTCAAATTCATGTTCGAGCTGTAAACATGTGTTGTCATCACTGATCTTTGACTCGCGATCCTCCAGCAGTCATTTCCATTCCTCCTTACCCACCTCCATTTTTCTTTTCTCCCCCATTCCTTCCAGTTCTACCCCCACCTCTCATATCCCTACTCCCCCCTCCATTTCTTGCAGCCAGCTAGATTTCCGATGCGAGTTCATTGCTAGTTTAATTTGATGGCGTAGGGTGCCACCATCAACAAGCAGCTCAAGGAGTGAAAGGGAAGTCACTCTCGTCGCAAGCCTCAGTGGAAGGATGGCGTGGTAAAAATGGATGGCGACCGACGCCACGCTGCCTTCTAGTAACTGGGAGCCAGAGAACACGACAATAGCGCATCCCATTCGTCCTTCCGGTGGCCTGGCATAGGGTTCTTGGGTTCTGGAGGCTAACGGCATTTAGGCCATGAACAACGACAGCACCTAGCCCCCGATGACCCCCTGCCTGCTATCGCGTGCTACTCACGCACGTCATTTCGGAGGGCAACGCAAGGGCCATTTCTCTCCTATCGCTTCCGGTCGCTCGGGTGGCAAAAGTTTTCAATCGCCAGCAAATGTGCACCAACATGCAGATTCTCCTCCCCTCGACTTCATCCAGCCTCCTACGCAAATCGCAGTTCCTAAAAGTTGTCCGGCACACGTTGGCGACACCGCCACTAACTTTCCTCCGCGTCGCCAGACGGGCTTCAGGAGGAGTATTCACAGCTCGGAGCCGTTTCCTAGAGGAGTCGCATGATCTGATTTGCAAACACTACAGAGCAATTAGCATTTTGTTAACCTTTTATACGCGATTATTGAGCGTCGATGCACCTCTACACTTCTGAGCTTACTGCTTCGAGATCGGCATGTTTGATGGCGCAAAACCTCTTGATGAACGGAATGAAAGTGGACAAACAGGCTTACGACCGCTGCTGATAAGCCGGTTAGGAGCTGGTTACAAAACGGTCAGTGAGGCTGATACGATTACAGGTTCTAATTGCACAAGGTTTGCGTGAAAAAGAGTATTGTCCTTTATTTCGTTTTCTTTCTTTCTTTCTTTCTTTCTTTAGACCTCCTCGTTGACCAGTGGTCCTTCCCTCCTTCCTGTCGCTGCATTGCTATTGGATCTGTATGTCAAACTGAACTCTCTGATTTCTCTTCTGCAATTGTTCCATGAATTTTCTTGACTGTGCTTGCGATGTCAGTCATCTCTGTGCGAAGTTGAAGTCATGTTTTCTTCAGTCTCACCTGTCGTCGTCGGAGCATGCGTGTTGAGATGGTGAGCATTATGACATCTCCGTATTTCTACCGAAAAATTCGCTCACCTTTTACCCTTCGCACTGTCTGCCAGTCTGAGTGGTTAAGATTTTCTGTCCTCTTTTGATGTCTGTCGATGTGTCTTTGTCTGTTTGCTGACTGGCTTGCTTTGGTCTGTGCCCTTATGTATGTTTTGTGAATTTTGTTATGCTTTTGTAAAATCCATTGAGCCTTGTGTATCATCATCACGTTCCGTGGATTTTTTTCTCTTTGATGACATTGTAAAAACCTTTGAAAAAATGAAAGATGTGTCTATTCTCTGCAACTTTTAAAAAGATGCATCAAAGTTTGACAATGACATTTTTCTGACTCTGACATCTGGTTTTTGACCAGTCGCCAACGCCTTTCAAAAAATGCACCCGTGTAATTGCACTTAAGTGGAGTTTTTGAATTCAGCTTGAAAGAAATGCACATAAAAAAATGGGAAAGCAAAATTTTATGACTTTTGGATATACACCGATACAACGAACACGTGACAGACAGACAGACAGGGGGAAGATAGATCAGACGGATGGACAGATGGACGGTTGGAAACTCAATAAATTTACGGACAACTCGCGAAAAATAAGATCCCATCCGAGGCAGGTGGGGAAAATTCAATCGCAGCACATAAATGAATTTAATGAATTAGGATCTCCACGATAATGCTTCAGTGAGCAATGTGTAAGGTCTGTGAATTTTAAACTCTGTATCAAGACTTGTATGAATTAAGATTTGATATATACTGTCTGGGATATATTCGAGTAGCTTTCATACTCATCCTAAACTAGATAAGGAAGACAAGCAAACGAATCAAAACAAAAGAAAAAAGGAAATTTTCTTTATTAGTTTCTTTTTTGAAGAAGGGCGATCAAATGAAAGAACAGATGAATACTTCTTCTTCTCATCCCTGGGAGAGATCGGAGAGACACAACAGGACGAGGCAGAGGTGAACAGGCCAGCGGGGATGACTCATTAATACTACAGGTATATACATGTCATTAACCTTATCAATAGGCGGAAGGACAAGAGGCATGTTTCCATGACATCAACCATGTTAAATTTCTCCACAGCAGTCTGGAACCACTTCACAGACTAGTTCAAAAATCCCTCAGTTGGCCGATCTTGGTCAAAATCTTCCTTTTAGTTTTCGGGTTTAGGAAGAATCCACATCAAAGGCGCTGAAACTTGACAACAAATAAATGAATAAAAATAAACAGGGAATTACATTCGTTGACATCAGGTAGTGACAAAGTCCTAAAGTCATCGTAAGCTTACAGGTAAGACAATGACAGTAGTGCTGTTGCTGTTTGCTACAGTGGACTACATGACGACAAGACAGCCAGCCCTGTAAACAGGAGTGAGGCAAGTGACTTACCGAACATTAATCACTGCCTCGGAGTTGCTGGGCTTCCTTGTGTCGCGGCGGCGGCGTCGACCGACTGGCATCATGTTAGGGTCAAATATTCCACTAAACCCTGTCTGGCCTAGTGTGGTGTCGCAGAAAATTGGCTACACACACACGAACACACGCACGCACGCGCACACACATACACAAATACATAGGTATACATTGCGAATTAAGACCTGAATATTGTAATGCATGAGCTTCTAACTGCAGATTTTATACTACTACTACTAATTATTATAAAATCTTGCAGATGCGAAAAATATAAGAATGGTTAAAAAGTGGAAGAAAGGGTTGGAGTAGGACGAAGGTAGCAATTCGCAAAAGATTATGGCCGGCCCTGAAGACCTTCAAGATCGTCACTGTACCAAGCGGGCCGTAGTCACGTGAAATGTTGCCACGGGAGAACCAGGGCAAGTGTCTTATCTTTGGTTGTGATGGCAAACCTTGCCTTGTGTTAGTTTACCCTAGGGAATGTTTTCCACTGCCTTATAACTACAGTCCCAGCGGTGCTGCTACTTCGGAGGTTGGTTGGTTGGTTGGTTGGTTGGTTGGTTGGTTTGGGGAGAAAGGACTTCTACACAGAGGTAATTTTGACTGTAGCACTAACACGACCCTCACTGTCACAGAGGACGTGCTTACATACTACACGCACAGATAAGTAGAAGGTTCCAGAAGGAGCTATTTATAGCTCGAACGTTCTACAAAAGTCTAGGCCGATGTAGCAATGACGTCATGATTTCTAATCTTGTTTACGTAGCAACATCTTCAGACCGACGTCGCTCGCTCCGTGATGCTATATGTGACGTCACTTATTATTAATTTCGTCACTTATGCGCTGAGCTGAATCGTAATAGTCTAATATTATGTCATCAATATATATCTACAACACAGAAGAAGCCATAAAGGAAATTTTAAAAAATGTACAGATCAAGCAGAAAATAATTATTTTAAGTACAAAACATTTCAAGTAAATAGATAAAAAGATAAAAATAACAATTCTGACTCAAAGACATTTTTGTGATAATAAGGTGTTCTGCTTATTACAGAGCAAACTCTATCACATTTAAAATCAGGGTTAGTGAATTGCACAAAACCTCAAATGTGCGTCAAAATGGCTGACATCCTACTGTCCACCTCACGGAATAGTGGTGTCACGTGACCAATTCTCCACACACGACAATGTGTTCTTTTGAGCTTTCTGAAGATTGTCGAGAAGGCATTTAGGGACGTCTAACAATTATAGGGAGCTACAATAATCCGGTTGCAATAGTACAGACGCAAGTATTTTTTATGGAAACAACTGTTTTTTAAATGTGTGACTTTTTTTAACCTTCATTTTAAACTATTGACCCTTAAATTTCTTATCCTGGGGACAAAAAAAAAAGTGTGTGTGTGTGTGTGAGAGAGAGAGGGGGAAGAAGTCTGGCACGTGGGCAGGAAACGATCCCCTCTCTATCTCTCCAAAATCATTTTCCCGTTAAAGTGGGCGCAAAGAGCAGACGCAACAGTCCACGCCTGACAAGGCTAAACTATCTCTCGGTCCGCCATTTCTGACCGTGTGCCATGATTTATTTCCGGCGAACAGCGCACCGTAAGAAACATCGTGGCGGCAACCACTCGTCCAGCACGCAACTCGCCTCCACGTGGCCTTCGCCGGTCACCAGGGGCGCTTTGTTAACCCCGAGGAGGCTAGAAGTGAACCCATCCCTTGTTAACCCCTTCATAGTAGGACGTCGAGGATGCTTCACAAAAACTGTCTGGGCTGCTTTGAAAAATTTCAGCTATGGTCGAAACGTTGAAATAGTGTCTTGTATAATATCAGAGAACATATTCTAATATTGTTCATCGTATTCAACGAAATGCTGAAGCTGTGGAGTACACTAATATCTGATTTTACCTTCATGAAAGAGTAAAAGGAGAATATTGTAACAGCGAGATGGTTAGCACCATGACCTTTTAAAATAATTTATTCTCTCTTACTCGTTCCTCTTCTTCTTTTTTCCATTTACTTCTTTCATCTTCTCGTTATTGATGCTAGGTAAAGCAGTAAAAATATATGGCGAAGCGAAACAACCTTCATGGTACATTGAGCTGACACCCGCTCATGTGCAACTCAGGGTGACTTTAAGTCGAAAGGACAATTTCCTTCCTGTGCTTGAAAGGGTCAAGGGTGAAAACAATCTAGTCTTTCCTTTCACTGAGCCTAAATTTTAGACATAATTGTTGGGGTTGAGGACCATTCCTTGCATCTCCTCATCTCGGAAATATTTCGTAGGCAGATAGCTGTAGAGAACACGTTTGAGACATGAGGAAGGGTATTCATTTGTACGAACTGTGTTGTGACGCTTATCACCTACTGCGAGAGCTCCATCAGGACCCGTAATCACTGAAGCAAAGGTACAGCACTCCCCCAGGGTTCGCTTTACCTCCGTTCAATATTTAAACCTCAATACATAAGGGTATGTGCCCACGACGGAAACTTCTAGATTTTCCCTGACCTTCTAGGTCTGTGACCATTTTCAGTAACACTGGGTGTAACGGTACCTTTGATTTATGATTACGTCCCCTGGTAATGAGGGTCGCAATAAGAACCTACCACAACGCAGGTGAGGTCGACAGGTGTGCACACCTTGACGGAGCACTCGAAATTGATCTGTGGGTCTCTGCCGAATCTGTGCACTACAATAGTCAGAACATTGCTTCCACCAGCACTTTCCTCCAGGCTCACTCCTACCGGTGGAACGACACACCTGTGGAGAGAGAGAGAGAGAAAAAAAAAATTAGCATGTTACACTATTTCAACTTTTGTGCAAGCAGCGTTTGGCTGTTTGTAGTATTAGAAGATAGTGAAGATAGGGCGGAAAGTTCTTTGATCCACAGCTGAGGTTTACAAAAGCGATGTCGTCTGTTACATAGCAACGATGTATGTCAGTGATATGAGAAGAATGGCCAGGAGATGCGGACTAAGTCTGGCTTGGCTCATGGCCACAGCGATTTGTTGGCCGCAGACAAGATCGCTTAGGAGAAGACGATGCTCTGTGGACTGACTATCTTCAGGGACCGCGATATAGTGACATGAAAGATAACATTGCGGCCCACAGCACCTACCACCACTGCCCTCTAACCGCGTCCATCATCGGTGGAGTTCCGATGTCAGTGGACATTCAAACCTCTTGGGGGAAACGCAGTTAGGACTGGTTTCCGATCTTGTGGACAGGACTGACGAAATTATTTAGGGTATACTGTCTGACTGAGGCGCAGCTTTTGTCCATCTCGCTCCAGCCTCCCTTGCCTGCAACACTCCTGTGACCCAACCCCCCTTCTTCCACTCCTCCTCCGCAATTCAAGCTTTGTTGTATCGAAGAGAGTGGCCAGGTTTTTAAAGGCTTTCTTTCTTCTGCGTTCCAGCAATTTTTTTTATCACTTTCTTCTTGGGCTATGTTACAAATGACACCCTTCTTATTTCTGGCAATTTCTGCACGGGTCGTGTGTTGGGAATGGGATTGACTGAGTGTCCAAGATATATGCACGGATAGATATATAGATGCAATGATCGATTAAAAGTAATAATAACTATTTAGTGTAAGTCTAGTAAATTTCTTGTTTTATTCTCTTCAAAGGCACAGACACAGAGTAAAGGACTTAAAGACAATACTTACGAGTTGGTGACAACTTTGCGTGACTGGGTCTTATTGGTGTCGTATACAGCACACGACTTGACGAGCAGGTGACTGAAAACTGTCAGCAAGCGTGTAACACGGCCGTCAGTCAAGATGATGATGTAACCATCATGACGACAGTAGGAACGACAAGGGCATGACATGGCATGGCATGGAATAGTCGACATAAATAGCACTCAGAAGATGAGACATCATTGAAGCTATTACTGTCTATTACGAAAGTGGAGCACAGCTTCCATGTGTTACGTTACACGCTAGAGAGTAATGTGAAATAAGGGAAAGGTTGGTGAAGGGAGTTCGCCGAGGGGGATTCAAAAGACAACACTTTTCTTAGGGTGAGATATGTTTTGGGAACGTGGTGATCATCCGCTCTTGCCTTTCCCAACTCAAGGTCAGGTTAGAAAAAAAAATGTTGCCATACACTGGATTTCGAACCGGCATCTCCAGCCGCGACTTCTGGTGCTGTAGCTACTCAAAAACAATTCTCCAACAGTAATGCTAATTAAAAATTTCTTTACAATTAATAATCTGAACTAAACAAGTATTATATGAATTTCTTATTCTGACTTTTCATTCAAGAAAGGTTATTTCACAGGCGCCATGAACAAATACTCACTGCTGTTAGGGTCAACGGAGAATGTGACCCGAATGACGGACCCCAACTTTGCTGACGCCGCTTGATGACCGTAGACATCAGTGACAGAGAAAAGAACGGCCGTTCTCCTAAAAAAACGACACGACAAACCCCCACAGTTAGTTCAGCACCTATCCTTCCTTCGCAAGCCACGTCTTTCTTTCACTCAGTTGACCCTCGTGTTGACCCTTTATTCCTTGACCTCCATAACTTGTAACAAGGTAATACATTTCTCAAGCTGCAACGCTCTGACTTAATGGCAAAGAAATGTGCAAAATCTTTCTTCTACTCATTGTGTTTAATTCATAAAAAGGTACTAGTTCTCCATATCAAGCAAACAGATCAGGTGTGTTCTCGAGATGCATGTCTGGATATCACAGTTCTCACCTGAGCTTTGAACACTAAATAAAACCATACATACCCGACGGGCTCCACATTGTGCACACTGCATGAAAAGGTGATTACTTCGTCCAGAGGTGAAACTCGAAACTGGTCAAACTGTACGAGCACCTGATAAGTGTAGTGTGTGCCGTCTGCCTGTAAGAGACATAGGTGCACGTAAAGGTAGACTCGAGATGGTAATGATGGAGATAAGATAAAGTAAGCTCATATGTCTTAGTTCCTAGTGGACGTAGGGGCAGTGAATTGTGTTTGGTCACCGTGTCTAGGTCACTGTTTTGTGGAATCCATCTTTTACGTTTACGTTAGTCCAGCATCCATTTGATGAGTGTGTGTGTGTAGGTGTGTGTGGGTGTTTTGCAATTAAGGGCTAGAGCGACTGTTTATTTCAAAATCGTTTGCTATCCATGAGGATGCGGCAACAGATATAGAGTACTCGCAACACATGAGGAGTAGCTTTAAAAAAATGATACCAGAAGATTCAATCCTCTTCGGGATATTTTTCTCTCCCAGATTCCACCCACACACTCTCTCTCTCACCTAAACTACCTCCCTCGTACCTCTTACACTTTTACCACCAGCTCACCGTGCGGTTGATAGATGGAGACCCTCCACACGGGTCCATGGAGAAAGACAGGTCAGCAGCGTACCCCTCCCAGCGGCTTCTGGTCGGGTCTGATAAGAAGGCTGCACCACTGGTGTGTAAGTGTGCCACTGGGTGAATCTGCCGAACAGAGGAAAAATACATTGCTTAAGGACGCGAACATGCTTGATGTCTGAGGTATTGCACACAACCTGGTATTTGGCTGCAGCAGTAACAACTGAGGTATCCCAGAACTCCAGGAAGACAGTTACACCGGCAACAACTGATAACCTTTCGTTCAAGCAACCTTCCGATGCTTCCTTTCGACTCACTGAGTCTCCAAAGACGACTTCATCGAAGCCTAAAATTTCGAAAGATCCACCTACACTTTGTGATCCAAACTCAGAAGTATATTAATAAAGCTTCTTCCCTTTACGTATTTCAGCTTTCACTTTGACAAGCAGGCATTTATTTGACCAAATGTTTCTTTTCTGTCCGTTCTTCTTTTATTCCCAGGAGCCTGATTATTTCCAGTTCTGGAAAGTGTTATTCTGACTACTTTTCTAATATTTTTCTTAACAGTTAACTTCATAATAGCGTCCACAATGTCAAATCTTGCAAAGTTAATAGAGATATAAATATACAGATATATTTTTTGCTGTCAAGACACACACATGGATTATTTTGATTGATTTCTTATTTTTCAATTTCAAAATTGAAATTTAATTGACGGCCTTTGAAATCCCCATCTTCCAAAATATTGCGCAATGTCCATGACAAAACATAGACCTACATCACAGAAACCAGTGGCGCTCTGGAGCCCGACGATCCCAGTAAAGGTGCGACCGGGGTTTATGTTGACGATCATACGGTCACCGAAGCACTCCTGGAACACTGCACAGCAGCAAGAAAATAGTGCCAGACGGCTCGTAAGCGTTTAGACACTTCAGCGAAACATTGCGAAGCATCTTAAAAGTCACCAAATAATAATAACCGTTGCGAAACGGTCAAAACAAACCGTGACAACTACAAGAGTGAATGGATGTAAGCTCTTGCTTTGCAGACCCTTCAGTCTGCTCGCACAGATATATATATATTCACTTGCGATGTTTTAGTTCCTTCTTCAAGTGTCACCAGCCTGCTTGATGGTTTGGCAATATGAATAATATCATTTGACATTTTGTTTATTCATTCACCATTTGAAGGATATGGAGAAATTTAACTATACACAATTAACAGTTCACCCATACAAAGCTTGAGTAAATATACTCAGATAAAAGATAAATACTAAACAGTGTCATATAAGAAATGAAAGCTTAACAATAATACTAGTAATGGCAAAGATGTTTATAACTTTTGTACCACATTAACATGAATTAATTCCACCTAAACTAGGGACATTATTTATAAAAGCTATTTCAAATAATATCAAACATGGATTAAATATTATTGTACAGTTATCATTGTGGATTTCACTAGAACGTAGTTTAAGAAAACTGAATAAACGAAAAATGTGACGATAGATGAGCAAGCAAGAGAGATAACTGGTTAATCTAGTTACCCGTGTGAAACTCGCAGATGTCTCCATAGAAACCAAAAGGGCAATAGCAGGCGGTGCCCACATTGGTAGAGTAACAGGTGGCTCCATGGAGACAGCGGCTAGTAGCGAGACAAGCGGGTCCTCCTGCTGTGTCTGGGGTAAAGGTTAAAGGACTGTGTCAGGTAGGTCAGTAGATTTATACACTAAATTTGTAACAATGATGTCAAAGATATGAGATCTTACCAAAAGAAAAATCAGTATCCAACTGATAAAAGTCAAAGACTGAGTCACAGATGGAGACATCCTATCCTAAAAGAAATAAATGTAAACATGTTAGCTTGTTGATTTTTTTTTCTTTTGTCAGTATGTGTGTGTGTTTCGAATCATCACCGAGCAAGACAAGAGCTGGGTTTGTTTTCCTGTGAAGTTTGTGAAATTTGTTTTTCGCTCCCGTACCCATTCGAAGTTTGCAGTCATGGCCACCGTAACCTTGGTTACACGTGCACGTCCCTGCCGCTGCATCGCACGTGCCGAATGCGCCGCACTCCGAGCCACTCCGCGTGCAGTTGTAGCCAGTCGCAGCTGCACACACACACATGCAGACAGACACACAAACACAAGAAATGTAGCTTAAGTGAAAGTTATTTCCAAACGAAAGATAACTAGTCAGTGACCTTCACATCGACTTGATTACGTCATATTAACTGGTCAGTGACCTTCACATCGACTTGATTACGTCATATTAACTGGTCAGTGACATTCACACCGACTTGATTACGTCATATTAACTGGTCAGTGACCTTCACATCGACTTGATTACGTCATATTAACTGGTCAGTGACCTTCACATCGACTTGATTACGTCATATTAACTGGTCAGTGACCTCCACATCGATTTGATTACCTCATGTTTTTCAAAGTGATAAACAGATTTGTACTGCAAAGGAAATAAATTGATAAACAAGAAAGGATATATCTCATATTACGGATGTAGCCGCTGATAAGTTTGTTACAGTCTTGTGATTGCTGAACAGGTAATTACTGGACATTAAGATCAAGCTGCATCTTGGTCTCGCTGTTGCCTACCGAACAAAAAAAAACAAAAAACAAAAAAAAAACAAAAAAAAAAATTAAAAACCAAAAAAAAGTCGTTTTCTTCATCAAAAGCACCTCCAACATAATTTTTCCTTCCATGTTAGATGATATCTTCAGTGTGCTACTGGCGCGAGTTTTCTGGGGTGCACGGGGAGTGTATAAGATCCTCAAATACCCTGATTCTAGTGTAGAAGACGTTTTCCGGCTTCGGCGACAGGAAGAAATCGTCCTTTGTGCAAATGCTTGGCATTTAAAGTTGTACAGGCGTGCAAATAATGACGAGTGGTTTCACGGGGTCCCGCTCTGGATGCAAGTCTGCATGGGATGCATGGACGTAAGAGCGCCGTCAGTTATTAAACATGTCCGCCGCGAAACCGTCAGTATTGGACAGTAATCAGTAAAGGTGAAGATGTCAGCTAGGCCGGCAGTAATGATGGAGTAGATGGATAGGTTAGAAAAGTGGCCGCGGAACTGGTTTACATCACTAATTCATTTTTCTTTTTTTTTAGAAAAAACTTGCAATGTGTGAAATGACGTTTCCTGTCTTGTGTCCAAACTGACACTAACGAGAATGCGTGGAGAAAAAGGGTAAAGGTCAGCCCGCACATTTTTTTTTTTCATGACTCGACAATATTAAATGTCATGCCCAAACCATAAGAAGAAACGAGCTCCATCGGTATCACATGCACGCGCACGTAGATCAGCTGACATTACAAGTTTTAGTACGTCATCCTTTTTCATCCTTCCAGCTCTGTCATCGAAAGAAATCCCTTGTGTCGTTTTACCTATGGCCGGTTATCTCGTGCGCGCGAGAAGTTTCGAGAATCGGCGTACAGCGCCCCCACCAAGGAAGGGAAATGACTCTGACAGTGGAAATCGTGTCCCTTTTCGAAAAGGTGGTAGTACGTGACACAGGCTGACAACGTTTTAACGACTCGCTTCCATCACGGCACAGCAAACGTGACGGCCAGGTAAGGAGGAGGTCATGCATACCTTGCCGGGGAGTTGCCACGTTGTGACCACCTGCTTCGGCGTGCGATGAATAATTTAATTAGGTGGCCTTTTAAAAAAAAATCGGGACAATACAACATGCATGCTAGTTGTTTCTGCCTGAAAAACATAAAGCATCCCTTTGTGGAGGAGGAAGAGTGTATGAAGAAGAGTTCGCTACCTGTCGACATTCCGGAGTTTCCGAAATCTACATTTCTGAAGACTGCAAGGGTAACATCGTGTAACATACCATTATCCTTTTTCTTGTTCTTGGGCGCCTATCGTGAAATTACAAAATCCTGAGCGAAACATCTAGCCGAAAAAGCTGTAAAAGTGAGTCACTAAACTATTTTTGTTTAAACTAAAACAGAAAAAAATGTTTTTTGTAACAGGCTTCAAGCGAACCTCAGAAACATTTTTAAATTACAGAAAAGGTGAAGAGGTCTGTAGTCTAGACACCTACTGTGTCAAAGACACAGCATATGGAAGATTTAACCCATCCCTCTTCTTCCACTAACTTTACCTCCCGGGATAAATCAGATTACTAATTTTTGCTAAGCAACTGCTGGATGGGTACAAAGTATACAGTTATTTTCGTTAATCTTTATGCTGCTTCCATTCCTGAAACTGTGTTCAAGAAACTCTGGACGACTTAACGTCGAAAACATCATTCTTTGTCTAAGAACGACAAGCAAATATTAGACAAAAAATACTTCTTCGACACAAAATAAAAATAACCGACGGGATGGATGGGTGTGATTGGTCTAATTCAACGTCAACAAAAGAAAGGAAGGGAAACAAGTCAACTGAGATAATCCGTTACATTTTTCACTGCGTTTGTTAGTCTCAAATCATGAAATCAATAGTATCTTTTTTAAATGGTAGTTATTAAGTTCTCCTCTCTCATATTTGCTCGGTTTCACATCTCAAATTGTTTGATCAAACACAATCTCCGCCATTTTTACCAGGCTACATCTATTTTATCGCCACCCGATAAATTATTCATTGAGAGGGTTTGGGTAGACCTACCCAGAGGCCGTGCATATGATTTGGTGAGATTTACTCAGCCCCGATAAGGTAAACTTTCTTCATGCATACGAGCCCAGAAGACAAAGCACTATACCACCTGCTCCGCCATTAAAAGCCGGACGTCACTCCCTGTAGCTTCTCGCTGACTACGAGAGACGTCGTGACGTTTTATAAATAGCTTCACCTCATTATGTGAAACGTGAGACGAAGAAAATTCACTTCTTAAACAATTTGTCACTAACCTGCTTCCACAACAGCGCCCACACCACCACCAAAAGCAAGCTCCACATCATTGGCCTTCTGGATAATTCCACACGATGGCTGCTCTGGTCTGGCCTTCAACGTCTATTTGTTAAACAAGAGAGTTGCCACTCTTGATTGTTCCCACTTTTTATTCTTTCCGCCTTGTTTGCGTTTTCTTACAAGCTAGAAGCTGTTACAACCAACTTATTGTTTGCCTTTTTTCTCCTCGTTCTTGTGAAGAGACCGTGCAAGCTTTCTCCTCTCCTGTGTTCTTACCCTAATGGTTGTTTTCCACTACTGACACCGACTAAGCACTCTGAAAACATCCTCTTGCCCCATGTAGTATCGAATCCGCGTGTCCTAGGTTGGAAACAAATGTCTTTCTGTGGTCCACCTGCTAGTCATGCAATAGAAGACCGTAGTCACATAGTCACAATGCGTCTAGCACAATGGAGACAGGTGGAAAGCTCTTAGGAGGTTGGAAGGTGCACAGTGTGTAAAGTGTCAGTTTATTTTATTGCAATGTCGAGCTAAGCTTGATTTATTTGTGTCCTGCGGTCCATACAATATGGCTCTTTCTCTCTTGTCGCATGTTCCTCTTTCCTAGCAACACGCATACATATCCTTTTACTCGAGAATGAGTCTACATCATGAAGAACTGGATGCTTCTGTGTAAATAATAAATAAGCACTGACTGTATATGTATATCAGTAAAGGTAGTCACTTAACTTTTTTATTTTTTTTTTTTTGTTTAGCTCGTTTGGGAGTGAGGTGTTAGTGACCTCACTTTTCTCTGGAGCAGCCTTATGCAATGGCGGTACCTATCAACTCTCAATCCCTGGCTAACCCTGACCAACCCTCTAAGGAATCAGGTGCCTATTCTTCATTCCCACATCTGGGTCGACTGATGGAAATGTGCTGCGCCACACGAGAATCGAACCGCGGAGCCTCTCGGTTTGGGCTCCAGTGCTCAAAATACCCGGCTGTCCGCTTCCCCGGCAAAAGGAAGTTCACTCTCCTAGACGCCATTAGAAGGATTGCTCTATATACCCCTCATGATCAAAACATCTCTCGTCCTTGTAACTTACAATATTACTCTTAAATACATGTTACACGTGTAGAAAAAAAAACTCCATATACATACATTTAACTTAATCCAATAATTTTTTTTTTCAAATTTTGCTTTAGGCTACAAAACATCAGTCTGAAGTAAAGAATAGTCATAAATACAAATACAAATACCTTCCTGTCTACCTCTACCCAAAATAATAAAATAATATTACTAAAATAAAATCTAAAAAAATAAAGGAATAAAAATTCACAAAAGAAATTAACGCTGAAACGTTTTAAAAATTATAAATTGTAAACGGGAAAATAACTACGTTAATTGTTAATTTTAAAAGCTGTGACAAAGCCTCAGTTACTGGTTTAATTTGGGAGAGGAGAAAATACATATTTTAAAGGTAAAAAGAAATAAGCGAGGAGAAAATTAAAAAGCAGACGCGGAATCCGATGCGTGCGTGCCGTATGCGGATCTTGCTATTGATGACAAGAAAGCACAGGAAGGCAGCTTTTTCACCCTTCACTTCACTCTATCACAGACACAGCGATCGATGTTCGTTCGATTAGTATCTGGGCATTAACCTTGAGCAAGCGAGTGCCACTTTTCTCTCCACTCGGATAATACTGTGTGTTGGTTGGTCAGTGGCGTGCTCGCTTCCTCTTCCGCTGCGTCTGAGAGGGAAAGTTCAAAGGTCACATTTTTTTCAGATTTGTTTTATTTCTCCGCGAGTGAGAGAGAAAGAGAAAGAGAGAATGAACATTTTGAACTAAGAGAATGAGAGAGACTTGCTCTCCAAGAATGAATGCAAAAATGGATAATTCGCTTATTTTGAGTCATGATAGAAGCTGCATCTAATCTTCATCCCTTTTTTAACCTATATATATATATGCATTTTTATTTATTTATTATTATTTTTTTTTCGCCAGAACAAGACGTAAGGATGGATGCAAAAAATCTGCCTGCAAGTTTCCTCGAAAAGCCTTAACTAAACACGACTAATTTGTTTCTGTACCTTACCTTATAAGGTAACGATGTTTTGTGATAAATCATGTTACATCGTACATGTGATTTATCACAAAACATGGATGTCATACAAAGAGTGTATTCAGATTCTCCCGAGAAAAAGAATGAGACTGAGAGGTAGGACAAACTAGACTGCACAAACTAGACGTTGACAAACTAGACTGCAGAGACGCGAACATTTTCACCACGAACTGGTATCACTGGACTGCTGGCAGACGATTTTTTCCAGTTAACTACTAAAACGAGGCACGATACTACAAAGCTTCCGGTTTAGTCACATTCTTTATTTAGGCTTGCCGAGACTAACAGCGGAGAACTTCGCAAGAGGCTAAGAGTTGGTCTCGATCTACCCGACTAATCCGGAACTTGGGGTAGAAGTGCTACATGAATCTGGCGAATGTAGCATTATTTTTGTGTTAAGGGCCTTATGTCCAGTATCACCGGTGCACGGTCTCAATGGCATCCATCTTGGCAAAGCACGATTCTGATGACCTCCCACTTTCTTTAAAAAAGGAAGTGTAGATATGCTTGGACCCGTCTTTCTTTTTTATATCAGTGAATGCGTAAGGGTTTGCACATTCGTGGGTACAGGTGACTAAGCAACAGAAAGATTGAATGGTATTGATAAAGAAGAGGTTGAGCAGTGTTTAGTTAACTACATTAAGACTTGTATGGTCTGCAGGTCCATCCCCTGTGCCGCACGCGATATCTGGATCCACCATCCTGTTTTAGTGACAAACACTTTGACCATTGCACCACCGATTCATCAATTAGAGGTTTTACGGTAAGAAGAAAGGAAAGCATGGATACAAGCAGAACGAAAGAAAAAAAAACCGAGTGCGGAGAGAAAGAGCTATGAAGCGAACAAGAAACGAAAGAAATATTTCTTGTTTGTGACAGTCGTTACGCCAACATTTAAATAAAGTGCCACTTGTTTTGAAATGTCAAGTCCTCATATGATGTTAGCTCTTCACCCATGGGATGGTGACCTTGTGGACACGGCGCCAGATAAATACCTGACAGTCTCCAATGGCATCTGCTTGTTGACAGCAAATAGGCCCGCCCTCTGCATGAAATATGAACATGGTTTTCAAGGCACGCGTAAACGCAACGAGGACTTTTTTTTCCTCAACGGATCATATCCTTTCTGATAATCTGCAAAGCATGGACGATGATGCTTCTTCCTCCTGAGACTTTTCCTTACTCTTTTCTCGGGGGGTAAGGAGAGGTAAGGTCACCACGCTCCAGATGCTGTTCTCTTTGCCTCATACTTCTCGTTTTTCTTTTTCGATTCCTTTCCTCTCCCAACTCCCTATGTCTTTGTCCGTCTTTTAACTTCCAATTCTTCCTGTGCAGGCAGCAATATGCATGCTCGTGAGCGCGTCCATGCTCGCACGCATGCCCTCACGCGCGCGCACACACACACACAAAGAAAAGACAGCACGTATTCATAGTTTATAAATTGTAGTTTATACCCTAGCTGCTTCTAACAACAATGCAGCCATAAATACATCAATTATCATTCCACAACCATCAACAATGTTTGTCACAACCTCTCTTCATCCGGATAATAGTAAAAAGCGCAAATGAAACGAGTGATCAATTATTTAAAAAAAAACTAACAAAACTTTTTGATAAGGTTATCACAGGAACACGTCTAAACAACGCTAACCTCTTTCTGAACCAATGTCCTCGACTCCTTAACCCAGTCAGTTACTGCACGGTCATACCGCAGCTGCGTGATAGGTCAAAGTCACCTGGTTGATGACCTGCCCTTCCTTCTCCATGGAGCAGACGACGGTCCTGTTGGTGCCGGACGGGCACCACATGTGAACGTGCAGCACGTCGCCCTGGACGCTCTCTCCGATGTATGACACGCTGACCTCGGCTGTACCAGCTCTCACGTCCTCCTGAGTAAGATGGCCGCCAAATGCGCCTTGGCGCAGCCCCTCCTGCACCGCATCCACCGCGAAGCGAATGTAGCTGGCGAAGTTGGTGTGCTGGTACAAGTCGGTATCGCTCCAAGCTACCTTAACCTTAAAAACAGATGAAGTGTCTTTTCACACACACACAAACGGAGCAAAAGAGACCTCTAAAAGTAGATATTGATGATGACGGTAATGACTGATTGATGATGGATGACGACAACGACTGATGATGATAATGATAGACGATTTTTATAGCGCCTGATCACGCTCACGGAGATAGAATGATGCTGTCAGCTCTTGAGTGAAAAACCAGAACAGAAACCTCTCATTTGCATTCCAGGTGTCCCGCTTTGAAAGGTAACGATCAGACTTTCAAATGGCGCTAAACTTTCAAATGAGTGATCAAAGGTTAGCGCCATTTGAAAGGCTGATCGTTGATAGCTCTTAGCTCTCAGCACCACCAATGATGACGTTGTCCTTCACAGTTATTCACAGCCATTACTATCATTGCAAAATGACTCTACCTGCAAACAGGTGCCACAGTTCACAGTCTGAATCTGGAAAGAAATCTTAGCAACTAATCGCAATCCTCACTGTTTGGATGACCAGCATTCTGAGCGATTGAACCTCCCCAAGTGCATAATTCGGTTTGTCCGTCTCTGCACCCGAGACATCAGCCCAGCATCTATTAACTCCGTCGGCTCAAGCTCGTCCACGCCACCCACTCTATCACTCACCTGATACACTGCAGATACTCCTCCCACTGGGGGCTCCTTCTGCTGAATGATGAGCGGCACCCCGCGAATACAGTGTGGACCATAATGCTCCCGCCAGTACTCACTCACTGCCACAGGTCGGCGCGAGGCTTTGTCTATGAGTACCACCTATGAAATAAAGAACGAAATGCTTGATGATGGTGGTCAGCGGCACCCCGCAAGTAAAGTATGGGCCATAGTGTCCACTGCCACAGGTCGGTGTATGGCGCTGTTGAACTGCATCACCTAATAAATAAACGAAAAAAACAATGTCTTTCTTCGCGTTTTTGGATTGTACCCGCAATCATCATCTTTGAAGCATGGACGACGATAGAATAAAAAAAAGTTGATCAAGTAAACTTTTCATTCAATTCTTGACATTTAACTAAACAGTACTGTCTTGTGATATATTTGCTTGCGGTCCTCATTTGGTTTTACTTTGTATGTATTTTGTGTGCATGCGTTTATTTTGTGTATGTTGCTTATCTTTGTCTTCAAATTATTTTGATTTATTAATTATGGCTAGTGTAAAAGTCCATCGGTTTGTAACTGAAAATTAATTAACATGGATGTTGAATCCTGTAGTTTATCACTAGTCATCATCCTTAATTGTTGACACTTGTTAATTTGCTTGAGCATGACTATTAAAATTTAGTTTTAGTTTCTCATTTGTTGTCCTAAGTTTTGTATTACAAGTGCTGAACAAACATTTTGCTTGAATCAGACATTTTATAAAATAAAATCTTCCCATTATTATTATTATTCTTTGGGAGATACAGACACACAAAAAGAAGAAAGAAAGTAATAAAAAAAATGAACGAAAAAAACAATTCGCCCTGAAACTTGCCATACTGCCTAATTTAAAATAGCCAATGCCTCTGGCAAATTGCAGTTTTGCCCAATTTAAAAGAATAAAAAAAAATGCATACACAAAATTAATAAATAAAAAAGATTATGGCTGCAAATTTGAACAAGAATGCTTTCTGAGCCATGCAAATATTCTTTGCCTCTGAGTAACTTACCTGGTTGGTTTGAGAAAAAATATTTCGCTGCTCCTTGTCACGGGGTGAGGTGATGGTGGCGACAGTACTGACAGAGGTGCGACCGATATGTCCTCCAGTCACATGTACCTGTAGTTAGCAACAGAAGAGATGAGCGATGAATAAAGATAAGCTCCAAGAATAAGATATATACTTTACACAAGTCAAGGTGCCAACATATAAGTGAAAGTAGACAGAAGCAACAGCTGTAATATGGGTTGTCTTTCTTAGACATTCTGAGGCAGCATTAGAAAAAAAAAGCTACAAAGTAGTTTTATAAGAATAAATGTCAGAACAAAGTTTTTATAGAAACATCCCGAGTTGTAACTGCTACTCAAAAGACTAGCAAGGTAGATTGTAGCTCTAATAAGAGGTTCCTGGTAAATGACTAATAACGTTGTGAATATTATCTCTCAGTACTGCCATCAAACCAACTGACCAAATGATTTATATTTGACAGAACCATGCTGCAAAAGTGAAACCTCTTCTGCACCTAGACCCACCCCAGGAACAACATGTACTTAATCCTACCCAAATTTCCCACAAAAAAGAAAGACTTTAGTAGGCATTTCAGAATAATATAAATTCTGTGGAATTTTGGAAATGACTGCATCCACATAATCCTTGTTTGTAAGTTTTTGGGAGTTCTGGCCGGAAAATGCCAGGTTCTTGTTTAGTCATTCTGTGAATAAAGTTTTGTTTGAGACCATCAGAGAAAACGAAAACTAGCTGGCATTCAATCAGTCCTAATATGAAACTTAGATAATAGACGATTTATGTAAAATGTGTCTTTATTTTCTTCTCTTCAGTATTATGGAATTAAGCAAACAAGAGCACCATCAAATGTTTCACTGTTCTTAATACTTATGTTTTTACTCATTCAATATTTTGCTCTGGCTCAGTTTCTATTATAGGGTAATTCTCCCAAAGAAACTCAAGATTAAGTTTGCAACATTTAGTAAAATATCATAAATATTGGTAATGCATTGTAGGGGTAAAGAAATATTAAAAGTTAATCAACCCACCTCCAGTGGATGATTTGGGAAGTCAGGTTCATAAAGGCAGCGAGCTATTGAGGTTTGGGAGGAAGCAAAGAAGGTGAAATGTTCATCAGTCAGTTTGTCATACTCCAGGAAACAACGTCCGCTGCTGTCCACTGGGGTGTGCATAGCATACATTCGACATGTTGATGCTAGCCGGAACAAGCCCCACAGTGATGGATTACCTGAAAGCATGTGGATTCTTATTCTGATTTGCTTCTGAGCAAGTTAATTCTTTTATTCTACTCAACTACACAATAACAAGGTTCTACCCCTGCAGATGGGGTTAGATGGTTCAGATTAAAAGTGTTTGAAAAATCCTATTGAAGTGTTTTTGATATTTTGTTGAGTATTATATATTGTGTATTGTTGCAGAACTATCTTAAATGCAGAACTTCTTGTGGGTGGTTTTTAAAATGGTTTCACCCAGGTGAGGGAAGGTAGGAGTAAGTACCCGCTGGGTAGTAATTGGAGACAACTGACAGCTAGGGATCAGCACTGTATGTACTCCCACCTTCTTTCACATGAGTGAAAGCATTCTTTTCCTAGAGTCCAAAAGCTTATATGTGCACTGTGAGATTTGAAGTATTTTAACTTCTGAGCCTTCCTAATGCTATTCCTACTGTCAAATGCCAACATCTACTACACATTTATTTTGTCAAGCCCCACTGTGCTAATAATGATGTACCTTCAGCAAATTTACAGTTTACAAAAATCTTTTTCTTATCACCTAAAGCAAATGATAATACATGCAGAATCAACTACATCTTAGGTATCAAGATACCAAATCACATTACATAACTCCTAATACAAACATCTCACACTTCTACTATCACAATCTGCATACCATAAGAATCCCGAAATTCTGGTTGTAATCCAGGATGAACAACTGTTGCTGCATATGGTGTGGAATCTTCTTTTATGCGAAGGTTTATATCATGCCGGTCAAGCAACCTTTGTCCAGAAGAAATTCTGGGGGAAAAAAAATCCGATGCAAACAGATTTGAGCATGTTTATGAAAAAACTATCAGTTTTGGCATTTTTATGTGTGATAAACTTGAATTCTTCTATGAATAATTTATTATCATAAAAAATAAAAAAAAAAAACCCTCAGCATTGTAGTTCAGTTTCTATTATACATGTTTGGCAAAGCAAAAAGCTTGATTAGAAAGGAAACTTGATTTGGGAGGATACGTACGTTTTAAATGCTGCCTGTTGTTACAGTTAAATTTAATTCATTAAAAAAAAAATCTTGAGAAGCTCCTTATATGGGAGACGATTCTAACTCGGTAACTGATCTTCCTGTCACTTTCCTATCTTGTTTTCAAATGGATCGGAAAAAATGTTCGGTTGCTTCCTGTGTAGTCTCAGGGAAAAATGGAAGAGACAGCCACAACCGGACAGGTATAGCTAAATAGAAGCCAAACCTCCAAATTTAGAAATAAATCACTAACAGTTTTAGGAACTCACCCTTTTTTGCTTTCATTAGAAACGCCGGTTTGGATATTGTGCTGTGGTCCTGATTGATGGAAGTCAGTTTTCGGCGGCGAGGTTTCTATTGGTTTTATTTCTGCGTGAAAAGACATCCCTTGTCCCCTCAAGTGTTTAGTTTTCGAAGTTAGTAATCTTGTTCTACGTTGCAACAAACGTATAACAACCGCTGTTGCTTGATTAAGGGAAGAAAATTCCAAGCCAATCATCACCGATCCTATTAATTATGTTCGGCAGCGTTGCTGGACTTTGAACTGTGTCCTCATTTTGTCCGACGTTAATACAGCCCTGCGAATATTCTGAACAATATAAGGACCTGGCCAGAGTGAAAGTAGCAGACGGTAAATCATGAGTTAGAAAAAAACGGCTCACAGATGCTCTCTCATGAACATACCAACGACAACACCATTACAAATTGCATTAGTTCTGGTAACATTTAGTTCAAGTAAACATAGAGTTCGTTTGTTTATTTTTGAAATTACAAGCTCAGTAACACTTTTCAATTTTCACTGATTTCAGTTTGTGGGGCAGACGAAATGCACAGGATCATTTAGGGTAGACAAAAACATATTGGCGTTAGGTTAACCTTTACGGGGTAACTCACGTGATAATGTTACAGCAATTCACAATATAAACCTCTTTTAAGAGTACGTTTCTTATTTACTAGTCATTCCAGTTCTTAAGTTTACCTTCTACATCTTACAGAAATTTACTAAATAAGCTAATAGAAAAGCACAAATATGTAACTATTTGTCATTCTGACTTACCAATTAATGATGGCAAAGTGTGCTTAACTAATTACTAAAATACAAAAAAAGAGTATGTTCATGAACTTAGAGCAGTGTACATCAAATGTGTATATTTTCTTCAATTGAATCATTTAAAGAACACAGATGCATCAGTATTTATGAAAACCAGTAATACAGAACCAAAACATGAGTGTGAAAATATGCAACAGGATGCATAGAAGCCAAAAAGATTTATATATTTCATTAATGTACCTTGACAAATAATTTTGACTTTGAGCAACATCTGTAACTGCTGATCCACTGCTGGACAAGAAGTGCCAGCTTCTCCTGGACCACTTATCCAACAATCTATGGAAATCCATTACTACACCTATCTACCCCAGTTTCCTTCCAATCCACACACACACACTCTCTGATGTAAGCATTTGCTCATGTAAATTATCAAAATTTTACATATACATAGATATTTTTTATATACATATAATAGTTTGAATCTAATTTGATTTGATATAAATGACTCAGTTTTGAAAAATAGCAATAATAAAAATAAGAATACAGTGCATTGATATACAAGTAGTTCCATTCTCTAGCACTAAACCTGGATTCAATGTACTTTACATATAGGTACACAAACATGCCGTTTTAGGGTAGGCATTAAGTGTACTTTCATTCACACAAAAGAACTTACAACAAACACACATACACAGTTTTAACCTGTTCATATTTTTGTAACTGATAACCAGCTGATGCTCTATATCTGACCAAAACAATGGAAGAAAAAAATGCATTTGTTGAGGGTGAACAAACGTCATCAAAGCTCTCAACAGATTCATGGTAAGACACAATAGTTTATATAATTACAAAGGTAGAGATGAAGCAAATGATCATTAAAGTTATTAGTAAGCAAACCATGAAACTTCTGTTAGGGTCACATTCATACAACCATTTGCAAAGTCCAATAGAGTGTGAAAGGGAATAATTTCGTATTCTGGTATGTTAAACTGTTTCTAAATACAGTTTCTTTTACTGTACGTGAAATATGTGCTCCAAATAAATAAGAAGCCGAATAAATAAAGCCAGGCTTACATTCCACACCCTGCTACCTATCTGGAACTATCTCTACACACCAAGATCCGCATCTTCAATGCAAATGTAAAGTCAGTCCTTCTATATGGATCTGAGACATGGCGTGGACAAACACCATCACCAACAAGATTCCGCCATTCTTCAATAGATATCTGCGCCACATCCTCAACATCAAGTGGCCCAAGAAGATCTCCAATACAGACCTGTGGGAGAGAACCAACCGAAAATCTGCCAGCCAAGACATCAAGAGGAGGAAGTGGAAGAGGAGCTGGATCGGTCACACCTTGTGAAAGCCAGCTGACAATTTAACAAGATAAGCTCTGGGCTGGGAGGTGCAGGGTTGGGAGACCCAGACAGACATGAAGGAGATTGGTCCACAGTGAGGCGGAGGCAGCTGACATGACATGGTCTCAACAGGAAAGGGACGCCTAGAACCGGATCCAATGGCATGGTGTAGTTGTGGCTCTATGCTCCATTAGGGGTAATTAGGAACAAGAAGAAGAAGAAGAAATATGTGCTTCTTGTAGAGTTTATTTTTAATACAGTCAGCAGCAAATATCTGTTCTTATCCCACATTTAAACAATGAGATTGCAGCATTTTTGTAACATACTGCTGCATGGTTTTCATAGTAGGTTTTTAACATAAAAATTATGTTAACAGTATGATTTCATGTGACATTTTTGAGGAGTTGTAATGGATACTGCTTTCATGAAGTTGGATGAATGAATGATATGGCTTCAGATGTAATGAGCTTGTTTGTTCAGATAGATGGGGTAATGCAGCAATTTCAACATTATGTTTGTACTTACATAGGGAACATCGGCGAAAGAGTCACATGGAAAGTCTCAACATTCAACTGGATGTAACTGCTTCCAGTTCTCATTGTGCTGTCGTGCAGCATCCAGGTTTGGCGCCTGAGGCAATCAGCAGTGATGGTGAGATTATGTTAGTAATCTTTAATGACTGCAGGTCTGTCTTAAGGTGACCAGACACTTTCATAGGTGCTTTAAGCAGCAAAATCATGGGTCAATCAGACCATTATAAAATTTATACAAAACACAATGAAACTGATTTGGCATTGTTTGCAATTAAAATTTCTAGAATAGTACTGTTTGCAACACTGCTTCTTTTTGCATCCAGATATCTGTCCATAAAAGCAATTTATCAAATCATGAAGACAATAGAAGCATTTTGATGTCAAACATTTTTGGCTCAGAATGTTGTGAAATGGTGATCTGTAATGTCTAACAGTCTCACTGCAGTTCCAGAAAATAGCACAACAATAGAGTTTACACCAGTGATACAGTTGACTACAGTGAAAGACTCACCTAAAGAACTTCAGCAAAGGAGGAAATAATGATGCTTTTGATTGGTTTGCTCAATCTTTGCTTTGCTGCAGGCAACCCATCCTTGCTGAGTCTGATCCAGTTGGCATGTGTGGCTCGCAAATTTGTCCTGCAAACACCTTGTGGTGCGAATGGCCATTGTTTTGTGCAGTATGACATGCTGACAGCAGAAAATATGATATTCATGGTGGCAGCCCGGTTTATCATTGGTGACAGCAGCTATGACCCAGATGTCAGGAAATTTCCCCTTCAAGTAGTGGTGAAGCTTGGTCATATTGGTAAAACTTCTCTCAGCATCATCTCAACTGTGAATACCCTGGGTGGACACGCCATGATAACAGCTGTCACCCAGGTACTTCTTTTCCCTCACCTGCTGTTATAATTTGAGACTGATTTATGACACTCTCCATCCTTATTGTTTGTTCTCTGATTCCTCTTTGTGTCTTCTATGTTTTTTCTGTTATAACTTGTCTTTAATCACTGAGAGCATGCTCTTTCCTGAACATGATTATGCGCTATATAAATCACACATTTCTTATTATCAACCTTGTCATCATATGCTGCCTTGTTGCGACACATAGTATTAGTTGTTTCACTCTAAGTCAAATAGTCTTCACAATTGACTGTGTTTAGGTGCCAATAAATCTATAATGTTATTTAATAAAATATAGTAAGCTTAGTAAAGAATGAATCCAAGATGCTTTGTATACACTATATTGACTTAACAGTCACATTTCAAGCTTATTTAGTGGTACATTATTAATGGATTTATTTAATGGTAAATTTGGCCAACACATTTAGGGTAGGTATGCTGTTCTCTGCACATTCTTGTAAAAGTTTACATATGGCTTTTCCTATAAGATTGCATAATCATTACTATTAGAAGATTGCACCTTACACATATTAAGTTTTATTAGCAATTCTTTACTGGTCTCTGTTATTTATATCTCATTGCAGAATTTATAAGTAGTCTTAATAAAACTCTGGCAGCTTTCTAGTTCTTTACAGTTTTGAGTTTCTTGCTCATCTGCAGAGTAGAAACACTTTTTCAGCTATACATGTTCAAGTGATATATATAGAACATTAAGGTGTTTGAAAGATTTGATTGCTGATTGATTTAAACTTGTTATATCTCATTATCATATCTATGTGGGAAAGTGTCAGTTATTCATTTTCTTTAAAAAAAAATTTACTTCACTAATTTCAGAAATTACAAGTGATTATTTGGCTGTTGGTTGCTGATGCTAGTAGTCTGAGAAAGACGCATTACATTTGCTTAGAGATTAGCAGGGCTGTAGAGAACCAGCTTAGGCCCTGAGGCAGACGACCTCTCCAGGCCCTGTGTAATTTTTGAGTTTAGTCCTTGTTACTCTTCGAGGAGCATAGGGCTGCCTTTGTAATTGTAATCGTAAATTATTTTCCCAGTATATAATATGTTTACAATTTGATTGTCATTGCATTCAGTAACGTTAGATAGACTGCAAACATTAGGACAAATGGACTAGGATCTACATCACTACATGGAGATATAAAGTTGTTTACATTTAAGTGGTTAGTAAATGAGGAAAAATGACAGTACAGGATCAAATTTGTAGTATACCATAGGAAAAAACCCAGAGAGAGGAATGTTCTGTCAATTTTTCCTAAAAAAAGAAAAGAAGAAGAAAAAATCCACTGATCAAGGCTGGGCCCCCTTCGCAGCTGAGGGCCCAAGTACACCAGACCCCCTGTACCCCTCTCTCATCAGGCATGGAGAGTAGCGTTTGTAGCTTTTATCAAGACCACAATAGTTTGAAAATCAATTCACTTAAATAAAAGGATAACCTATCAAAATCCTAAATTTATTCAGACACCTTAGATTCCCTGCTATGAAACAGGTTGGGGGAATGCTGAGAAAATGAAAATATTGTTGATTATTTGAACATTTTTAAGATGGTCTTAATTGACCGAAGCACCCGTCGCTCTACACCATTGCCTGAACAGTGGCGCCAGTCCTACACCTCCCGCACCTCATCAAAAGATCCCCTTCGAGTAGATCTTCAGAAACCTCCATCTGAAGCCATTGCTGGTCAAAGCCCGTATGTCGTTACTGTGGGGTGGAGTGACACAGATCACAATGCACACACTAACTTCACCAGCTACATCCGTTTTGCTGTTGATGCCGTACATCATGCTGTCAGAAAAGGGTGAGATATTTTTCAATTAAACTTATTCCTTAAGGTGAACCAGAAAAGGGAACATCAGTCCAGCTGCATCCTTGTCTAAATTTTGCATTAACTTTTTCATCTTTGTTTACGGTGTCAGTTGCTTTGTCATGGCTTTTGCCCAGATAACAAAAGTCAGACAGAGCACACTATGTGGTTGCTTGTGTTCATAGATGATGTTCCTAACTGACATAGACTGCATTTTATGGAGTGATAAAGAAAGAACATTTTGAGAATCACAGTTTGTTGGACTCTCTTTAGAATCCTGATACCCATAGTTGTTCAAACATCCAGATTACTTGTTGAATGAGTAATAGATCCATGCTATTGGCAGGAAAGAACTGATGGTTCAATCAACTGCCCTAGTCAATAAATGAAGTAAAATAAATGTGAAAACATATGCATGGGACCATGCATGCACACACAATCTGCACACCTCCAAGCAGAGATAGGTTCCCAATGACCATCTCAGCCTGTGGAGCCAGAGCTTGCAACAGCCTTAAACTGATCAAAATAAATATTTGTATATAACTTACTACAGTTCGGAACTGGTGATTCTTTTTAAACTGATAGGTTTTGTTTCTTTTGCAGGCAACTACGGGGGCAACAGTTGCTGCAGAAGATGGCAGCAGGCATAAGGGAAATGAGAGTAGTGTACGCCAACGAGAGCCGGGAGGGCGATGTGTTGGATGTGCATGTGTGGGAGCTTGAGGATGGAGGTGTTGTGTGCTCTGTGTCCAAGGACAATCAGACCTTGTGTCAGGTTACACTTATCTTCCAAAACTCATCACCACCAGTGTAGCTATGTCCATCTAACATTAATGGTCTTTGACATGTAATATGCAGGCAGGTTAGCAAGTGAGGACAGGTCATTCCAGGGACTTTCTTGTCATTGTTTTGATCTAATTTATTAAGCACCACAACCTTATGGATGGTGCACATGTTAATCCAAATGTGACCTTTATTAGAGAAACATAGTTAAATAACAATAAGCAGAATTTTTAGACTCTGCCATTGTCTGGCAATGTTTTGGTAAGTAACTGGCTTGGAATTCTAAACTGTGGGCTCAAATGCTTTAAGAGATTGCTTGCCAAAGATGGAAAGGAAGAATTTTTGTTTTTCGAGCGAAAAGGCATCCTCAGATCTTGATGAGTGCCTATGATAGTTTATGGTGGTGAAAATAAATATAGCTGGACATAAAATAATGCTGTATGAAGCAGCACCACTAAAGATTTTTCTTCTTTGATAAGTTTAGCGAATTTATTCTTACAGCCTATTTTGTCTTAAATCTATAAATTTAGGTATTATCAGAATTTTACCTCAACTCTGCTGCAATTTAAAGATAGGTCTTGCCATGATATAACTAACCTACATTAATATTAAAGAGGATCAATACAGTGTTTTCCAAAGATTTGCTCAGAGCACTTTATTATAATTTATATATAGACTGAATCATTAAGTACCATACACCCATATTTGCATGTAACAGACAGGCTCACTTCTACAACACACACCTACTCATCACATGAAGTAAATTACAGACACACATTATGCATACTCATGGTCAGGACAGAATCACTGTGAAGTTGTTGTTCTGAAAAGATGCATCATTCCAGATAATAATCCTGACTCAATGAAACATTAGGCATATTGTGTTCTTCTCAGCTAATGATTTCATCAACACCATTCAAAAAACATTTTGGTTAAAGATCATAGATTTTGCATAAAACTGCACTGACATCACAAGCAAGCAATAAATATTTTTAACAATATCTTTTAGTGTGATCTCATTTTGCAACTTGATAAAAAAGAAACAGCCTAAATATCCACCCTTGACTTTCATTGTGCAACACAACAGGATAATACTTGTATTTATTACAGATGGGTAACGAACTAATCTTAAGTGAGTTCAAATGCAAATAATGTAAAACAAACAACAGATGAATAGCTAAACAAAGTGTACATTTCATTCAATCTGCTCATTGGCATCAAGAGGATTATTTTGAATCACTTATTTTAGTTGTATTGTTTTGGCAACAGTAGGGATTTTTTTTTAAAAAGTCCACTTTTGTGTTTCAGTTACTTTTAAAAACACTTTTGTATTCGTTGACTTTAAGTGGAAATTGAAGAATCAAAACTTCTATGTATTTATGGCAGAAACAAAGCATTTACAGTTTAGACTGTGGCCCACAGTTTCCCGAGGACTCTTGTTCCTTGACATCATTCTCCCATGTATAAGCTTTGCTTCTTTGATGGTCTGCACAACATAATATCTTAATCAGTGAAATATACTGAGAAGAAAAATAACTAAATTTTTTCATTCACTTTAGTAGGAAAGAGAAGAATATCTCTGATAATTATGTGCATGTATATTTTGGTAAGTGCCTCCATGTGTGTATATACATGCATAACAGCAAAGGGAGAGAGAGCGTAAGAAAAGGAATTTTCCATAAACTATATTTTCTTGTATACCTTGTAACCCTTTCTGACATGTTAACAGAATGCTGAACTATCATTAGTATATCTTCAAATATTTTATGGTTTTTTTAAAATAAAACCTGTGACCTTATAGTTATTGGGGAGTGAGGTGTGAGAAACCTCACTTGTCTTGAGGTGAACATTTTTTGTGAGGTCCAACTTCTCTCCCTTGCACTTACCTTTCCTAACCCTTTACAAAATCAGGCACCCATTCTGCAGCTGGGTCACCTTGGAAAAGTATGCTGCATAAAGATGTATTAAACTGGCTAGTGTAACTGCCATTGCTGAAACTACTAACTCAGACTAAACTGCTAAGTGATCTGCTTGATAGATTTTTAAAAACATTCTATGAAAGAGCACACCTGGATTTCTAACTTCTGATGTAAATGAGAGCAGAAGGGGCTTTGAATGCATTTTTAGGAATTGCTGTAACAACAAGAATACTTTCATGGTCACAGGAATTAGATTTTGACCTTATTTCAAAAACACAGGTGAGAACAGAGTTATTTGCTGGGATTGTGGACATTAATATCTTGAGGAGGAACTAGGGTTCCTTATTTGAAAATAGTTCTGGAATAATTTATTTTATATAAAGAATAGTAACAAAACAGGGAGGATTTTCATGAATATTCATTCAAATAAAGGCCAAAATGAATATGCAACTTACTTAATTGGGTATGACGATCAAATAATGTATCAAATATTGCAAATTCTTAGATCATGCATGTTTAAAAAAAGTAAAACTATGGTGAAGGAATTATATCTTTCATAGAAAATAGGGCAGTCTAAACAAAAACTCCACAAATGCTCACCTGGAACATCTAACATATTTTGGTACAATTTCCCTCCACCATCCACAAACACTGTTTCCCCAGAGATAAAGGCTGCTGCAGGTGACAACAAGAAGCACACAGCTGCTGAGATCTCTTCCACTGTACCATATCTTTTAGCAGGAACTCTGGATTTTATGAAGCTAAATATATCATCACTTCCATAGTTGGCTGCTGCTGTGTCTGAATATATGGAACTGCCCTGCAATGGGTAGAAAATGGCTGAACCTATATCTTGAGCACTAATATTATATTACTATTTTAAAAGTTTATTATTAGAAACAATATTTTAAAAAACAAAACTAAACACCCTCACAGTGATTGTTTAAAAAAGGATTACTCACTGGGGCTACAGCATTTACACGCACACCACTGTCTGCCCACTCAATAGCCAAGGACTTTGTCAGGTTGTCCACACCTGCTCTGGCTGCACCAGTATGACTGCAATATACATGCATGCATTCATTAAATGTATCATTCCTTACTCTTTTCAGGTCACTGGGGAGTGAGTAGTTAAAGACCTTCATTTTCTTTGGGCCAGCTTTATATGAGGGTGGTGTCCATCTCTCCCTCGTTGCGTTACCTTCCCCAACCTTCTATGGAGTTAGGTACCCATTACCGCCAGCTAGGTTGCCTGGGGGAAGTGGACTGTGCTATACGGGTATTGAAACGGTGCACCTCTCAGTTTAGACACCAGTGCTCTGATCACTCAACTATCCACTTGATGCTTCTTCCTTTCCAATGGCATGGCAATGATACAGATTTTCAGTTGAGATGAACTGAACCAGTTTTGGTCTGATATTAAAATACACATTACAAAACTGAATGACTATGTGCAGCATAAATAGTAAATTATGTTTAAAACTGCTTTGAAGTGTGATGCTTTTTTTATTTTCATTAAATTTCATTTTTCACAATGAAAATATGTTAAGTCCAGTGTGCCCTAGGGTAAAAAGAAATGCATTCAGTCAAGAGAGTTTTCTTTTTTGTTTAGTTTTCTAGTTCTCTTTCTATAGACTCAATTGCTTCATATCTAGAAAGGATTTAAACAGGCATACTTCTCTCCTTGTCAACACAGGATTCATCTGTACTGCTCAGGGTTTATTTTCTATCTTCCTCATTAAATTTCTTTAACCAAGCCTGTAGCAGACACTAAAACACTTACAGGAACTAAGATTTTCTTCAAACATAAAAATAAAATTCAACTATAAAATACTGATACCTCATTAAAGGAAAGCCTTTGAACATATCAGCAATAATGTTGATGATGGTTCCACCATTTTCTTTCATGTACTGAGTGTATGCTGCAAATTTAAAGTCGGCAAGCAGGAGAATTATCATCTGGTCTGTTAGAAAGATTTATCTATATTCTTCAAGTAAATTTTTTCATGCGATGCAACTGTTACAGCATTCATGACAATTAGTTTAGTTTATTCCTTGTTACTCCTCGAGGAGCATAGGGCTGCAAACAATACGTGATAATGGTGATGGGCAATAGTGAGAAGAAGAATCTGAGCTCTTGTGATACAGTATCTCCTTTAATATAATATAATGCAATATCAGTTTAATATAATGCAACATTATTCAACATAATGGAATGCAATACCACTCATTATAATATAACACTATCAATCTGTAAATATATGCAACATCACTCTTACTATGCTTTTAATACATAGTTGTATTAATGTTTTAACACGCTGTGCTTCTGGATTACAAGCAAAAAACATATAATTTTACAGTCTGGTTCTTATGACAAATATTTGTTCCACTAAAATGTACATGTACTATGTTCCCATTTCCTTCAGCATGCACACACCTCCACATAAATGTGTACAGTCATGCAAAAACAGTAAACAGCACAATTGTCTAAAATTAGTTATGGTACTCACCTTCCCTACAACAAAGAAAGGTACCAGTGAGATTTGTATCAATGACAGCGGACCATCCTTTGAGTGTGATATTGGCTGCAGGACTCAAGAACTGACCACCAGCATTGTTCACCAAAAAGTCAAGACGACCATGCACTTCCACTGTGTTTCTGATAAGTTGCTTCACCTGTTAGTAGCAGTAATAGCCAAGATACAAAAAGCTTTGTTGAATACGCTCACAGCCAATATTAAATTGAGTCATGCACTAGCAATATATAAAGCCTAGGAGATACTGTATGATAGAGACAAACTATATATTATCTGTTCCTTTAACAAACTCACACTTGTTTACATCTGAAAAATATGTTGCACAATGTGAGTTTTACCCTTAATCTGGGCAAACTTTATTTGAGAAAACTGAAAATATCAGTTTAGTGCTTAGACCAAACTAAGACCTTATAAAGTCACAAATGTACAATTAAAGGGAAACAACCCTTTCATGCACTATATAATTGTAAGTTATGTGGAAGTAATTCTCAACATTCACCTCTTCTTCTGAACGAATGTTGCATTTAGAAATGTTCAACTTGGGCAGAGGAGCATTTAAATGCTTGGCTAACCTACTGTTCATATCTTTAGCAGCTTTCTCCAGCCTGTCAACCTTTCTGGATGCAATGGTGACAGTGCAGCCTGAAACAATTAAGAATGTCAAAGAAAATGAACAAAAAAAATGTACAGATCCTTAAATAAGTTCTTGATTTATACAAATTTAAAATTATATTTTTTACCTAATTAACTGCTTCGATCTGTTACAATCATAATTCTATAGATATCTCTTCTTTTGAAAACATGTATTCACTTTGTTACTCGATCTCAGATTTCTGAATTTCTTAGCATCAATTGATACTTATAGTGGTAATGAAGATTAACGCTTTGCATAACAACTTTCAGTGCCCAAGTTTTATACCAGCATGAATGTGGGCGTGGCTCTCATTTACCCATCATAGCAATAAAAGTTGTAAGGCCCATCACTTCCATTGCTGGAAACTGAAAAATGCACGTTTCTGTGCAAGCCACAATTTCTAAGTCTCCAAGTGGGATAGAAAGACAGGGCATTCAGCTGGTAAACACAAAAATTTGATGTGATCATTCTGCATGCGTTTAAATTTCATAAATGTTCACCTACAAAAAAACTACTTTGGAGAAAGGAATGTAAATATTGATTTGTGAAAGCGTAAAAAAACTGAGAATGAGGCTTGCTGAGATACAATGCCTACAAATCCCCACACTGTGTAACGGGTTTCTTGTAATTAAATATACAGCCATCATTGCCAAATCCTTTCGAACGTGAGGTGTTATTTCAGTGTTTGCGCTTGTTGAATGTTGTTCATGCAGACATTAGTTCCCTCCCTTGACAGGACACCACGTGATAGTCATCCGATTTTATCATGAAAACAAAAACAAAACCAAAACGACAAAATACAAAACGATATAAATTTTTCATAAAAAAGCACAGTATGACGAATAATCACTGGTATAGCAAAGTAACGGAGACTTCATCGTTTAGTTCTTTTAGTTGTAAACATTGTAATGTACCGCGGAACTGCATGTATGATTGCTCCAACCTTATGACAAGTTCTCTCTGACCTAAGTACAGAAGTTCCAGAGCTATGGCCTGTCCGATGCCCGTTCCTCCTCCGGTCACTATAGCCACGCGATCCTTGAAGAGACCACTGCGAAACACGCTTGAGATGACCGCCATATCCGAAACATCTGCAGGCAAGGGTCAAAGGTCGATATGAAAACTGCAGTCTACAAAAGCATCCAGGCTTTTTTCTTCTGTGGTCGAAACAACTTAGAAATACTGGCTCCATCGTATGTAGGAGTTGACAGTTTCATTCTGCACTCATTGAAAATGCAGAGTATAGAAATCAGATGTAAATTTACTGTGAAGAATTTTAATATATATATAGATTGAAAGCACGATCAGCAGCCGTCGTGTTTTAGAAGTCGCTATAATTAAATGGCAGCTGGCGAACTGGTGCAGCTGGAGTGAGCCAGCTGTTTAAAAAAAATCCAATATCCTTTCTTCCTTATTTTTAAAAAAGAATACACAAATCCCGTCTCCTGCTGTTTTTTCCTTCTTTAATCCACAGACAATAAAAATTACAGAGGACATTAAACACAAATGCATACAGAAGCATCACAGTAAAAACACACGAACATGCATCCACAACTTATGCATATATATATATGTACAGACTACATAAATCCACACAGAGTACGTGATAAATAATATATTTATTAATTACCTATTCATGCTCATAATTATCAGTATTTCATGAAGGTGTAGCATTTTCTGCATGATATTAAGAAATTGTTAAAAAGACAGGAAAAAACCCCAGAAACACCAAAAAATTTCCCCATAAGTCTTTGACATATCATGCCCTAGATCAGAAGAGAAGCCACTAAGGCAGGAAGGTATATAGTAACCAAGAATGTCAGCAGAATTTGTGCACATCCTTGAGTGCACACTTTAATTATTAATAAACTATTTTAAAGCAAATGGACCATTAGAAGAGAAATTTCAGGAATCTTTATTTTTTTTTCTTTTTTGCAGTGGTGAGATGAGCAAGACATTATACTATTTCATTTAATTTTATGTAAAAGCATTTACAAAAAATGGAAATTTACAAAGAGCTCTCTATGATAATAAAGATTGGAGATTACAAAAATTCAAAATTATGACAAAATGTAAAATAAAAATAGAATTACAAAGATGTGTGAAAATATTAACTTCTATTACCAAATCTTCATTTAATTTATAATAATTTTTATACATGTGTAAAATGTACAATTAGTTTACTCAAAATTATATCATATTTCATGTCACAGCTTACAATGAAAAGATTATGTGTTTACAAATATATAATTGCATGTGAATGTGGATAGATTTGAATTGCACTTAATGATAAATATTGCAAAACATTACAATATTTTTTTGGTAAAGTACATTAGTGCAGGAAAATTTACATGTGTATTCCATCACATGTGTCATTGGAATATGTCTGTGCTTGCATGCATAAGAAGCATTTGCAACCATTGATTTACGAGTCTGACAATGGCAGACACTTAGCTTTAATTTATTAATAAAATAAATTAATATCATATATATATAATTAATATAAATAAATAATAAAATATAAAAATACAACCATGAAAAATCACAGACATGATAAAGATTATCTAGTACAAAACTTCCGTTTCAGATTTTCTTTTATCACAAGCTGGCATGTCCACAAGAACAAACTCATGAATAGCAACTGTTTAATCAACCACATCACGGCCTAATAAAAAGTCCACTAAAGTCTGAGGGAGTTCCAGTTCACTCATTCGTGTCAGACCATGTGGTGATAGATGGTAGCGTATCATCTCACGGCAAATACGACGTAGACTTCGTGGCTCATGCATCTCCTGACGTAACCATGCATCAAATTCTGGCAAATAATTGCGCAGCTGCACAATACGTGGTGCTGTCATAATGTCATGGCGGTGAGGCGCTGCATCAGCTGACAGCAGCAAACGCAGAATTGAAATAGAGCCAAACTGAAGTGCTTTGTCTAATGGCGTCTCACCTAGAAAAAAAAAAATCAAATATCAAATATGAAATATACACAAAGTCAATATTGCACAAACTATAACTTACTAGCTTCTTATGGTACCCATTTAAAATTGTCAACATTTTTCTTCATGCTGTGAAAATACATCATATCAATTTGATCTATTTGTATGTACCTGTACATCTTCTCTTCCTACACATACATGGACTGATGTACAATTTTGTTTCAAACTCCCTTCATTTCACCCCCTGGTTTATCACAATTATCACCAATAATCTATCTGCTAATAACTGAAATGTGTACTGAAACAAGTGAAATTTAGTTAACACTTTTTATGAAGAATGAATCAGTACTTGTCAAACTTGCCTTTTCTGAAATATTTCTATCTGTAGTAAATTTATGCTCTTAGCAAATTTTCGCTACTCAACCTTTTTTGTTGGATGTATGTGTAGCTGCTCCATTCCACATCAAGGTCTGCATGGCACTCAAGTTCCGCTGACCAGCTACTGCTGTATGGAAAGCATTATGTCCTGCATTGTCCATCTGGTGAAATTAAATTTAAGCTGTCTTGTAAAGCATCACTTCTCCCATTGAAAAGCACTTTAATGTGTGCAGCTGTTTTATAAAAGTTATGACCTTCTCCACAAGGAGGAGGTGAGTCATAAATATTTGTGGTTATTATTACAAGTTCTTTCTATGTTGCACTTTCAATGGCTCATGTGACATCTAGTTTCAAGGTACCTGGCCAAAACAGCATCTCCTGACACATCAAAGAAACAAAGATTTACATTTATTAAATAAGAGTTGTTATTATTATTGTTTTTTTCAAACTCACAATGTTTTGCTTGTTCATTACCTGTGCTCCAACCAATTCATTTAGGTGGAAACGTTATACAATACTTCCCTCTCAATGTCAACCTTTTATCATGTGATCAACCTTTTTTCATTACATTCCCTATATGATACATAAACATACCTTATTGATATTTGCACCTGCAGACAGTAACATGTGAATGACAGGTACTAGCTTAAGTCCTGCTGCCAGCATGAGTGCCGATGCTCCTGCAGGATTGGATTTGTCCACATCACAACCTGCTGCACTGACAAAAAAGAAAAAAAAAAAAAAAAAGAAACCTGCTGTTAAAAAAAGCTTCATTGACAGTGAAGCAACATGATCAGTTCAGTCAGCCTCTGGTGATGCATAATATTTGCATTTAGTTTGGTTTATGAAGTAATGGTACTCTTTTCAGAAAGCAACTATGTTTTCAACTCGGATCATGTCTTTGCAGGGCTGGCATGTTAAACACAGGAAAGGTTATCAGTTTGAGTGGACTGTACATGGGTTGCAAGCTCCACGTAAATTGCAGCCATGATTTCTATTTTATGTGTTGTTAATTTTAAAAATATACATTTCTGCTAAAATAAAACAAAATGTTGATAAAACCGCTCCTAATCTTTGAATACGCAATGCTGATGTCTGATTCATTCATGACATGATCATTTTTAATCTCTCAAGATCCAGCTTACCATCCAGCAGAATACGTATGATAGTCAAGTCTGTTCCCAAGTTAGAGGATGGATACATATGACCAACAGCAAAGCTGAGTGGAGTAGTACCCTTAATATCTGGCAGGTTTACGTCAGCACCTGACTCAACAAGAGTTCGAACAAGGTCCTCACTGTGATTGGTTATAGCTTCTAGGAGAGGAGTGCGTAAACTTGAACTCTGATTATTAATGTCAGCACCTGTTTAGAAAACGTAGGATATTTTTACCAGGAAAGGTGAATAAGTACTCTTAGAAGATAACCATTATGTTAAAATAAAAACAACCAATGACCAAAAGACCAATCAGGCAGCAGCCCACATAACAACTCCTTCATTCCAGAAAATAAAAGCCAAAATAACAGCCAAAAAAAAAAACAATCTACATTAGCCAACAAAATGGCTTAAGTAGTCAATAGGGTGATCTGTTTCCTTTTTGTACCTCTGATACAAGCAAAAAAATATTCATTTTAGTTCGTTATCTTCAAGCAAACATATTAACACAGCTTTCTCAATAAAAATAAGTCTATGTTATCCTTCTGGATTTTTAAGTGGTAACATATCGTAAAAGTAAATCCATCAATAGCTTCATACATTCATACATCCAGCCATAAAAAAATAACAAGATGTCATTAACTCCCATACCAAAGAGAACATCAGAATCAAAAAGCAATTATTAATGTTAAAAAACAAACTCACTAATGAAAAGTAAGAAGCAAAAATACAGCCATTAGAAAAGTGTTGTCACAGTCACCTTTATCAATCAAAAGTCTGACCACTTTCAGTCTGTCAACAGCAGCTGCCAACTGAAGTGGTGACCTTCGATTGCTGTCCCGCAAATTAATGTCTGCTCCTCCAGTCAACAAGCACTTTATAGTCTGCCACATTTGTCAAATTGTCACCAAATTTGTGCTCAAAAGTCAAACAAGATAAAGTTTAAGTCTATTTCCCTGTACTCAATGAAATCCATACTGTAAAATCCTCACCAAATCTGACAGGAATGTTCCTGATATCTATGAAAAAGTTGTGGGTTATGATTAGTTTATGTATGGTGCACCAGACCATATTTATTTATATAAATATATCTCGTCAGAGTTGATGTTGCTGAAATGTTGAATTAAAGACAAAAAAATTTTCGGCATGAGTACTGACATACATTTACGAAGCATGACAATCTTTGAAAATGTCATAATTTGAAATAATACCAAAGAGAAAAAGAGAAAGGAAAAAAAAAAAGAAAAGAGGCAGGGAAGAGGAACTAACGGGCAAGCCATGAAGGGGCAATATTTCTCTCTCCCCTTTTCTACAAATAAAAAGCTATTCTCCTCTCCTCTCTTAAAGACAAAAAAGATGTTTTAATGTGTTCCATAGTTTAGAGATGGGATGTCACCCAGGCACATCATCACATTATTACCTCCCCTTGACTAAAAAAAAAAACACCGAGACCTAATTGTCGTTACTAATTAAGTTTAAAGTGACAAATTGAATGCTGACAATAAAATCATAGATAGAGGATTTCATGGCAGGTACCCTAGCTAGTATTCATATAAGAATCCAAGTGCTTCACCAAAAGACTGGACAGTTTAATATGAAAATCCTTATGATACAACTACACATAAGTAAAAATACACGTCTCACCTTGATAGATGAATGAATAACAGCAACATGGATTGCTGCATATCCTGTCATTTGCAGCTGTCTGCTAAAATCTCCACGTTGCACCCTAATGGTGCAAGGTACCCATTGACCTGCACAACATTCCATCAGAAATATACCCCGATATGGAAATGAGATTTGATGTTTCATTCAACTTATAATGTAATGATAGTTCATTTTAAGTATGATTTGTAAGAAACAAACTTAGTGATCATTTTAAACAAGAAATGGAAATAAATACAAATATCTGTGTCATACCTGACCTACACACAAATTTATCATTAAAGAACCCACAATATGAACTTACAATGGCACAGTGAATTAAAATCAACATTCTTCTGAGCCAGCTGTTGTAATAGTAAGCAGTCATTTTCTCGAACAGCACTGATGACCTCATTTTCATCTCCCTTGTTCTCAACAAATGGGATGTCACTAGGGACTGCATACGTGTCCTCATCCTCATCACAGCTTACATCATGTCCACCTTAAAAATAATTTAACAGTTTATAAATTATATTAGAGGCTAATATTTTTTTTCAAGTATATATTCTGTAGCACTACACATATATTCAAGTATTTAGATGATGTAGCTTAAATTTATAAGTTAAAATAACAGGCGCACAAAATGCATTGGTTTTTCAGATCTTCATTAAAAAATGTTAGTTATTTTTTAGACCCCCATATAAACATATTGGGAACTTTATTGATTAGTAAAAGTACATACCAATGCACATGTATTAATATTATTCTGATCATGATCCCTGGTGTAAAGAAACTGCTTTAATTATGAGTGACAAATTTTTGGCATGTAACTCAAATCTAATAAATGAGAAAATATCAGCTGTCACGTCTTTAATAACAAAAATGTCTTACACAATGAGATCTTTGACATCCACTCTTTTACCTTTTAGAAATCCAGTTCCAAATCATTTATGCTTTAATCCTTAAAAAATGTTGACAAACTTTAAATGTTCTTTTGATTTAGAGCTTTCTTACATGATTTATGCATATTTCAACACTACAGAAATCACCATTAGGTTTAACAGTGTCAACTGTTAGGTGTAGCAAAATCTCTAACTTGAGACAATCACCAAAGTACAGATTCTAAAAGCCACTAAAAAATTTCTTGACCCCCTGAAATTTGCATGGTTGTCCAAACGATGTGTTCACGATGCCAAACTGTTTATGCTCCATACTTTGTTCAAACACCTGGAGAATCTGCATGCCCATGCATGACTTCTCATCAGCTTTCAACACCAACCAACCACATATCTCAGCTAGAAGACTCCTTGACAAGTTTCCCTTTGACCATCAGCTAGTGTCATGGATCATTCACTTTCTGGTTGATAGACAGCAACGAGTACTTGTCAATGGCACTTTTTCTGACTCCAACATGCATTGGCTCACCCCAAGGCTTTTTTTATCCTTGCTTCTGTTTATTCTGCATGCCAGCAGTTGTCAAAGAAACCACAAGGGTCAATATCTCATCAAATTCTCTGATGACTCTGCACTGTTCTCTCTTCTTAGTGGGGCAGTAGATACCCATGGTATAGTTTTTCTGTAAAGCAACTCCCAAATTTCCTATAAAATGTATCTTAAGTTCAAGTGGAAGGTTTGATCACATAAATATCCCATTATTTTGGTAAAAAGCTTGAGACAGTCTGGTAATATTTAACACAGCTTGTCACAGGGTGGGAGAAAACAGGTAATAAGAAGATCAGTGCAGTATGTTATTTATATAATTACTTTTTGAGAAATGTGGTCAGATATGGGTTTATTAAATGTAACATTTACCTGTCATGTGACAGACTGGTGCAGCTTCACCTTCATCCTCTTCTCCTTCAGGGTTGATCATAATAACATCCCCCTGGTCTCTTCTGTCATTCTCTACTACACCAAAATTCTGATCCCCCTCCATGCACATATAATGGTTGATAGTGATGAGACACTAGTTTACAGTTATCACTTTTCTGTCTTTTTTTTTTGTATTTCAACACTTCACATTACACTTTAAAAAAAATTCTTACCCCACAATATTTGTCACTAAATATGCTTTACAGTTACCAGTAGGCATCTTGATTATGATACTTAATTGTTAAGTAAAGTTTCTGGCAAGCTGCTGCAAAACTTTGAATGAAGTTCACGTGGTTGGTAATCAACAACCTTTATCAAACCTAAAAACTCCAGCACAACAGCTCAACTGTGTGCGGTTCACTTCTGGTGGATCACGAAAATTCGTGGGTAGACCTTGTATATCAGGCTTTTTATTTGTTACCGTCAGCAGTCAGTGTTTTTTATGTCCTTCTATGGACAACACATCTTGCGCAACGAAAATATTATAAACCAATGAGAACATGGTGCAGAGAGTACATTTGTGCTATGTTCAATTGTAAGCCGTAAATGGTTGAAGAGACATTTAACTTGCTCGAGAAAACCCGATATGGTTGTATTTCGAAGCAAGTGACTATACTTAGTACAAGTAATGAGTCACGCTGTCTGACAGCCAAGTTTTATTTTACCATTCTACCCTTTTAATCTGTATTTATAGCAACCTCAGTCACGTAGATACATCATTATAAATTAATTCTTCGAACTAAGTTCACACAAGTGTTACATACATGATAAAGTAAAAATAATTTTTACGTAGCTGTATCCACGAAAGATAAAAACTATGCGTTTATATGTGATTCACACGTAATTTATAAATCAGAAACTGGCATTTTCACCACGGACCTAAACACCTCCGTGGTTGCACTAATGATGAAGCAATTCTCTGGATGAAGTTAACCCCTTAATCACTAACAGCCCGAGTCTTATACTGTTTCCTTTATTGCGCTTAATAGTAGATAGATTCAAAACTACAGTTTATGCGTCAGATAGGTGGGAAAAAAGAAACGAAATAATATGAATTCATGTAAGTGTGTACAATGACTATCAGATGCGATTGAAATTAAATATATTCAATAGACTACGAACTTATATCCCCTGGACAGCTGGTAGACGATTTTTTTTTGAATAAATACTTAACTGTTAGAACGAGGCTCTAGACCACAAAACTTCCGCTTTTTTCACATTTCAGATTAACTACTAAAAAGAGGCATGAAACGACATAGCTTCCGGTTTATTCACATTCTTTGTTACGGCTCGCCGAGACTAACAGCAGATCACTTCGCAAGAGGCCAAGAGCGAGTCTTGGCACACAGACATCAGTCCATAAATACACGTCATGAATAGACCAAAATACAAGTCATGGGAAGACAACTCTCTGTTTTTCTCAACGCGGACGATTTGACTACGTCCCTTACATGTTTATATTTTAAAGCGAATGACATTAAAGGTGTAAGCTTCTCGAGAATTACACAGTCTTTTGCAGAGGAAAATTCAAATATTCTTCTATATTAAAACAAAATAAAAATTGCGTGTGTCAAACTTTAATTTCAAGTAATACAACATTCCGACATGCCCAAAAGGAAACAAGAGAACGTAGCAGTAAAAACGGCGGGAATTTACACCATTCACTTGTAGCGGTATCTTGGAAACATTTACCCTTTTCTGCACCTGGAAAGAGAAGGTATTGTAGTTCTTGTGGTCTTTAATTATTTTATTTTCGTTATACACGTTGCTAGTTGTCACTTGCGCTTCCCTAAATAATATTCAAAGTAGGTTTTGATGAGTCCAGCTAGAAATTTCGTCTGCTAACTGGAACTCTTGCTCCCATTCTGTAATAAGCTAACCCGGTATGTGTCTTTGAGGGCATATAAATGAAAGAATCTCGACTATATGTGGCATAACGCCTGTTTTTAATAAATGTATTATGAATATTGGTAAACACTTTTTGCTTTTTCCTTTCATAGGATTGTTGTAAAACGATTCAATGTGGGTTAGGATTTGAAATCGAGGTATAGTGGCTTGAAAGGTGAGCAGTCCCCGCGGAGAATGGGAAAACCCAAAGCAACGCTGACAGGGGTCATGTAACAGACTACACGTTAAACAGAGCTTAATTCCACCTAAATGAAAACAGATGTTTTGAAAATAAAAACACTATTTCGTGTGACAGTAATTATGCAAAGAAAGGCACGTTTTGTGACTGAGTAGTGTAAACAAATTAATACAATTGTACAGTATTTCAAAGCTGCAATAATAAGCTTATGTATATACAGTTTCGCATGATTGTAGTCGCAGGCTGTTTCCGCGCTAAATCGATTCAGGGTCAAATTTCAGTAGCTTACTCATGCATTGTTATGATATGCATTCTACAATCCCTTCCACAAACAAGCATACAAACATACTAAACATATGTACATCATGACAAGGGAACGCCACAAACTCTTCCGCAGTCTAGTGTCGTAAGTATAATGTTACATGAATCATATTCACATTCACACATTGTTTACTGAAACGGTGCTTGCTAGATTCCTGTATGCTACATAATCATGGACTAGTTTACCTAATAAACACTGAAATTCCGTGCTAATGAGTTCTCCGACCCTTTACCAGCTCTTACAGTGTTTTCGAGAAGAGTAGGTAAGAAGAACTGAAGAGGGAGATGCCTAACAACAATCGAAGCAATTAAGAGGAATGAACACGAGAATGGTATAGCTGCTCTTTGGGTGAATATTTCAGCAAGTCGCCATTAAGCGGCGGTTATTCAAAGGCGAACAAGAACTTGGTCTGACGGGGCTGGAGCGGATCAATACCATGGCAGACGCAGGCAAGTCTGTGTCATCCGCTCCACATAATTTATGCGGCAAAGGCTGTTCGATCAATGCCGGTGGGTCAAGAATGCTAGTGCCAGCAGTCTTTTGCGCAGCAACGAGTATCGCTGGGAACATAACTGCACTGTCAGTGGTATCCCCGGCACCAGTCTTTCTGCCAGCCATCTTGGCTTAGTTTTATTTCTGCTAGGGGCGACGTTCTCGCAGGAGTCCGTGATTGGGAGGCGGCGAGTGATCGCACCTGAATCTGCTAGCACAGGACCCAAATCGTCTTGCTTCGGCAGACATTCAGGTGGCTCCTTTGATCGTCTTAATCAAAAGAATCCAAAACAGCGCCGCAACCGGCATCACTAAACCCCCTTCACCCTCCTACGCTGTTTATCGCTGCAGCTCGTGACACTCGCCATCTGCGTTGAAAGAAGTCTTCTCATCCACCCGGCGATCGGAAGCCACCCGTCCGACGGTTAGTTTCAGACCCAGCGGCAGCAGGCTACCCACCAGTCCTGCGAGCTTGCAGCCATTGTTGTTTGACAGTCTGCCCCTGGCGTGATTCATCTGACAAACTGTTCGCCGGTAGGAGGTGTTCAGTGGCGACCAAGCATTATGGCTGATTTCGACGTTGCGACCTCGGACAGGAATACCCAAGGTTTGTATACATTTTCCCTCCCCGAAAGGTTTGTCACCTGTTCACCATTGCCCTCGCAGACCTCTCCGCGAGGGCCAAACGGCGCATCATTCTGTTTGCCACAACAATGCTTCTTAAACTTGAGTTAACTATCGTTTACCTTGAAGATCGTAATGAAAACCTAGTTGTTCAGTCTTAACCCGTTATGTTGGTCCTGTTCCAATGCCAGTACTGTGTGTACACATGTAATGTTATGGAGGTAGCGTCATACACTGGAGATATGTTAATTTGATTGTGAAATGTAGCAGTGTCCACATAGTAATACTCTATCTGTTATTGTGATATTTTCTACCTTCAGTCTGCTATACTTTGCTGTGTAATGGAACGAACTCCTTGCACTGAAGACGCTTTGAAGAACAGGTCGTGGATTCTTCTGGATGTTCTGTTGGTGGAAAAACTGTTCACGCAGACTGTTTGGCGCCTGGGTTAATTTTGAAGTCATGATGGCTGATCGACTTGTCAAGCCACGACCTTTGAATGTGCCGATCAAAGCTGGCAACATATCCTTCTAGTTCAAGCTATACGAGCAACATCTGTTCTCTCATCACCTTTGTCCCTCGGTTCTTGTCTTCTTCGTCTATACTGCCTCTCAGTTTTGTATTTTTTTACTTGCCATTGACGTAAGTCTTCTGCCGTATCCTCAGAAACTTTCCACTGCCTGTCCATTTTTATCTAAAAATTTCTCTGTGCAGAATGGTCTCGCTGATTTCGGCAAGCTGGTCAAATTAAACCCTCGCATTAATCGACCAACATTTTACCTGCCCTTCCTGTCCTCATTGCTGGTGCCAATAGTTTGGGAAGCGGTACCAAAACGGCGTGTGCTGTTATCACCTGTCCAGCACCTGCACAAACAACTTACACCTGCACACCGTATTGCTGGCCTCTTAGTTTTTTAAGTAATTTTTTTAAGCTTCGCTAAACGAGAACACTGGAGACTTGTTTGCTTGTTTCCCTAGTAACACTGGATGCTGGTCTGTCGAAGGCTTCAGTGGAACAAGAGTGGTCTGTACTACCTGTCTGCCAGTCTTTTACACATACAGATCTGGGTTCTGTGAATTCTTCAAAACTGAATAGCCATCGTGAAAAAGATGCTTTGCAAGAAACATAACTCGAAATGAAATTATTGACCAGAGAATATTGCCAAGGGTGTTGTAGTTGGCCAAGACACACGAGGAATCTCTCCTGTTGTTGTTAGCACATCATGACATGGTCGAGGCACGGGAACAACTCCCTCAGGTCGACGGAAGATCAGTTCTCTACGGGCTTTGAATGTTCATGGTCTGGCGAACTCTTATCACATACGTGGTTTGGCAGACAGACATATAGACAGACAGAAAAGCAGGTAGGCAGATGGTTAGACACAAGTAGATATGATATAAAATCGCCTCTTGTGCAACCTTCAGTGACTCCTCTTTGCAGTTTGATCGAAAACATGACACTCTTGTAATGTCAACCTGACTTTAACCGTCTCCTGTTCGATCATGCCGTCGCAGACAACAGAAGTGTTTGGCGTAGACATTTGTGAGCAAGCGGCCGGCGAGGGCTTTCCGACGTTCTTCATATTGATACGCGATGCACGTTAAAGGTCAGGATGGAGTCCAACGACACTCCTCTGTTGTATGTCATTTTGTCATGTTTCTTTACATTGTTCGGCTGGCTGGAAGTATTGTAAATACCAGACAAAACCTTTAGGGTGTAGGTTTGGGTTGGAATTTGGGTGTGTTCTCAAAAAATTGATGATGATCATGATAATGATAATGATGATGGTCGAAGAGGTATATGCACGCATTTCAGCGAGAGGCTGACATTTGAACTTTAAGATTGATCTAGAGCTCAATGCTTGTCTACTTTTACCTCTGATCGATAATCTGGTAATTTCTTTCTAATCGTTGAAAGCTTATTATATATTTCGTTCGACCGTTTTTCTGAGTAATGTTGGGAAAAATTATTTCGAATATTTTAACGGTTTAAATGGATATATAGAACATTTACCAGCCTAGCATTCATAATCTTCTCCGATGTCCCACACAAGCATGCACAACGACACACACACCAATTCCCGCTGCAACGACTGCTGGCGGACGTTCGTTACGCACGACCTGACATCAGTAGCAATGCCGTGGGTGAAGGACGTGTCAACCTGCAGGCTGAAACTACGTCACGTCTGCTCTCAAAATGCAGAATCACGTGACACCGTTAATGCGACTATTGCTTGAGTATTCAAATGGAATAGAGCGAAGTCAACGGTCAGTCGGCGTGACGAGAGGTAAGGGGAAGAGTGTTGTGGCAGAGGATGCGACTTATGTCACATGACTGCAAAGTAGTGATGGAGAGATATTTGGTTTAAGAAAAATCGAAACCTAAGACAAGTATCCGGTTTTTTTTTTTTAAAGCATGAACTGCAGACAATTCAATCGGGTGCTAGAGGTACTGGGGATTGAACTCTGCTGTTTTGCTTTGATTGCCAGTTCTGTTGGCGCATGCAGGAAATGGCTGCCCACGTGGACTTTCGCTACATCGCATGCAGAGGGTCGTATCATTGATTTTCTGGGTGGCTACGTGTCCAGCGAGAGGATGACGTCACTACCGGTGTGTGTGTGTGGCCAGGTTCCGCCCACAGAGTAATATATCCTTGCACAAAGATAAAAATGCCAAGTTTCCATGGATGTCCCGCTGCTGATAAAGAGATCGATGTTGAGGACGTAGAAGTAATGTTTACTTGCTGTAATGTCTCTGTAATGAGCACTGAGACTCACAGCTGCATTAGGATGCGCTCTGTTTAAGTCAGAGCATGATTAAGGAATTAATTGAGGAAGATGGTTCAGGGTGGATAAGGTGGTTGACTAATGTCAAAGGTTAAAAATGTTTTTGTAGGGCAACACTTTTCATGTGTAGTTTCCTTCACTGTTTGATTGGTATTATCGTCACTTCTTGATTATCACCAGTACTACGCATGTGTGACGGAGGTGTGTCTTGACTCGAACCTTGATTTCACACTTAATTACACAAGATACACGCCCGAGCGATAGAGAGATGAAGGTTGTGAGAGGAGGGGAGAGAGATGCGTGGATTTCATGGGAGGGAAAAAAGTATGTGGAAAAAAAACATTTCACTTGAAGTGTTCAGCCTCAATTCACATTGGCTGCTTTCACTGAGACATTCCCATCAAGTTGTATCGATGGCGATCGATTACAGCTCACAGGACGAGGTCAGCAGAACTACCAAACGCCTGGTGCATCACTCCTTGCTTATTCTTGTACACCAATAGGTTTCATTCAGAGAAAATAACAGCCACTAGTCCGCATTGCATCATCCAGAGCAGCTGTAATTTGTGGTGAGACGCGGATCGGCTGTTTAAAAACATGTTTTCCTTTTCTATCTTTGCAAAGTTTGTCTTTCACCCTGTCACCTTTAGTCATTCGTCCATCGAGAGGTGGTGGTCGTTGGGGGAAGAACATAGAGACACCAGATGACAAGGCCTTAGGACTGTCCACATTCGTAAACCAGTTCTTCCTTTGGTCACCGTAGCGTCGACTACCTTCCATGGTACCTAAATGATAGTCTTTGACAGCGTCGGGTCACATGACCAAACCAGAGGGTTTCCTGGTGTTCTAGCTTGCTCACCTCGAAGACGTTTCCAACGAGTGTTACGATAATTATAGGAAAATAGAGAGGCAGGTATCTGTCGGGTGCTTGCTTCACAGAGAGGACATAGAGATGAACTCGACTAAGTATATGGCTACCGATGAGAACTACATATACCTGCTGGGAGCATAAAATTGTAATCCTCTTATCCCCATTTCTATCGTTACAAAGGCTCGAGGCCGCATATTGCTGTCAGTCAACTCTTTACTGCTCCGACTTCATTGTCGCCCGATGTCAAGAGTTCACGGCCACATCTCGACCGGCAGAGCATGCTAAAGCATAATGCTAAACGTCAACCGGGAGGGGAAGATACACAGTTGCTGCTCCACACTCCTTTTCTCTTTTCTCTTCTCTCCCCTCCCCTCCCACTCAACCTTCTCACACAGGAGACCTGCGTTTTGACCTGACAGGGAGCTGACAGAAGCTGCCGCTGGCTCACAGAGGCCGAGATAAACCCAGCGTTGATTAGACCTGCAAGTCAGCGTTTGCTTTTGCGACTCCGACTAACATCGTTCATAGTTTCGCTAGCTAACATTGTTCATAGCTTGCCGGAAGTTAACTCTTGGCGAACGACCCTCCCTCCCCTTCGAAGGTTGACGTCATCGTTCTCAGAGCCAGGTGGTTTTGTCGAGGGAGCTGGCCGCTTGTACTAAGGAGTGACTACACTTTCATTGACTTCTGGAGCCCACGAAGGGACTAGGGGAAGAAAAGGTATTTGTTTTCAGAATATTACAAATATTTAATTAATGCGTTGTCAGAAGTTGTGGAGTTTTAACCTGGAACTTGCAGGGATGCTTCTGTTGTTTCGATCGTCAAGGACCGGACTGGTCAGTATGAAATTGAATTATTGATTATGGTTGTGGCGGCGGTGATGGTGGTGCGGTGGTTACGGTAACGGGGATGGTTACCGTTCCCTTTGTTATTCCGAAGTATGAATGCTACGCGCGGAATTTGTAAGCGCAACACCAAACTAGGACACCTTCCCTGAAGCTTCATTCATTCATCGACTATGTGGGTAGTTCTGTTTCATCTAACCGATGTTTAGAGGGGTTTGTTGTCTCTCATTTTTTAAAAGGACGTTTGTATGATAAATAAGGATTGCAATTGCACAATACTTGTTGCCAACCTCAGGAGGTCCGGGACAAAAGGAAACTAACTTGTCTGGTCAGGTGCTGAGTCAACCTTTGCACACACCGTTGCAATAAAAAAAAAATAATCTCGCTGGCTTTACGCTTGACTGCTTATACAGCTCTCATGAAATAGGGTTGTTAGCAGAGTGACCAGTGTTACCTAGGTCACCCGAACCTCTTCACCTCTTTCACGATGTGTCAGCAGCATCATCATCCCTCGCGCTTGTCTCTCATTACTAGCAGCACGCGCTGTCAGCACCAGCGCGCCATACTGCAGCGAGGTGCATGGCGAGATTACTGCGCGCCAGAACAACAGGTGTGTTTGTATATTGGAGCTGGCAGTCTTCCCTGATGTTTGTCATGCCTGCCTTCAGCATCGCTGCTGATGATTTCATGTTGATACTGTGTAGTTACAAAGTAACCATTATCAGTCTTTTGCTGAGTAGTGAAAAACATCTCTCTGCCACCGACTCCTTCCTTTTTTTGTCTATCTCGTATGTATGTGTGTTTACTGGTGTCGTGGCTCATATAAAAATCACCTGTCACTGTTCGACAATGATCCTGGTTAATAAAGTGTGTGTGTGTCTCGAGGCAGGAGTAAACTGATCAAGAAGGATATTTGACAGGACACCCGTTCTCCTGTTCGCGCACGCATCACACAGAAGCCGCAGTCTACCGAGACGATGAAGGAGCGAGGACTGGTGTTGATAAGCAACTTGATATTTTCACCGACTATAGTGTGTCAGCACGCAAGGATATTAATGCTCGTGTGTAGACCTGTGAAGGTGTAAGGCGCTCATTCGACTTGCGTACCCCCCGCCGTCTCCCACGCGCTGCAATATCCGGTTGACCCTGACAGTAATCAACGTAGTTACCCTCCTGTGACCCCATTCCCCACACCAATGCTCCTTCGGCGGTGTGCATGGAGAGTCCCTAACCCTTGAGTAGATGGAGTTGTTGTTGAGTAGTCACAACGACTATCAGCCCTGCTGACTAGGATTTTCATTTGTTTATTTTTAAAAATATTTTTATTGTTGTACACAAGTATGATGAAATTGGTAAAGAATACAGACAAAAACTCACTTTCATCGTGACTAATCGCATTTCATGTGACAAACATTTTAACTAAGCCTGTATTGAGAATTCGTTATGAATATCGTCCCTGTTCCCTTACGAATGGGTACTTCATCAAAAGATAAACAGATTTTTCCAGTATGTTCTCAGGTGAGAGCTTTTAGGTTAAATGATAACCACGGAGTATCAGATATCCTTAGTCTGTCGGATTTTGTTAAATGCTGAGCCTTAAGGGATCGAGAGGACAGGAAAGATGAAAGGAGGGAATGTCTACAAATCTTAAAGGCATAGAAAAGGAAAGAAAAAAGAAATGACCTGTGTGAGCGTAGTTTAGGGCTGTGTTGTCCCAAATCCGGGTGCATAAAACACCCGTTTCAGATATGCAAATATCACTCTACAGAAAGAGGTCCCAAAACTTGACATCAAGGATGTGGATGGACACAAGGTTATAGCCATTGGGGTCGTATATTAGAAATATATGTTGTCTGTGATAACTTCACGGTCGTTTGACTTTTGTACACATGGTGATGTTCATCAGCTTGCACCACAGAACGAAGATAATGGTGATAATGGGGGCGGTATTTCACTTCAATTGTGGAATTTGTCTCGTTCTGAGCTTAACCCATTAATTTGAAAAAGAGATTATGACAAGTTCGTTCCCTTCCTCTCGCTGTTTCCCACCTTTTTTTAAAGTCCACCAGCTGTGGTCCCTGATAATATTTCATTAACGATGATTGATCTCTCTTAATAATAATTATGAAAGAATAATGACCCGCTTATTTATTTTGTTCTGCCTATTACATTTTATGCTTTTGAATTTTTTTCGCCTACTTAATTAGTTTTGATTATGGTCAGACGCCAAAGACAGTTTATCATTGTTGCTGTATTTTCAGAGAGAGACAACTCTAAAAAAATCGAATGGATGACAAGGAATGTCTCTCACTTTTTTTTCTTTTTCAGACATGGATGACGGACTGTCGAACGGCATCCCGGGTGACGACTCGGCCGCCATCGGCGCTGTTGATGTCACCAAGCCTGCCGCCGACCCCATGACGATGTCGGGTGTCTTCTCGCGGGACCTTGACCTGGAATACGAGGGCGAGGAGAGTGTGAGCAGCGCCAACCCGCCCTCTAGCGACGCCTTTGTGGGCTGCGGCATGGCGGACAGCTTCATGCTGCAGCAGGACGAGTCTACCGCGTCCAGCGAACAGCCGGACACCTTCGGAGGCTGCGGCATGACTGACAGCTTCGTGCAGCTGGCCAATGGAAGCAACCTCATGGGTGCCGAGGACGGTAACTTGGCGGAGGAAGGGGTGCTGATCGATTTCGGCCAAACCCCACCCCAGGCTTCTACCTTACTCCCGAGCGCCCGTGTCCACGTGCAGGAGGAAGGCTACAGCCGCAACGGGGATTTCGGAGGTGTGAGTGGCGACGAGGAGGAAGGAGAGGAGGGTGCGGGTGTCCCAGAAGAACGGCTGGTGATGACGGACTACGATCCAGGCCACATCGCGCTGACGGCGGCCTCGACAAACCCTTTTTGTATGGAGGAACCGGAACGACTGGAGACAGTTCCACATCACGCCATGGCTGCTGGGATAGATCTCCTCCTGCAAAACGCGCCACCCCCGTCGGAACCCTTTTCAGCTAGTGAGGAGGAAGAAGAAGAGGAAGAGGATAGCAGCCGTTTCACCGGCGAGCAACCTGCGAGTGACGCGGCGGGACCTGAGCTCGCGAGCCCGGATGAAATGGAGTCGCGCTTCAGCGAACAGCAACCTGACGCAGAGTTGATGCGGGAGGAGAGAAAGGCGGGGCACACGGGGGACAGGGAGGAAGAAGGGGGAGACCTGTCGGAATCGACGGAAACAAGCGAGCGGGAGGTTGGCGGGATGGAGACAGGGATGGATGGTGGCTCGGAGGTCGCCCCGGCCGACAGTTACAGCGGTGCCGACACCGTCAACCTTCATCATGATCAGGGCGAGACGGAGGGGCTGGCCGTAGGCTCGGCTAGCGAAGCGGACGACGCCTATTCACCTGGGGAGGAATCTGCCGCAGCACCCTCTGCATTACCGAGCATAGAGGCTCAGGCGCCATCCCAGTGTGATCCTGGGACAGCAGACGACGCAGCAGTATCGCACGCCGGTACAGGTGTACCCAGCACCGCCGCCGATGCGGTTGCGTCGACCGCAGCCATGGAGCCTGTCCCTGCGGTTGCGGAAACCAAAGGTACTCCAGTCAAGAAAGCGGAACAGAAGGTGCAGGTCAAAGCATCGGCCTCGCCCAAGACCACCAAGCAGCCTGCCGCTAAACAGAAGCCAGCGGCTCCATCCCCACCTAAGTCCCCCAAGAAAACTCCGTCTCAAGCGCCCAAGTCGTCGGTCCCCGTAAAGACCACCGCTCCAACCACACCGGCGGCCAAAGCGCGACCGACCTCCATGGCGGCAACCAGCACTCCCCGTCCTGCTTCCGCCCGAACGCCGAAGAAAGAGGAGACAACCGCAAAGACAGCGCCCGCTCCTCGACCTAAAACTGCTCCTAGTACTCGACCCACGAAAGGTAAGCAACTTTTGTGCCACAATTCTCTAGTGTTGAGGTAATCGGAATGAAGTTCTTTCTTGTACTTTTACGAGGGTTGAACATGAGATGGCGGGACAAGTAGAACATATTGATTGATGTAGCTGTTCCGTGGGATATTGTTTATTTTTTCCCTTCCTTACTTTCTTTATATGTCACTCGTATGTGCACACAAGTACTGACAAAGTATACAAACTCACGCACACAAAAACCGACACAAAAAGGTGTGAACAACACACCTCGTCCAACAAATGCTCGCGCGCAGACACACACACACACAAGGTAAGTGACCTAATTGTCAAATAATAAAAACCCACCATTACAAACAATACCACCTGTTACATTTAACGATGCAGCTAGGGCAGGTTAACAAGGATACCCCTCTACTTCGGCACGTGCATTTTTCTGCCTCACCGACTCTTTTGTTCTCATCCGCTTCTCAAGGGAAGCAACTCTACATACCATCTGTTGATAACATCGAAGCCGCAGCTGACGTGACTGACGAGTTATCAATAATATTCAGTACAGCATGCCAGTTAAATGCTGATGTCCGATAGCTTTGTTTGAAGTCTTTTTTACGATTTGAAGTGACGGTTATTTTCAGATGAGTCTTTTATTTTCAGATGCAGCGCACGGAGGGGCTGATCAGGTAAGAGCAATATTTTTCAAGAGCTTTATCTGTCTCACACACACACACGCTCTCTTACACACAATACCCACGACCATTCCCCGTCGTCCATATTCTTTCATCGCTCTTAGCATTTTCATCTTCATTTCCTGAGCTCGGGTCAGAGTGTAGGTGAGTGGTGTTGATCGGTTTCCCTTTTTCTAGCACAAAAGAACTAAGTATACTTCCAGTTCGCTTGTGTTTAACTTATCCCATTCTTATTCTGCCAGTTATCCAGACGGTAAATTGGTCGAAGTGGTATTTACCTGTGTTATGTCCATAAGCTCGCAAGGCTGATAAAGGCAAAGAGCGGGCATGGGTCCGTTTGAGTACTCAGCATTTACTCACGAGCACAGGTGGTCGCTGTCAACAGACTGTAAGTTAGTCTGAAAGGGGAAATGAGTGACACGTTGCGAGACTATTTGTAATATACACAACAACACAAATTGGAAATGTCAGGTTAGAGATTGACTAACACGGATCATCTTCCTCTTTCTCCCTCATACACAGAGTCAATCGGTGACCAAAAAAGAAGAAAAATTGCTAATCACAGGTGGAGAGAAAGACTACAATACAGACAATTGACTATGAATAAAATAAAAAATCTGCAAAGAAATAAAGAGAGAAAGAAAGAAGAAAATATTCCAAACACTCCACATTGGAACTGCGGGCATTACACCACGTGCCGAGACTTGTTTTTAGCGCGCCAAAACTACATAAGGGCTTCCTTCTCTTTTGTGTACAATATAAACCTATCATTACAGTCCTAAAATAGCTAGCAAGTATCTATTGTACTGCATACCTTGTTTTTTGTTGTTTGTTAATTCCAGTTTAGGACTTTTGAAAGATTATTGGCGACGGTTTGAAATTGCCAACGTCCTCGAGCAGCGAGTACAAAAAAAGAAAAAAAAAAAAGAAGAAAAAAAAAGAAAAAACAAAAAAAAGAACCGAACTAACTATCGTGAAGAGAAGTTTATGATGCCAGCACTATATTGTGGTATCGACTGCGACAACACTTTGCTCTGTTCTTGTTCATATTATACATTATCAGGTTTTTATTGCGACCTAATAGTCTACAAAGATGCACGTGCTCTCGCGCGTCTGCTGTTGCGGTAGAGACCGTATCGATATATCATGATCACCTGCCTGGCGCAGTGTTGCTCCCAATCATTGGGAGCACGTGCCTGACATCACACCATCACATCACACCTGCAGGAGCGCCGATCTGCGGTTAATGTACCGGAACTGGGGTTTGAAGCTTTTGTGGGTGAGCGCAAACACAAAAATATCTTTTAAAAAATATATCAGGGTATCCTTGTAAGCAACATGTTCAAGGTGATTAATTTTATAAAGATACCAGTGTAAGGTTAGGAAGAGGCTGCTGTAATAATTTTCCTCTTCTGTTATTCACCATCACCACAACCAGTTTACCAGCACATGTTTGGATACGTCTGTGGTCATTATTGGGGGGGGGGAGGGGATAGTTTTTGTCCCGTTTTCATCCACGTATACACACGATGCGTTGTATGTGTTTTCTGCTCAGCCATCTGTCCTTCAGAGTGTGTGTTTGTGTGAAAGAAAAAATATTGGGAGGGGAAAGTAAAGGGGTATCATGCGAGGGGAAAGGGTATCACCCGGTGAAAGTCAAGTAGAAGCATGTATGCCACAATACACGAGCCTAAACTGGCTTTTATCCCTCTAGATATGTTGGAACAATTACGGACCCGGAGGCGCTAGACGAGCACCTTTTGGGTTTTTTTTTAAATTTTTTTTCCTCAACGGCACTCGTTTGTCACTGTGGATTTGTGAAAGAATCGGAAACTAATGCAAAAATAATCCATTTCAAGAAATAATTTTTTCTGAGTGCTAGTTGGCGTTTAGCTGTTAGGTATGCCTCCACACTTGTATTTTATCCCTTGTCAGTGGGAAAACTTGGAGAATGGGACCCCTGGTAACAAGACAGCTTCTCAAATCCTTGTTTAATCAGTTGTGGGCAGTTCTCTCGGTTTAGCCTGTTGGTCGTTACTTCACTGACGTGGAACAAAACCAGACTAGGACCAATTTTTACTCCCTCCTTGCCTTATGGCTCTAAAGAGGAGATGGGGCATCTAATAAAAAAAAAAAATGCTTAGGTTTTCGTCTTCAACCTGATAGTCTACGTGCTTTTTTGTGTGTGCTGATGTAAATCTGTACCTTCTCTGGTGTCAGCTTGCGCGTGTGTCTGTAGCCATACATCGAAAGGACACTCTTCCCAATTCACCCCTCCCCCACTTGCCCACGACCTCTCTTCTTTTTCCAACACGGCACGACCGTTATTATTTTTAGCACATGGACAATATCGTCTCTTGTTTGGCAGCAGTAGTTAACAGCCTTGTTTGGCTGAAAATATCACATCGATCTAGGAGCCAATGGAATTGTTTTCTTTCCTTCCACTCCCCAGCTAAAGCGGAAAGTTGCAAGGGTTTGTCTCAAGTGACTAAACACCGGTCTCACCTTCCCTTCCCCTCCCTTCCCTTCCCTCCCCTCCCCCAACTCCCAACTCTCATCTCCCAAACTCTCTTTCCTCCACACTTCATGCGTGGTTTGCACGCGAGCCTTTCGCTGCTCCTCCCCTCTCCAGGCATAGGTGACCCAGGTGGCAAGGCAGGGTTAAAAGCAAACCTCCTTGTGTCATCTACACAAAACTCGCCTTCAAGTAGTCTTGGGAGGAAGACCTCTTCTCTGAAATACCAGCTTCGACTATACCTAGCTTCAGTCGAACTCGTCACATGATGAGTACACAGGTGCGTGCGGTTCTTCCATTTTGGACATTAGAAGACTTATGACCTTTCTTCTTCTAATCACCTTAACACCCTCAGCCGCATGAGTTTATTTTAGGTTTCTGTTTTGACTTTTGTGTATTACTCACTTATGTAGTTTTTTGGTATATAAAAATATATATATGGTTGCTGAACTCAGCGTCCTGCTTAGTGAACTGAGACGAAGTTCTTAGATGGGTTATTTAGGGACTTAACGCTGTAACGGTATGTTTTTTTGTTTTTGTTTTTAACGAACATTTTTTTAAAGCATGACAACCTAAGGTAATGAAGTTGAACTGTTGTTGTTTGTCGATGTGGCTTTTCTTCTTTCTAGATATAAATGTTTATTGGTCCTAGGCGAAACTGTTGGTCATTGAAAAATTGCCAAGCTATCTTAACTTTGAACAAACTGATGGCCACTGCTGCGTTTTGTTTTGATTAGGATTTGGTGAGGTCTTGTTCCTTCAGTATTCCAGCCAAAATCAGTTGTATTTAAGTTAAATTTGTGTAAAACCGGGAGTTACACAGATCCCCTAACTTGCTTAATGAGGACTGAGTGAAGTACAGAACCTCAAGTGATGCCATAAAGCGCTGTTCTTTTTACAATTTATCTATTTTTAAGGGAGGGGTGAGACTAATGTCGATATAGCGTTTTGGTTTTCTGCTTCATTGTCCTGGGACTGTAGTGCATGGGCATCTTAAAGGGTTGCTTTATCTATACTCAATACCTTGTGAAAGTGAAACTTGTGCCTCCTTCATCCGAGAGACAGTCACGAGAGACAGTGGATATTCTGTTTTCCACACATTAATACCCCTTTGTACTTCCATCAAATTCTGGTATTTTGATCCGGGTCTGTCACCTAACGACCAAAAATTCCTATGGTCCCGACAACCACACAAAGGAGGAAAAAAGTCCTAAAACTTTTTTTGTAGTTCTCTTGTACCACATCAAAACTCGTTCTATCACGCTGCATTGTTAAAGAAAGTGCGATTTCAAGCCAGTTCCGTCCTTTTAACGATGATGACTAGCTGCACTGGTGATTCTAGCACACTTTCCATTAGCGGAGCTCTTTATGGCTGATTAACGGCGCGGAATAGTACTCGTAGAGAGACGGGTGTTTAGTTCGATCAGTCGGTATGCATGAGGAAACCGTTATAGTTTACCTTCTGTTACGGTGACGCGAAGAACAGTCGCATGAATAGGCCTGTTCGGCTTCAAAGAAATTCCTCAAGAGCAGGCGAGGTAGACAAAGAATCACACAAACAGGATTGATAAATACGTACAGCTTCGCCTGTCGTTTGTTATATATTTGTATTTGCATCAAATTCTGGTGTTTGGGGTCCTTGTGGTGGTGAATGTGTCACAAAACTGCGTACCGATGGAAGAAATTCTCGAGAAAACTTCTTAAAGTGAAACTTATTGACAAATGTTTTTGAACCTTAACTAGAACGATAGTCCTTTTTTCATTGTTATCTGTGCTCGTAAGTGTGTTCTATCGATGTTTGATAGGACATCAGAAGACTTTAGGAAAGTGGTTTGCTTTTTTTTTTTGACATATCGACTGCACTGTATAGAACGACCACTCTGTGTGAGAGAAAGGGAGAGAGTTTTCTTAAAAGCAGAACGTGGTATCTTAAAAACAAAGAAACAGAAGAAACAAATACATTGTAGTGTCCCATTATAAATCAGCAAGTAGAACGACCATGAAGCTTTTATGCAGGGAGGGAGGCCATAGAGGGAAATGGAAATTCAGGTCTGAACACGAGCTCACATTCATACCAGGGAACTACTAGAACTGCGCGCTGCGGGCTCCGTCTGACAGAAAAGATTGAGTAGACAGCGATGCATTGGCGGCAGTTTAATTTTCCTCCACACCCTCCATTGCAGTTTTGTTTTTTTGTTTTTTTAAAGTCCCGCCCTGAAGCTGTAGAGACGAGTTCTGCTCAAAGTGTAACCGCCGATCAACACGTTACGCTCCATTTGTCACTGTCTTTCCTACTCAACCATCACAACCTCACATTAGATGGGGCGTGATAGTGCTTTCTCTTTCTTTCTCATTGGTGTGTGTGTGTGCCGGAGTTGGGAAGGTTTTCAGTGTTTGTTCATCACGAACACAGAATGCTTTGAGCATGTAAACAGGATCCGGAGTCACAGGTGGCATTCTGGACTCGAGTCTTGTTGCTCAGATTTCAGGTAATAACTTCTCGAAATGAAAGGAGAGCAAGATTTCAAAGCATTTGTGATCGAAGAGAAAAGGAACATCGCAAGTAAAACTCATTTCTAGGATCGTGAACAGGGACTTTCCTTCAAGTCACAAGATGCTTGTTTTCTCTTTGGGGCTGAATAAGCTGTCAGATGTCAGGTGTAATAATAGGATAGGCCCCAACACTCTACTGCCGCACATTGTTTGTGTATAGTTCGCAGGCTGGAGTACCATTCTCACCAGGACTCGCTTTACAACTGTCTAGCTTCACAGAACCTGGCTGTAGATGTTTGCATTGCTTTTGTACTTTCCAGGCAACCAGGCCTAGCCTGCTGTTCTGTCTGGTAATTGACTCTGTCGCCTATTTCACTCTAGCGAAATGCTTGTAATAACAAGAAGAAAGTCGACTGCACACAGTTCTGACAGCAAATCAATGCTTCGCCTATTTTTGTATAGGAGGTCGCCTAGGAGTTGCTTCTTACCCTATTTGTTTCAACCCAAACTATGATAATTGTCATGATGTTTATTCCTACTTGTCAGGGATGCTGTCGCCACTTTGTGTGATGATGATGATGGAGTCAGTGTAAGCAGCTGAGGTCCACGCTTATCAGAAAACACTTTTAATTATGTTGGTGACAAAATACTGCAAACATCAGGAATGAATAGGTTTTTTTTCTCCGTTTGCTGTAAACATAGTTTCTTAGATGTCAGAGGAATAAAGTCCTTGTGGCGGAGGGATACTTATACTTTCGTTGCTAAGGCCAATGGGAGTCGATGATAGAAGTTGCCATTGCTGCAAAATGACGCGGTTCGTCTGATACTTTTGAAAATTTGAAAATGTCAACGTTTGAAAGGTTATACTTTAGGTCCTCTGTTCCTTTTTCGTAATATTAATTTGCGTCTCTTTCTTCTGCTTAAAATCATCGGGTGTTCAGGAATTTATCGCTTTACAAATCAGCGATCCTGTGAATTGTATCGACCGCCATACTTTTCGTCATTTTTTGATTCAGTCTTAAAAACTTTATACAAAATATGATGGTAGCCATACAAATGCCAGCTTTATAAAGACAAAATAAAGGGAAAACTATAATAAAGTGAAGGTCAATGAACAACAAGCAATGAACAACGGAAACAAATAGAGTATCTAAAACTAAGAAGTCTAGAGTATAGGCAGTATAAGGGAGTTGGCAACCACTATAGTACACCACCACTGCGAACTTAGTAGGCCTCCTGGACACCAACAGCAAGTGACCACAACATGAAAAGAGAGCAACAGTAAACAACAGATTCAGGGAACAGCAACACCTCCCACATCTATCCTAACCCCTTTCTTTCCTTGCCCCTTCCATCATTCTCCATATATTCTTTCAGATCCACATCCCCTAACAATGTGCAAACTCACTTTGGGGTAGAAGCACTTTTCCTTTCCAAAAACATCATCAACAAAAGTCTACCCCATGATAGCTTGCATTGTGAGGTCAAAGACTTGAGGTTTGGAAATGTCAGGGGTGGGGGGAATTAGTCTTGCCTTTGGCACATCAGATTTTCCCTAAAGCAATAGGTCACTTGATCATGAGACTCCATAACCTTCATTGTTTCAAGTCAAAAACTTCTTTATGAATCCTTCTTACTCTACTACTGCATTTAAATAATGTTACTACCTCTTAAATTCCAGGCTTCAAAGAAACCGAATGGTGCTCCAAGCCAGAGTGCTGCTGATAAGAAAACGCCATCTGCAGCAACTGCTCAACGTACACCATCATCCAAGTCCACACCCTGTAAGCCTTCGAGCCTATACATGTATTAAGAAACTAATGTTTTTAACAGATTTTGCAAAGTATGCATCTTGCTTCTAAAGTTGCATGGCAGTGAAAAAAAAACCAGGTTTTAAGATGACCCTGACATAGACATTGCAATTTTTAATTCGGGAGCCCAAAGTTTGTATTTAGGACATTCAGTGCAGCTTAACAATAAATTTTCAATGGGTCCTACAGTCTGAAAGGTAATTGCTTGGAGAAGATAAACCAGAGATGTGAGAGCATTTAGGTGTCTTGCTATGTTGTAGACATCTGGTTCGTCCAGTTTTATGCTCTTTGTTCACAGGGTCACACCTTAGGATTTGACATTTGCATGCTTGACTCTTCTTAGGTTGCATATGTGCCTTTATTTTTAAGAAATATTTTTCTGTGCTATTTTCTGAGCTTTCTGTGATTTATGATGGAAGATTTATAGTGTACAAAAGGATTTGTATTTATGCTCAGTCTGGAAAAAAAGGGAAGATTATCAGATGCTTAAACTGAGAGCATGCTTATTGAAATGACAGCTATAAATAACAGTTACATAAAAAATCTTAGACATTGCACCAAGGCTGCTTCATATGAACGTTTTTGTGTGCACACACACACACACAATTTTTTCTTCTTTAGAAGTGGTAATACTACCAGCTGTAATTGTATACAGTATAATTCAGTTAAACATTGATATACACTAGACCTTACAGCTTGATTTTTGTTTGTTTGTTTGTTTGTTTGCAGCAAAGACATTACCAGCTGCGTCTACAACTGCCACCTCAACTACCACTGCCACCAAGCCTGCTGCATCCAAAGCTGCAGGTTCAGTATCCCCTGCATCTTCTGCTTCAGGTTCAGCCAGCTCCCCTCGCAAGGTTGAAGCAAAGTCGAAGATTGGATCTCTAGACAACACTACCCATACACCAAGTGGAGGAAATGTAACTTGCTAAAAAAAATACATTTACAACAATGACATTAATATGAACCTACAGAATGTTTTATTTTCATACTCATTAACAAAAATACATATATGACAGGTCTGAATTTTAGTATGTCATCCAGTGAATGACCTTTCAAATTTATCTAAATGAATATTTTAAAACAGTATATTTCCAAAATCTTTAGTTGCACACTTTTGTCACACAGCATGACAACCAAACCAGGTCACACTGTCTGTGCTGACCAACATTAAAAATACTAATAGGGACATGCTATGATACACAAAATACACTCCGCTACTAAACCACAGGCTGAACAATACATGGGTAATGAAAAGTGACGTAAAAAGTACAAAAGACTAATTTGACTGATAAAGTACGACGTGAAAATGAATTGCATTGATGCATAATGGTAGCAAAATGGCTTAAAAATTACATAAACTACTTAATATTTAAAAAAATTATATATTTATAAAATAATTTTAATTAATTAAACAATGATGTTTGGCATTTTCATTGATATGCAACCTTTTTTTTTTTAGTACTTGCAAGTGCTTTGAAAAGTCCCAAATGTTAGTCATTACTTGTGCTTAATATTTGTGATTTAGATTTAATTACTTCACGCTTGCACTCCAGGTGAAGATCGTGTCAAAGAAGGTGGATGTTTCTACTGTGCAGAGCAAAATTGGGTCAAAGGACAACATGGATCACAAGCCTGGTAAGCACCTGACCAGATGTTCTCACCTTTTCCAACACAGCTAGATGTGATGTCCATCCAGTAGTACTGGAAAATAAATATAAATAAATTGCAGATTTGTATAGCTTGTTCCAACATCAGCCATACTCAAGGTGCTTTACATATAGACATGCAAGCACATATTAATTTATAAATATAATAATAAATAATATAATATTAATACATAATGTCAATAGAAGAAGTAGAAAAATGTTATTGCTAGGTGCCATGGAACAGGCATTCCCCCTTTCTTTAGTGATCCAACCTGATGGGATAACGAACTTGTATTACTCGACTGCTGGCAGACGACTTTATTCCAGTTAACTACTAAAACAAGGCAGATGTGTACAAAGCTTCAGGTTTAGTCACATTCGTTGCTAACTCTCACCGAGGCTAACAGCAGAGAACTTCGCAAGAGGCTAAGCATTGGTCTTAGCAGACAGACAGCAATCCACCTTTACACGTCCATGATAGGATCCAGTAGGCCCTGCAGGAAGAGGGGGTACAACTTGCAAAAACTAGGGAACAGATAGATATGGAAGACGTGCTACTGACATCAGAGGCTGATATAAAACTTGCCGACAGAAGTGTGCTCCTTTACTTTGTTTGTCATTGCATGAGATGTTTTGTCTGCATGAATATAAAGTTTTTAAAAGGCTCACACAGATATCTGGTGGTAATGTCACTGCTTTAAATAACAATAAAATGTTGCTCTGAAATATATACTGACTTTCCTAACGTCGGCTTCTTGTATACCTATGTTAAGAGAAATTCTGTTTTCACACTGTCTTTGGGCAGGTTGATATGTCTCAAGTGACAATCATAACAGTCACTGTGACCCTGTCCTGACCATGAGCGTACAAAATGTGTGTCTGTAATTTAATTTGTGTATGAGCGGGGTGACTGTTATATGTGAATGTGAGTGCATGGTTGTTGGTGATTCAATCTGTATATTATTTATGTAAAGTGCTCTGAACAAATCATTGGAAAAGTGCTACTTAAATTCTCATTATTATTAATCACAACACAAGTATTCACACACTTGATTTTATTTAGAAATATTTTTTTAGCTTTTCTGAGTATAAAATGTTTTGAGTGAGCAAATTCTGGCCATCAAGTTCAGTGATGTTCATATTGCTGATACTGATGTGCAAATGCAAATACAGATTTCTTGTCATTCTTGTCTAAAATACCATAAACAATGGTAAATAGCTTTCAGGCATCATGAAATAGTGACTGTTAGCATGTAGTATTATTTATGTACAACACTTTACAGGAGGAGGTGTGGTCAAAATCGAGACCAAGAAGGTCAAGGTTGAAGGAGTGAAGTCCAAGATTGGCTCCCTTGACAACGCTAAGCATACTCCAGGCGGAGGGGATAAAAAGGTAAATTTCAATTCAGAAATCAGCATTAAGCATGAATCCTATCACCCAGATTATGCTTAGAATAAATACTAAACAGTGTTAGTTTTATGAGCTGAAGTGCAGTTTTCTTACTTTTAGTCTCAAGCTGTAGTCATGGTGAGGGATTAGAGTGTACAAACCCTGAGCAATGAAAGCTGTAAAACGTTTGCAAAGGTTATTATAATTATTTTTCTTTTCTATTGATGACATAGTTGTACTTTCTCTTTAATGATTAACCTCACGGTCATTAACTGGCTTCATACCTATATTGCTTTTGTATAGCTGCTTTGATTTCTGATTCACCAACTAGCTCCTGTTATATTGTTTATAGAATGATAAGTTTTATAGAGATACAAATTAAAAAATTGTTGTGCACCTCCTCAGTATCCTTTGAACATTGTCACTTTGTAGACATCCCGTAGTAGCTGGATGGAGTTATCTCACTTTCCCTAGTAGATTTTATCACGTCATAAAAATTGTTGATATTTTAGGTTCTAAATGTATAATTTATCTTAAAAAAAGGTGCATGTTTGTCTTTATATCATTTGTTGTTCAGCTGTCACTTTTTTGTTATGTGTGTGTTATTATTATTTATATCATAAAAGAAATGAACCTTGTTTATGATGCTAAGAGCCCCATCAGAACAAAGTGGTGGAGTGGTAAACATTTTTCATCAGGTCATTGAGAATTGTGGGTCATAAATTTGGATCTTGCCCTCTGTCTATATAATTTGTCTCTCTGGGCATACTACCTGTTCCCTTTGTTGGACTAGCACACTGTAGTAGTAGAATCCATGTAAAACAATTGGCATCTGATTGCAATGGCCCAGTCATATTTAATGTTGTCTGTGTTGTGTAATTTTTCTGTAGTTTATTGTGCCAGCACTTTGTGCATGGCCCACCTATAGAGAATGAGCATCTGTTTATAGTCTCCTCTGAAAAGTGAAATTTTATCTTCATTCGTAGAGTTGCTATTTGCTTCTGTACTCATTGGTGTGTCTGGTTATCATTATGTAGATGTATTCTTGTGCTGCTGCCATTTCCAATTGAGTTTCATGGCATAGAATATTTAATCGTCATGACCCTCTTCCATCGCCTGGTGTTAATATGGCCCAAAATGTTAATGTTGTGTTTGCATTTATACCAAGGTTTCTTAGAAAAAATGTTCACTGGCAGTATATTGCAGCTTTGTGAAAGTTCTTCCCATCTTCCCCCATTTTGGGTTGAGACAAGTCTTACCTGTCTTCACTCTCCTTGCTAACATGTCTATACTTTTGCTTTTCCAAGATTTTGAACCTTGTGCCATTCTTGAATTGGACATACCAGGCCATATGTTGCATGAGTTTTTTTAACAAAGCAGTCTGCCAGTCATTGTCAGTTCACTGGAGAAATATGCAAACTAGATGCTATTTCTGTGAAAATTTGAGTCAGTTCAAAGTACATGTCAAGAGCTGAGATCATGAAAAAAGACTTGTGATCAAGCATCTACACCAAGCAGTTTTGTCAGTGATAAATTTTGGGAACAATCTGCTGCCCAGCTGAGCCTCTTCTTGTGTTTGTTCATTTCAATTGCTGACAGCTGCTTGCATTTCTTTTCGCTGCCTATGTGCTCACGCTGCGCGACAGATAGAGATTAAGAAGCTGGAGTGGAATGTGTCCTCAAGGGTTGGCTCGCTAGACAATGCCCACCATGTACCCGGCGGAGGGGACAAAAAGGTAACAGAGCTATCGGTTAATCTACATCTGGTGTAGAAAAAGCTTTTTGCTTTGTTTGGCATCAGATAAGTGTGCTGAATGCCTGCACACAAACCTGGGTTCTTTTTCATCACGAAAATATTAGTATAGAAGGCATTTAATATAGATAAACAAGTAGATTGCCTCTGAAGCCTATGCATTAACCCTTCATTCACTTTTACTGATGATGGGCATTGGATTCTGGGAGAGTACAGGAGGTGATGTAAAATGTCTTTCAAATGTAGAACTAATGGACTAATGAGAATCATAAACAGCATAAAATTGTGCCTTTAAAATCATTTTCACATTTTATATACAAGTATAGCAGCACATGAACATTTGTGTGCCAGACAGTTATTCTTCCGATGCCCACACAATTTATTATGATTTATACAGTTAGCTTCATAAAGGTACTTTTATGTTATCCTTCTTTTGTGGCCATGATGGCACTATTTTCCTTATTTGTATTTATTTGTTTATTTATTTTGACTCTTCCAGATCGAGAACAAGAAGCTAGACTGGAAAGCACAGTCTAAGGTTGGATCAATGGACAATGCTAAACACACGCCTGGAGGTGGTGACAAGAAAGTGAGTTGTACACATGAAACAGCATGTTTTGTGCTGCACTTAATTTTGATTCTTGACGAAGCAGTGGTGTGCAGCACATTGTGACAGTCATATATATATATTTTGGTCATTGGCAGATGCAGCAGACAGTGTCGGAGTTTTTTGTCATGGACAGTGCCAGCTTTATATGTCATTACTTAAGTGATGGATTGCTAGTGCTAATTGTTTTGGTGTTTGAACTTCTTCTAGAGCTTGCCTCAAAGCTGTTTCGAAAATGTTTACAAATCCTTTCCCTGTGCAAAAAGCAACCAGTGGAAGGGCTATAATTTTCTCAAAAATTAGTTGTCTCCCCTGGCACTAAAGAAATTTTCTTTGGCAACTTACCTTTCATAAAAGTGTTGATGAATGCTTGAAGCTAAAACATGCATGATTCTTGGCATACTTGTTATATATTTTTTTAATTTGCTAAGCGCTTTCCACAGCTTCAGTGTCAGCATGCAAAGCTTGATTTTCATTTAAATATTTTAGTTGGACAGGAAAGAAGTGGGGGGAGGGAGATGAGTCGCTTAATGAAAAAACAAAGTAAACAGAATCTTTGAGATTAGTTTATAGTTGCATTGTAAATAAAATAAAAACATAGAAAATGTGATATATCAGTATTTTTAAAAAGGTATTTTTAATTGCCATTGTATATTTTGACCAAGAGGACTCTCTAATTAAGACAGGAGAAATTCCAGAGGGATCTTGGATTTTCGTTATGTTTTATTCATCATGAATAACTAGTTACTTGAGTTTATATTATACTGTAAAACATTTTAAAAGTAATTTAAATCCTTTTTTAACTTTAAATTGAGGGAAACTATTTTATTGTGCTAGGCAGTAGAGTATAATGGGCTCTATCTCAGATGAGTTAATATTTCAAACATGAATTTTATTTTTAATACATTCTATTTAATCTTATGAGTAGAATAATGCACCACATATAGTACAGCACATGTTTGCGTTCTATTTCTCTCTCACACTCACTCACACTTACACACACAGAGACGGACTTTGTGATAGGTGAAAAGGAGATTGAGAGGTATAAAGCCTAAAAACAATTTCCTTTTTTTTTTCAGTTGCTCCTAACAACTGTGTAACGATGACATTTGGTTAAAGATTTGGTAGACTTTGTTTCTAACAGCGTTTTCTGTGTTGTAACAGCATGCAGCTTTTGCTTGAGTTGACTGACATTTCTTGCCAGATCGAAACCCGTAAAATCGATTGGAGTGTGCAGTCCAAAGTTGGCTCCCTTGAAAATGCCGGCCATTCGCCAGGTGGTGGAGATAAAAAGGTAATCGGAGAGATCATGGTTGTTTCAGGTAGTAAACATAAACTGGATATAAATTAAAATTATTAGGCTCCTTGACTTTAGGTTGTGTTTACCCAAATCCGATGAGGCCTGCAGAGCGCTTACCTATGTTCAGCAGGAGCCTTTATGATGTAGATGCAGACTCTGTACACTACAAACCACATGGTTTGACTGGATGCATGATGAATGCTGATCCTGCACCCACTTTCACACCCATTTCTTATCCTTGCACAGCGTATATGCTGCTAAGCATGCCACTAATCCGTTCTTTTTTGAGAAATTATTAATTCTCAAAAAGAAACTTGCAAGAACTCTTCTGCATTCCTTCCTGGAGCATTCTATTTTGCTTGACCATTTTCTGAATTAAGACACAAGATACGTAGAAGTTTCTTATAAAACGACAAAAATTTGTCGTTAGATTGTCAAGGCACTTTTTAACTAGACATGTCGAATATGTGAGTATAATTGGCAGATTTTTTGAATTAAAGTCACATGAAAATTTTCAGCCGTAGTCATATATTTGACGTAGGAATCCGGATAAAAATGTCCTTAGAGAGTAAGATTGAATAATGGAACTGACGACACCTTGTATTTCTGAGGGAAGATTAGTAAATAGCATATAAAATAAAATGAACAAAATAAATAACGTAATTAAAAAATAACTCGAACATGGTCTGTGTAACAATGTGATGTTATACACTCTGCCACTCGTAGTTTAATCTCTAGCCCACTTTGGAGGATTGAACTGAACTGGGATCTGCATGACATAAAATACCCTGGTGCAGAGTTTAGACGTTACGTCGAACTGGTAACCGTGGTAATACATCCGTTCTTTCGATTACCGTTACCCGTAATTCGCTGAAGGAATACGGATTGCCTTTGCAGTGGGTGACCTACACCCGGTTACAAGCAGATGTCGACAGGAACCATTGGCAATATTTTTGTTGATTGGCTCGTGTCGATTTGTTCTGACAAGCCTTTACGGAATTAGGCCGTACCTTACACGCTGTATTAACTTGCGCGTTCACGAGCACACAGTTTTAATTTTTGTTGTTCGCTTTTCTTTTCTACTCTTTCTTTCTCATTCGTTTGTCTTATCTTTCTATCTTCCCTTCATCCTTTAATACAGTCTTAGGTACACTTGCACCTCGCATCAGTAGCCGCTTAACTTCACTAAACGACTCGACTATGCGCGTCATGTTGTCTGGTAAGTATTAAAGAAAGATAATTTACAATGAACATTTCTTTTTTCCACGTAATTAAAAGTTGCAATGATGATTCTAAAAAAAGAAAGAAAGCAAAAAAAAAAAAAAAAAACCAAAAAACGCCCATGGATCAAAACAAACAAACAAACAAAAAACCCCTCGCCATTGTATATAAACAAAAACGCGAAAACAAAAACAACGAGAAACAAAGCTGAAAAAATAATGAGACGGTAGACATTCTGCAGACTTCGTCGTCTAGGTTTTGTAGACCAGTCGACATGGGCTTACGAGAGAGAGTCGAGTGCGCAAAGTTCCCTTCACCTTGGCGGTACACGGGAAAGGTTTTTTTTAAACACCTTGTAACACCGCCCGGCACGGACACACCCTATCTTATCCTCATATGCGATTACGCCAGGTAGGTATTCAGAAATATAAAGTACTGGCACTTTTATAGCACAGGCCTTGATAGCTTCGGTGCGGTTGTGTCGGTTGTAAAACTGAGAAATAGACGGAGTGGCCTGCGTTCACGTCTGGTCTTTTTCTCCCCCTTTCCCGTTGACAATGACCATCTCGTACGTTAAAACAGAAATTTGCTAACGATTTTCGTCTGACAAGTTTTATATATATTTCCTTGCCACAGCCATTCTACTTTTTTACTTTTGTAAATCTTTTGCATAGGTCTCCGACAGTTAAATAGAATGTATTTACATCTTTGGATGCCAGCTTGCAATAGCACCTCGTCGATCTGCCGGAGTCCTCGTATGTAGTGTTTTGCAGGTGGGGGCAACAACTCTTCGTGTGACCATGCGAGCACGTTTAACTCCCACTCTTTATATCCGTCTGGAAAACAATTTCAAATCAACACGATGTCCTTGGTCCTACGAGTTTGACAATCCTCGAGTTTGTGACTGCTGGTTTTCGTTAAAATAAGATTTATTATGAAAGTAGTGGTGTGTACGTCATAAACCAGACAGTAGAATAATTGTCTGCCTGTAATTATGTGAAGCAGCTACATGCATAGGACAATCAATAATATATGTTACCTTTTTATGTACTGTAACATAGTCATTTTTGTGCCTTATGCTGCTATTAATACCCTGGTGTTATCTTGTGGTATGCATGTTCCTCGCTTTACAACCTCTATTTCCTATAATAATAGCTTTTTTAGTTTTTTTCATGTCACCATAAGAGGGCTTTCACACTAGTTTCCAAACTAAGTCACATGCCAAGCTTTTATTGTAGCTCTTTGCTCAGCAATCACAGACTTGATTTGATGAACTGCTACGGTTGAGGGAAAGCTTTGAACAGGGGAATGTTGTGTTTTGCTTTTGATCTTGAGTTGACGGGGATTTAGAAGACATTTGAATTGCTTCCCTGTGCTAGAGGGGCTGGTAGAGAGACCTGTTGTCGCTTGCTGCTTGACAGACTTATTAATGGCATGTTCGCTACGCATGGCCATGTTTGCCCAGATTGAGACCCATAAGACAGAGTGGAAAGCCCAAGCCAGAATCGGCTCCCTCAACAATGCGCCTCAGAGCCCCGGGGGAGAAAACAAAAAGGTAACCATGGTAATCAGCTAGGTCCTGGAAGGTTTTCAGTGTGTGTGTTTTTTTGGTTATTTTTTTAACAAGGATGCTGACGGCATGCGCTGTTAGTAGTTGTGTATTTTACGTTTCTTGTTCTGTTTTATATTGGTGTCTATATACATATATATAAGCAAGTATGTTACTCTAGAAGTGTCTAATATTTGTGTTATGTAAAATTTTATATATTGGTAGTCGTGTTCAATATTTTGTTACACAAATTTCTTATTTCAGTACGTCTGTTTTAATGTTCGATCTTGTCTGCTTTGCTAGGCCAGACATATATTGCTGGCGTTGCTGAGACATGTACGATTTAAACTGTATGTTACAATTATATATTAATGTGTCATATCTACTGTCTTAAATCACTAACCGTATGGTGTCCAAGTATAGTTTAAGAACTGATATATCATGTGACTAGATATAACATGATAACTAAAGTATCTGACTTGTGTAGACTCAGCTCTTAGATTAACAGTATCAGGGTGAATTAATGTAGTGCAATATTTAACCCGCTGAGCTGATGTTCAAAATGTTGCTTCTCCCATATTTCCAAGGTCAGAAATAATTTCCCTCTTTAAAGCTTTATTCGGCTCGTTCTCAGATTATGTCAAATGATATTTTCTGCGATTGTGAGCTTTTTAAATATTGTTAATTTTTAATATTTAAAAATGGTGGTTGTAAGGGCGTATTGTGCATTACAGTATTCATATGCTGCACGTCGCAAGACTAATTTGTTGTCTGATACACTCTAATCAAAATGTCTGTGTTGTTTGAAACTGGTTTAAAAAATTTACTCGTAAGAAAAGACCAGTAATGTAAAAGTGCCGCAGACGCAATTTAAACAATAGCAAGTCAAACGTGCTACAAATCTGGCATGCTTGTTTATGTGAACAGATATATGCTTATAGTACATCAAAAACAGAAAAGACCAGCGAATTTTGTGTCAAAAAGAGGTCATGTTTATGTTGTGTCAGATGTGTGAGTGCATGTCATGGCGGTCTCCGAAACGTATGTTGATGATTCGCCAGTTCTTGATATCATTCTTCAGATGCAACTTACTGTACATGTTTGATGCGGCATAGAAAGACTTGATGATAATGCATGGATAGTGTATTAAGCCCAGGATAAAGGGATGTTGGGAGGGAAATAGAGAAACAGTCAAGGGTTATAAGAGATCAGGAGATCAGTTTTGCAGGATGTGATAAATGAAGCGAACATTTAGCATCGTGAACTTAATGTTGACAACAATGTCTCCATTAACAGGATATTGCTAAACAACAATAATTTTTTTATTCGAAAAAGTTGAGTCATTTGTGGGATTTTTTAATTGCTGCTGCCATGTACTTTCTGATACTATGAGCAAACAAACGCATCTGTATCTTAGTTTTTTAATGCAAAAATTATGACACAATAAGAAGTGAGCTGACTGTAGTGTTGCGAAAATTATGCTACATCTGGAAAATGGACTTATCTGCAGGGTGACAAATCGGCATCAGAGGATGGCTCCGTCAACAGCGCCTCACACACACCTGGCGACGAAGCCAAAGAGGTGAGTTTATGTGACAAACGTTTGCTCCTTTTCTTGCCATCTTACTGAAATAAATGGCCGAAGTCTAACGGGGAGCGACCTTTTTGTGGCGGTTAACTAGGTAAAGCTAATTACGAGATACTGTTTCCCAAATTCCCGATGAATAACTCCCCCCACCTCCGACCTGAACCCACCCCTACTTTCCGTTCTCCAGATATGCTACTCAACATATAACCCACCGTCTCCCATTGGCTGTAAACTTGACCCCATAATTGTTTCTATACTCAATACTGACCTCTATGTTGACCTTTTTCTGTTCGTGATGTTTTTATGCTTGTCTTGGTGACGCAGTGGTAGTGGTGGTGGGCTGTCGCATTACCCTTTGTCCATACTGTGTGATGTTCGCCAGTGTGAAGGCTTTTGTTTTTCGTATGTTTGACAGCTGATGCCAACGCTTGCTGCCACCGCGGTAGGGGCTGGGGGGAAATCGGTATTTGTCTTATCGCTTGAGATACTCTTGCCAAGCATTTCCATTTTTCCTTCTCCCGACGTTCTAACTCCCTGTTTCTATCTCGTGAATGTTGCTGATTTGTTGAAGCTCACTACCTACCGTGGCTTTACTTAATTTTTATTCGCTTGGATCGAAAGCGCAGTCAGGCTTTCGTCTTTGTGCACAGTTCGCGAGAACCCGGAAACAAAATTGTTTGATTGGTGAACCTCTGATAGCTGACTGAAATTCACTTTAACAACATTAGCAACGAAAGATAGCAGTTTGAAATCAACGCACACTAAACTGGACTGAGGGTGCTGGGACCTGCAACATGAGCGATGCTGTTGTCATGATATGGGAAAGAGCGCAACAGGACAACGACAGCAACTTTGATAATAAAGACGTGGGAATGGTGTCATGGTATCTGGTGTGGATGCCAGACTTGCAGCAGAGCACTAAAACATTTGATTTTTAAAAAATCCACGAAAATAGAGTCTTTGAGTTCAACCGAAGCTTCCCGACGAGACAGCCTCTGTGGATGCGGTGCATGTGATCCGGTTATTGGCTTGTGAAATGTCAGTCTTATTACACTGTGTTATTTTGAGCTACAGCCATGCCGTTATTTTTATCTTCCGTCTTCTGAACCTTGGCAGATTGTATCTACACTTACCGACCTGAATAAAAGATATGAACAAACGTATTAACCTGTTTACTGTTGGGCATAGACACGGGGCCTTAAAAGCAGCGTGCAGAGTGCAAGCCGCATAAAAAGAATTCTCGCCTTCGGCACCTTTTATTCTAACAGACAGGCTTTAAAGTTTCACGTTTAACAAAATTTGTTGGAGAATCAGTTGTGATAGCGATTTGTGACTATCAGCTACAAACAGGAACTGAGTTAATGCGCTAGCGTGGGCGAGGTAAAGAACGATTTCGGACTGACTGACGGGTTTATGAGGAAAGACTTTGAATTGCTACCTGCTGAGATTGGCAACAGAGAAGAGAGGCGCACAACCCTGGCACAAACTTTCAGCTTTCGTGCTGAAAAGATAATCGCAGAATTGTGGGCCAACTTTTAAAATATCATAACGACATTTAACGATGTTTAGAGAGAAAGATGGCGTGGATGGGAAAGATTTTTTTTTACTAGAGCCTTAGAACTTGTCATTTTGGACTAGATGTAATAAATTCTAATCTAGCCTTAGAAATAAAAAAGCCATGCTGGTTGGACAGCCATTAAAATTGGTAGGATATCGATTGAGCTTCAGAATACGAGGTGGGCACACGGCGACGACCTTCCGCTTCATTGCCTCTAACACCAGGCATTAGTTCTCTACACAATCGTCTCTTCCAGAACTTCAGGAGACTGCGGCAAGCGTCGTTGCTATGCCCGTCTTGCCACCCCCAACTCCACAGAGTTCCGTGTTTTGTAGATCCGGGTGTATGTGTGTGTGATCAGGCGAGGGAGAAGGGGAAATATGACCTTGCCTTTGACTGTAAAGAAAAGTCCATAAAACCAGCCGAGCGTTAGGACCGCCCCGATCACCCTCATCGATCTGTTTTCTAGTGGCCCACCACCGTGTCTTCCACGCGGCGGCTTCTTTTGTTGGGTGGGCTGGTGTGGCACGTGAAGACGCCATCAAAGGTGGCGCTGTTTACAGATTGCGAAACAAAAGACTGGCGATGAAGGGCAACAGCTACTTTCACATCTTCAGACAGAGTAGCCGATCTCACGTTTTGCGTGTGTGTGTGTGCGCGCGCGATCTCATTACCGCCGCATGAACCCAGAAGAAAGAAGGCAGGCGATGGCACGGATGGAATTAATCGAATGTTCCTGAACAGGAAGCACTCCGAAGAAATTCGTTGACTAGGATTTCGAGCAATGACCATCGATGTGTCGTGACCTCTTGCGGTTATTTTTGGTGCCATTGCCACCTGTCTAAAAGATTGCCGGGAGGCAACCACTTGACCGGGACGTACCTTTGTGACCTTTTTGGCGACCTCGTCGAGCGATCGCGTGATGTGAAAGTGTATTATAGCGCGGGCATCGACACACTAAAAGAAGAACGTACGCGGTGTCTACCAATTTAAAAACAAAAAGCACATAGCTCAGTGGTTGGAGACGGGGAAAACAGGCGGGGTACTAATGCCTCAGTGTAAGTTTGACGGGCACTAGCATTTAATTGAGCCTTTTGAAAAGGAAACGGTCTTTGTTGACCTACGGGGGCAGGGAAAGTAAATAGGTGGCAATACACCTATATTGATAAGGAATGTTTGAACCCTTTCAAACAGGCGGAACAAGGCTGTAATTTATGCCGCCTGATGGCATTTATCAAACCTTCGCCAAGAAGGGAGCGCCAATTCAATGGCTCGCTTCTAGCGATAAAATATCCTTTAGAGTTTAGATCGAGCGAGGAGTTGGCGTAGCTACGCTGCGCCGGAGTGTGTCTCCAGTGACTTGTGTAGTGCACTCCGTCCTACAAAAGCCCCGTTTCGGGGACATTTATGCCAGACGGTTGAAGACCAACCACCAGCTGAAGACATGAAGCGACCAAATACGCAATTGGCTTGTATGTCGATTGGACGTCGAACAACTTCTCCAGCAGTTGTAAAACATCGGTGCCAGACTTTTTGAAACTCTAAGTAGACACTTCAGAGATGGAGTCTTAGGACCGAGCGCACGACGCATTCATCTGTCAAAGTTATCGCTTTTTACGATGAGAGCCGTCGCTGTGCCGTCGACTCATGTCACAAGGCTTCTCAATAACTGATGACTCAGTCTAATGGATGACAGTGTCGCCGGCGTATGACTATATTGACGGTATAGGCGGCTGAGTTGTTAACGGTGCTTCTTCAAGAGCTGGCATAAATCTTGATTGCACGGTATCTCATGGTTCATCTCCAGTACACGTGCTAATTTCCTTCGGTGCATGCCGAGTACATAGCATGAATTTTCTACTTTTAATACAAGCCCCTAAGAGAATAGGGCGTTATTCGAGCGAGGGTGTAATTTGGATAATCAGTTCCTTGATAACATGAAAGTTGCTTTTGATTGTCCTTCACTAAAACTTGTCGTGACATGTGTAATAATAGCGTCTTCCTCGAAGGATCACGTGCAAGTCGTCGTGGATTTCTCAGGTCACTTGGTCTCTGCTCTGTGATCGCCTTGAACATCAAAACCATTGTGTGACGTCGTGTTCCTAGCAATGCGCCATCATCAGACTAACAACGGCGACGTCATGGTGACACCGGCATTCAAGTATGGGCCTTCCGCTGTCCGTGACGTACACTACGTGACTGGCGCCAAGGTGCCTTACGTGACTGTGAAGCAGCGCCGGAATGGCCAGTACGTGGTAGTCGAGCGGCTGCCCGTACATCACCGCCAGAGAGATCAGGGCTTGCCCACCTTGCAGCAGTCGCTGGCTGAGTCCGCAGTGACTCTGAGGTCGATCAAACCCATGTGGATGCCGTCATCCAAGGCCAGGTCCATGGAACGGCAGTACGACGACGCCGGACACTTGCTGCCCGATATCGACTTGGGATGGCGGGATAAGGCGAAGGCGCTGGTGGGCTCCTTGGATAACGTTCACCACGCGCCAGGAGGAGGCACGAAGACTATCGAGAGTCGGCACCTAAAGTGGACCGCGCAGGCCAAGGTGGGGTCCTTGAACAACTTGCACTATAAGTCTCCTGCTTTAAGCTCATCCCAGACCACCCGCAGTGATCCGCACCCGTTTGCTCAGGAACCCAAGTTTCGGCCTACCCCCCGCTATGGAGCGCTGGCCAGCACTGGTGCCTTGAACTCGACGCACTACACACCAGGGGGTGCGCAGGTGGTCATCGCGGCCACGCGCACCAGGCAGTTTAGTCACGTGGCATCGCGCGTAGGGTCGCTGGACAATGCTGGGCACGTGCCACGGGGAGGCGACATCAAGATCCCCCATCACCGCCACCGCTGGAAGGCCGAGGCACGTGTGGGGTCGCTGGAGAACATCAACCACGTACCCGGCGGTGGAGAGGTCAACATCACGAACCAGCGGCTCACCTGGCAGGCCAAACCGCGCGTGCGCTCACTTGAGAACCTGCAGCATCATCCCCCGCCACGCCATGGTCTTGTGGCCGTCCCCCGCCACAAGACGGATTGGAACGCGGCCCCGCGCGTCGGGTCGTTAGAGAACATCCACCACCGGCCAGGTGGCGGCAACGTGGCCATCTTACACAAACGTCTGAACTGGCAGGCGCGTGCGAAGGTTGATACTCGTCCACCCAAAGTGTACACCCTGAATGAGACATCTTCCTTTGACTCGTTGGACTCCGCGTGTAAGTGCTTGTCAATGGCAAAAACCTGTTCGGGGTCCTTATAGCAACGATGTTCCGTTTCTTTCTTTTTTCTTTTTTTCTTAATTGTTTTCTTTGTTTCTTACCACTGTTGCTTGTTGAGCTCGATGATGATTCATTTTATTTTTTTTCTAACGTCTGTTGCAGCCTGGGTACCTCAAAAGTCGAGAAACTTTATGCGTCTTATTTTAATGTATATTTATATATTTATTTTTACGTCCACACACCTTTCGCACATTTGCCTCATGAAATGGGGGTTTAATTGTTGTAAACGGCTCATACGTTTCTTACTCGCCGCTGCCATCACCATTTGTCGGCGCTACTACCTCTTTTGAAACTGAGCATAGCGTCCACCATTCTTGTCGCAAACCATAAGGTTTGCTTTACTTCTTGGTATTAACCTCCCCACACAGTGGTATTATTTAATTGATAATTTAATATCATGTTTTTTGTATTTTTGAAAGTAATTTTGTGAGTTGCTGCCTTGCGAAGGTATTTGATAATAGATTTGGTGTGCAGTTTATTTCTTATATCTTTTGGGAGGAAAAGGATTTGTAACACTTGACCCTTAAGGGTTTGTGGCTGACACAGGTCGATACACACGAAATTTGATGCCTGGTTTCTCCTCACTAATTTCATCTTGAATGGTTCACTCCTTAGACTATCCTTGTTCTCGTATGATTATGCTTTACGAGAATTTTTTTTATTTGGCCTTCACCTTTCTATATAACAGGGATGTAAAAGTAGTTTCGCGCACAAAGCTCTTCGAGGTAAAGCAACTACAACTTTTAGCCGTTTTCCATTTCCATTAGTCTGGAAACGTTTAGTTAATTTAGCTTCTAGTATTTATTTTCTTCAGCATTCGTGTTAGTGTTGTGCATCGTTCACTGCTTGCTAATAGTTCTTTCCCGAACCTTTCTATGTTCTCCAGAGTTTTTCTCCCCCTCCCTTACTTACTCCCCACTCTGGCTTCCTCGAACTTTGTATGAGATGGTGGTTTAGGAGTATCATAGACTTGGTGCTGAGGACAGCAGGTAGGATTGCCTGCAGCAACCTCTTGCACGTGTGTAGTCATTAATTCTGTCTGTGTTTCAGATTGAGCTGGCTACCCCAGACTCGGGCAAAGCTGCGGCTTAACGCTCCGGTCACGTGACGCACACGTCTGCTGTGATGTCGGATGGGACCATGGTGCGGCGTTCAGGAACAGGCAACTCCTCCACAAGGGACCTCAACGCCGAGAAAGAGCGATACTCTCCCTTTAATAACTCGATAGTCTCCAGCAGCAAGCAGGTCGATGGATAAACGATCAAACGCGCACTGTGTGTGTGCGTGCGTGCGCGCGCGTGAGCGAGTGTGTGTATGTGCGCGCGTGCATGCGTGGGAGTGCCGAAAATTCAACAGTCGTTAGTCCTTAGTAGTGTTCCCCCCTCCTGCCATATTCATTACCTGAACCGAATTTACAAGTGTCAAGCTCACGATATGGATGCCTTTTGCCGTGAAGTTGGAGACTGAATTTCTTGAGTTTTGCTGCCTCTGCTACTCGTCTCAAAGACTTTTTTTCAGAATTCCGTACAGAGACTACAGCAAACATCATCACTTATTTGGAATTGTAGGTAGACACTCAACTTCGAGTTCTGCTTGTGTGTCTGTGTTTGTGTGTGCGCGTGTGGCTTCGGTGTGACTGCTTCTGGCGATTTTCCGATCAGCGAAAAGAGCTGGACGCTTGATGTCCTTCACCTGCTTGTCTTGTTTTTTGTTGTTGTTTTTTAAAATTTTTAATAGATCCTTGTGAGGGCGGCCACGTCTGAGTAAGTGTTGACCAGGGTCCACAAATCAAACGAAATGTCCAGTACAGCTGTGTGAAAGACTTTTCTAAAGCTCGGAATGAAGTTTAAACCTTTACAATATTTCAGTTTAGTTTATTTACGAATGACCTAAATATGTACTGCATAGCTCAGGCGCTGCTTCAAAGCTGGAAGAGCCGTCTGCATGATGCTGACAAAATCTCTATTTTTTTTTTTTTTTTGGTAGCGAGTAGGTTTTACGTCCTTTGTATTGTTTTCTCTGGTGAAAGAATGAATTTTTGTGATTGTGACCGGCCTTAACCTTTTCAACGCGTATGTATTGGTGTCTCTGTGTCAACATTGTAATCATTAAAATCACACGCCCTAAAACACCCGAATGACTTCATGGTATGTAGAATAAGCAATGGCACAGCAGAAGGTCAGTTTTGAGTGCAAAGCAGAACCGAGAAGGTAACAATCGAGTCATGTAGCACAGTTTTAGCAGGAGTGCAGGTAGGTCTTGAGAACGCAACAAGTGATGTGATCTTTCGATAAGCGCAGTGGAGGCTTGTCCTTGCTGCACGTTCTCGTCAGAATCGCCGCCGCATCGTGAACTCAGGGATGCAGCAAATTGGCTCCGTAGAAACTCAGCAGGTTGCCCTGATAACATTTAAACATTTTATAAACGTTCAAAAATCGTAGAGAACCCTTTGTAAATGTTTATAAAATGTCTAAGTGCTATTAGGGTGACGCACATGATAGCGCATTAGCTCAGCGTGACCTTTGACAGACGATTGCAGATCCTGTTTTCTTCCTCGCAGATCCTTACAGTATCGCTCATAATTTGATGCACGTGCACACACATCAACGACAGACGAGGGAACTTGACTCGCGCATGGTTCAAGAGAAGATTTTTCTTTTTTCTTTCTTTAGTACCGCTGTCTGATGTCCCAGCATTCCTGTGAAATAGCAGTGTTGCTATGAATGACAAGTACTCAGGGGTGGCAACGGGGGTGATGGGGTAAACTGCTCACTAGGCACCTTGTAAACAGCAACAAAGCTATGATTTAACTGCTAGGGACCTTATGAACAACAATGCTGGTGGTTAATTGTTTGCTAAGGACTGTGAATGTGGTGATGTAGCCCCTTGTACGCTTCCACACATTCATGTCTTTTTGTGACGCTGCTAAGATTTGATGAAGAAACCTCATTTTCCCCTCGCAGAAAAAAGATACTTTGAGGCTAATGGTTAGTCACTAGCCGTTTGGGAGGGAAAGACGGTGGGGACGAATCACTTGATTAAACTGGGGAAACATTCTAGTAGTGCCGCAAACCCACTAGAGGGAGATAATTTATATTTTTCTTCGCGTGTCCCTATTTGGGCGCATATTTAGACGTGGGGAGGGGTTTGTCCTGACGGCATTTGGGTAGCTGCAACAATATCCTGTTGAGGGTAAATAAATTGTTATGGATGAAATCTAATCCTTAATCCGTTCAGTGTTATAGTATCCTGTTGTCATCGTTATGATTTTCGTTTTAATTCCCTCAACCCACCTCCACCGAGAGGGAGCGCGAGAAATGGTTTTAAAATTTATCTAGCAAATTGGTTACCGTCGGTTATCTCCCCTTTGTTTCTTTTAACAATGCTTGGATTGTTATTTTTCTACCGTCATGTTAACTGTTGTTCTGTGAAAGACACGACCACTTATTCACGTGCAAGGGTTAGGTATTGCTAAATAAATAGATTTTTTTTTTTGCCTCTTGCAAAATCATCTTGAACAGCATCTGGCTTTGTAAATTTTGAAACCGAAAGAGCGTGTTCAGTGATAACTTTTCGTCGTTAACAGTGGAAGCAGTCCGTATGAGTTGTCAACTGAATGTATGTGCCAGGAAGCTGGGCTTTTTTCCTTCCTTCTCTCCCCAGACATCTTTCTCATGCAGCTTGGTTTGGTAGGAAGAACAGTCTCTAGCAGGAGTTTGGTCGTGTTCGGCACTTGCATAACTTTTAATTAATAACGGTGATATCATCAGAAAGAGTAACCAATGGGAGCCAAGCATCTATTGGGGATAAAACCTCGAACAAAAAAACAGCTTTAACCTTCACGAAGAACTGAGAGATGACAGCTGATGACAGAATCCATGGCAGTAACTTGCTAGTTGGATGAAGAGAGTGCATGTCTCTGTATACTACGTGTTGGCAGGAATCACATGACCTGCTTGAGTGTTCCAGCCGATACAATTGTGTTTAAGACTTTGTGGGATTTCATCACGGGGTGGCTGGAAGAGAAGCAAGCTATTTTTAAGATTCTTAAATTACACGACCGCCTTTTGTCAGCTCTCTATCCTCATATGCAAATTTTGTGTATGGACATTTGAATGTAAAGCGTTTCTGTTTCTGTTCTGTACACATTTCGCTGGAGATGTCAAAATTCAGGAACTTATTCCAAAAACCGTTTGATAAACTGTTGCTGTGTCAGATGGACCACGTGGATACTTTTCTGGCAAAATTTGGATTGATGATACTTAATTTCAAGTCAGGTAATGTAATGCTGGAGTGCTTACCATGAAGCTTATGTTTGTTTCAGTTGTTTATATGTGTTGTAAAAATGACGTGCTGGTTGGCTAGTATAACAAGGAGCGCTTTTTTCTGGTTGACTAGACTTTAAAGTAGGTACCTGTAGTAGAATTGTTATCAAAGGCCTTGTTTATTATTAGTCCCCATTACTCTGCTGGAAGAACATATTCTAATCCAAAATTATTATTTTTGGATTAAAAATAATAAACTATTCGCTTTCCACTGGTCTCGTTCAGTACCTTTTGTTCATATAGGAGGTGCTGACGACTTCACATTTTTTCAGCCTTATTATCATCTTTGTATGTGTGCGCTGTGCGCAAGTCTTGTGGCGGTGCAATGTATGTGCTAATCGCTTGCCGAGATTCTCTCCCTTTTGATAAATGTGGCGAGATAAAGGGTTCGTAGATGCACTTAATTTCTCTTTATCTCTGCTCTCTTTCTCTTTCGCATTATATTGCATTGCTTGATGCTGTTTCGGCTTAAAGTCGGTCTCGATTCAATAAAAATTGAAAAAAAAAATTACAAATAAAACATTCGTTCTTTGTCTTCTTGAGAAGATGAACAATTTCGTCGCAAACTTTATAAGAAACTGGTGGCGCATTAAATTCCATGCTGAGCAGATGAGACCCTACAAAAGAATAATTTGTGATGCTTACATAATGTTTCCACCTCTTGCTGTGCTTTGAAAGCACGCGTGAGGAGGTATGCAAGGCCGACTGAGTGCAAGTTTTGCAGTCTAAGAAAGATAATGCATTCCATTTTGCGCCATTCCCAATGCTTTTATGAGTTACTTCCCATAGATTAAAAAAAAATTTTTTTCCCCTTCATTTTATCACGAAGATAGTTCATGGCCAAGAAGAAGAGCTTTTTCACTCCCTTCAGACTCCTATTTCAACATTCATTAAGCTCATTTTATTATTTTTTCCTAATAAGTTTTAATGTGAGCACAATATTCGCAGTAAACGGAACAAATGTTTGCGCTAAGTGTAATAGTGATGGCTGATTATAAAAAATCCAGCTTGGATTGTATAAAATAGATTCGTATAGTGGAAACGAGTGGAAGAAAATAGGTTTGGCTGATGGCAGCTCTTGGCAGAGCGTTTCTGACCTCTTTCTTATAATCTTCAGCATCATGAAGCAGTTAAGAGCTCTGTTGCATCCCTGTACAGGGCTTTGTTTCCTGCTGTTGTAGGATGGGTTCAGCTGCTGCTTTTAATTAACGCGTTGGGTTTTGTGTTACATAATGCGATGCCAGTTTGTCGAAGTCCATATCCTACCACAACATGAGAATATTGAAGATGATATTGAGCGAGGACGGGGTGGGGTTTGGGAGGTTGTGGGGGTGAGAAGAACACTTACGGGTAGAGTGGCGTGGGTGTAGCATCATTCGTTGGAGCAGTAAAATTAAATGGAAGTTGTTGTTTTTTTTAAAAAAAAAAAAACCTCACACACATTGAAACAACGTTCTGACAAGGAGAAAATAACACTCCCGCAGAGGCTGTCATATCACCTCCATACTTGCCAGAATTCTTTCTGATGAAAATATTTAACAAAAGGAAGTAGAGGAGATATAGAAGAAAACTGGTTCTTGTATGTATATGCTCACTAAAATAATTTGAATAGCTTTACGCATTAAAGTAATCTTATAAGTGGAACGTGAATAAAATGATAATCAGAATAAGTAACATTTACTTTAATTCCTACAACAAGTGTAAACCACACACACACACATACATAATAACTCGTAAATATATAGTTCTTACTTCTGATGTCAGCTGGTTACATCCTTGAAAAAAAAATCCGGCGTATTTGTCCCAATCGAATGTAAAGTTATTTGCAGATCATAAAAAAGTCTAATCACAAAAGGCTAGCTACATTTCATTTTCACAATATTCACGCAGTCTCATCACGCTTTAACTATAAATTATTTCACAAACGGTTTTGACTGAACATTTTGTTAGCGCTAGGGGACAATACCTGTCGAACAAAATATAAAATCAGTCAAATGACAATCGGTTGAGATGTATAGTCAGGTGGACAGGTAAGTGCCCACCGTAGTCAAGGTTAATGAGAAGCACCCAGAACCTACGGCAGAAGTGTTCCGTGCGACTTTTTTTTTTTTTTTTTTTGTTTGGTTCCCCATCATTTCCTGCGCTTTTACTACAAATAAATAAGTGACAGCACCCGGAACACACACACATATCCTCCTCTCCCTTACATGAACTCTGAGCACAAAGTTGTACCACTACCACTTCTCTTTCCTTTCAAGCACGGAGGTTTGTGAAAGAGGCATTTGAAAAAAAAAATTAGGAACGCATCCACCCGATCTCACTCATGTGAGTGGGTGTGCATGCCTGTCTGAAGCTCTGTGTTAAAAAGCCATGCTCATAGCGATCCGTTCATCTACCCACACAACAAGCAACGAAAATAAAAAAAAACTACTTATTAGAGGAGAACACGAGCTCTCAGCAAAAATAGCTGGAAATAGAGTCTAAAGTATCACAAAACATATTCCGGTGGCATACTATGACGAAGAGGCACGAGGAATATTATATTCATTTTTTTTTTCTTAATCCCACCCGGATTTGTCAAGGAAGTGACAAAAGGGTAGCATTTCTAAAATTAGCGTCGTCTGCAAGAGCTGATTTCAAAGAGAACAGATGTAATCCTCGGTAAAAGAAAACAGACTGGGGCACAATGCACCGTTGCTGAAATTTCTCTTCGACACTCAGATGAAGTTTGTACTCATTCAGGAAATGTTAAAGATAACGGCAAGAAACGCCAGTGGATGAAGTTTGTTCACACGTGCCGTGCGAACTTCATCCCCATACTGTACTCAAGAATATAACCTCCAACTTAGTTTCACATTTATATTTTTTTGAAATTTCCAAATACTTTTATTACAATTATAAAATGCTGACATGTATAATCAAAGTTCACGAAGTAAGTATTATTGCTACTAATAGTTAAATACGGGAAATATCTTTGTATGTCTTTCAGCAAAGCTCCAGTATGAATATATGAATATATAAAAGCTCGATCTACATTTGCATGTGGTGAATGGTAAAGTGAGAGAAAGGGTTAGAAGATGGACTAACATTATGTGGACTGTTGCTAGGAGTAACGCTCATGGAAGAGAGGAGCTTTTAGTGCACAGAGAGAATGTTTCACTGTTTTCTTCCACAGAAACTAATCATCTTGTTTAGTTATATATGTTGTTGTTCTGGTGACAGGGGTGGTTAGCATACGGTCACAAGATTAAGAATGGATTTGTCTTGCCTGGGATCAGGAGAAGAGAATTTTAGAGAAATAATCAGGACAGGAACCATCAAAGAAATTAAAATACAGCAAGGACTGGATGCGAGAACGGATGGGGAGCCAGCGGAGAAAACGGAGGAGAGGAGTGACATGGCCCCTTTTTGAGTTTTAGGGACGCAGCAGGGTTCTGCCCTTTCTGTACTTTATAAATGAGGTCTGTGGGGCAGACAGCAAGCAAGCATAGACAGGACGAACTCACTGACAGGAGTGTTGGCACCGTGTAGACAGAATGTGGCGGATGGCGCTGATCTTACGGACCTCACAACAGACAGACAGACAGACAGACAGACAGACAGACAGACAGACAGACAGACAGACAGACAGCTGTAACTTGTTTATCAAGAGTGTGGCCAGCAGTGACCATGAGTCCCATATTTCTGACGAACGACCTAAAGATGGGGATGATGTTCGGGCAGACTGATAAGTGATGATCGATTCTTCTTCTCGGGCATAAGAGCGCTTCCGTTTTATCGTCGTTAAGCTTCAGTTTGTTTTGTACCATCCACATCATTGATACAGGCTTTTATAGTGTGGATAGCGGAGAGAGAGGCAGTCGAAGGGTGGAATAGTACAGTCTCGTGTCATCAGCATGTGATTGATGAGAAACATAATGAGACTGGATGTATGATAACAGTGGCTCAGTGTAAAAGATGAACACAGAATGAGGCCAAGAACTGAACCTTGTGGGACACAGCAAAAAGACAGGGGAGCAGGGCAGGATGTCTGATCGTCGACGAAGACAATCTGGGCTCGATCAGTTAGATGAGAGTTGGAGGATGCTAGTGCGGGTCCAGACATTCCGCAGAGACTGCGAAGTCTTTGTAGGAGCCTAGAGTGGTCAATAGTGTCAAATGTAGCAGACAGGTCAAGGCAGAAACATCCCCACTGTTTGAGGGCAGATAATATGTCCGTAAAATACGAATTATGCCACAAACCGACAAACGGGTGGCCAGGAAACTTTAAGTTTCATCGATACAGCGATATCATGATGACGATAAGTGATTCTCTTGGGAGGGGAGGAGGCGCTGTGATGAGGACATCAAGCCCAAGGCGCAGGAAGCGTTGAACAATGGCGGTAACAAAAGGTCGGTAGGAGAACGTGGCAGAGAAGACATAAGAAAGTCCAACAAAGAAAACATCCATCACTCATGGGCAAAGTTAAAAAAAAAACCAGAAAAAGACTTTCCAAAATAATTCTTGTTCCACGGGAAAGCCAAACATGCAGGACACGTAAGAAGAAAGTCAGTCAGTCAGTCACACAGAAACATAAATAAGTTGTAGTATTCCCCTCTCAAATACAATCTCAATCAGGCAATGGGGGCAGGCAACTCTTATACCATGTCAATGCATGTCAGTGAGACTGGCTAAACTTTGGCAGCCAAGGTTGAGTCACAAATGTGATTTTGTCAATCTCTTGATCGCCAGATCGCCGTGCACACGGTACGCTGGATTTCTTTACTGGGGTCTGCACGGCAGTGGGCAGACCATGATTACAAGATATACCCAAGCTTGACCCAAGCCTGGTCTCATCTGACATCTCTTCTGGTGTAGTCACGTGGTTGTCCATGTCTGGCGTGCACTCGGATGGCTGGTACAGATGTGACATCAGCACAACTACAGTGCAAAACAGTCCACAAGACATCAGACGGTGTCACTCCGCTGATACACAAATGATGATGATGATGATGATGATGATGATGATGATGATGATGAGGTGGATGATGATGATGATGATGATGATGATGATTCTCCTGTGTGTTGAGTGCGATTACATTTTACAGTTTATATAAAAATGCACCTGGTGCACCAGGCAGGGAACTGGATTGTAATCATTGTCTGCAGCCCCAGGAGGGTTCGTTGGCTGGACCGCCGTGCGTGTTGTCTCTCGTCTCCACAGAGACTCATCCCTAAGCCGCGGGATTTAAGGCTACCCGACATGCTTATCACGCGAGCATCGCAGCTGATTGGTGGGAACATGGTCATGGCTCGTGCAATGATGGCGACTGGCTGGAGTTTGTGACTAAGACAACTTCTTTGTGAACGACAGTAACCGTTAAAGTTCCATTGATGCGATTTTTTTTCTCATCTAATGACAGGAGAAATCTCAGAGCGCAGAACTATTTTGTCAAAGGAAGAATAAACACCGGGTATTGTCAAACATCAACTACAACACATCTACAGACATCACCCTGCACAGAAAGAGGTCAAAGTCGTCACGTGACGTTCGTACCCAGATATGATTGGTTTACATTTACAAAGAACATTTATTCTTCTCAGCGGGAAAGCAGAAAGTGAATGAAGAGAAGGCGGATACATCTACCGACTAATTAAAATTATTTAGACGATAAATATCATTGATATCTCTCTGTGATTGTTATACTTCTTAAATGAAATTTTTAAAAAATTTCTTAATTTTTTTTTTGCTGCCCCTACCTCCCGAACTAACCCAACAATGTTTGCTGTTAATATTTTTTCGTGGGTTTGATTGGTTCTTTCGAAAGTGCCTGCGGTGAACACAATTCTACAATTCGTGCACTTTAATGCACACCGAACCATAAATGCAGTTGTATCAACACTTCACCCTGTACCTCCAATGCCACTTCACCGTAGTCCTGGCCAGGTGTAGCGAGCTGGCCGTACAGGTGGTCATCATTAATGATTCACGGGAATGACTAACAAGAGCTGAGTAAATATGTGCTTGTGCGTGTGCAATATATTTAATGAACATGCATGTATCTGTTTCCCAAACCTGTTGAGAAGCCGTTTCTTGTTATTATTACTATTACTCCACACAATAATCCAAGCAGTGCGTGGTCAATACAATAAAATAAAATTAAAAAGTGGTTATGTGTGGCTTTTAGAACAAATATTTGCTTCACAAACATGATGTGGTGCCCAGACGTGCTTCACCGAGCGATGTAACGATGCTTCTTTTGGTATTTTATTGACCAGTCCATTGTAGAGCTCACTGAAGCTCAATTTATTTTCAAATACGTTATTACTTATTGCCAAACTCTGGAGCATCCAAGTTTTGCTGACAAGTCATTTAAAATTTCAAAAGTTCACTAGTCTACAGGAAGAGGTCATTGTGTCTGTGACGTCCAGTCAAGACATCGATCATTCTATTGGCCCTAACCCTGACAAAATGAAACATAAATATTTTTAATCTGACGACAGGAGTTCAGGGGTCACTGGTGTCTGATGAACTTCACTCATCGGACAGTCTTGATGACTTGCTACCTGGATGCTTACCTATCTGGCATAGACACTGTTCTCACTGATCAATCCTGTTCTTTAGAGTAGCGATAATTCATTGGAGGGAAAGACTTGGTTTGGTCATGAAGACACTAAGGCTGTTGGCGCAAACTAACCTCCGAGCTGTTTATCTTTCTGTTATCGTCCAAAGAGCCGTGCTTGAATGAAAAGTGTTTTGCACTGAAAGTCTAGATGTAACTTTTTATTCTCCCGACAACATTTCATCATTACATTAGGTATTATTCTGTTTACAAGACATGCATTATTGTGAAGACGGTGTGTGTAAGTCCATCAGGTATCGTTGTTACGACCACTACATGGGACTGAGCAGGCACTCGTCAATTTTAATATGCGTGCGTTGTATATATTTGTTTACAGGTGTGTGTGTGAGGGGGGTGACAGCAACTGAGGGACAGCAGCAGGATCTGTAAACAAGTACCACATGCAGATAAAGAACAACAGTGCGTGAGACGAGATCTGAACCCAGAACAGCCAACCCTCACTGTATTGGTGACAGACACTAACCGTTGCGCCACCAGCTGACCAACCATTCGAACAATACAGCACAGAATATAAATACAATAACAAAGGCATAATAATTAAAGACGATTTATTTCTGAAAGGTGACGTGCTCGCACTGTGTCCTCTAGGTCCCAACAACTGAGTAGAGAACTCGTGTAAATACCGAATTCTGTAGAATCCAACCAACTGCTACATGTACAATGCTGACGAAATGAAGGAGGCGAGCATGTACACACAGTAAATCCCGACGACTTTCTGTTATAACTCTACTCAAAGTCGTTATACATGTTTCTAACCCAGACAGGTCAGGATTCGTATCTTGACATTTCCGTTCACCATTTTTTTTATTGGGTAGATGGCGTTGGCAGTTTGGTGGTGGCGCTGCATGTCCAGAAACATCCATTCAAGATTTGTAAAACAACATTTTAAAGCAGCGAAACCACCTTGAGACTAGGCAGCTAGTAAGCAAAACTGAGATGTGATGCATCGCCCCAAACATGGACAGTGAGAAGCCATCATGCTGGGCAGCAATGGTCGCCTCTGACTAACTACGAACTGTTTTATTTTAATTTCATCTGATATTCACAAAAAGCGCGATTGAAAACAAGCTGCTGGAAATAAACAAAGTGAGATAGGGGCAGATGGGCAAAGTAGAGGGAGATATATAAAGAGAAGAAAGGAAAGAAAGAACCAAAGAAGAGAAGAAGAAGAGAAAACTGTAGTTGAGAATGAAAGACAACTGTATCACAACAATCACTGAATCGGCGCAGTTCAAATCATGTGACTTGGAACGTTATAAGCAACAAAATGTCTGCAGTTCTCTTTGGTGATTGATTGGCTGCAAAGGTCTTTCCAATGTTTGTTCCCCTTGTTGTTGACATTACAAAGACATTCTTTACAAACAAAATATTATTCTAAACAGATATGACACTTGAATAACCAACCAACCAACAAACATTAATTTAATTATTTTAGAATAATTTTCATCGATCTGTATATAAGCTTCATTTTAGTCGAAGATTATTACAAGATTATGTTTACAGTTTTCTATCGCAATTGTACATTGTAGTGACTTAATTTAATTAAAATGTTATTATACTAAGAGATGGATTTTCCTTGAAGTAATTTCAGACTAGTGTAAGATTTTATTGGAATAGTCTGTTTGTAAGTATGTCTCAAAAGCAAACAAAATGCAACTTGCGTGTCCTTTCATAGTTCTTCATTGTTGACTGTTACTTAAAATATATTTCACATTTTGAAATAATATCACATGTTGCATTTGAATTTACGATGAAAATTTCAAAATAATCAAACTTTTTTTTAGAGGGAAATGATTGAATAAAATAGCAGGAGTATGTCAAATTAGGTGTTCTAATATTCATATTCAAAAATATGAAATGTGTTTCTTTATCGGAAGAGCAGGAAGTTTACAAGAAAAACAAATCTTTGTTCACAGACGAAATCCATTATTCTAATGCAGTTCAAAAGTACAATACCAATTTACTTCGTTCAAAACAATTTGATCGCCTCTTTCGCGAAGAAAGCGAAACTTAACTACCATTGACATCGAGGGGTCAGCTGAGTGACAGTCTGTTTACTCTGGGTTCTGAAGTTACAGGTAGAGACTAACAAATAAACAAAAGGCCGAGATCAATCACATACATCAAGAGCATGCGACAGCACAACAAGATCGCATCGCGAGATTTGAACCGCCGCCTTCTTTTTTCCACGGCTTACGAACCGTCGACACGAGGACCCCCCATGACGATGACTGTTATCACGTAACGAGTCCTCTTCGGGGTCGTTACCTCGACAGTGACATCTAACTGTACATATGATAACAGTGTTGCATAAAACTTAATCCTTTGTTTGAAAGTGGGGCAAGTGTGAGATGACTGGACATGAGCTTACTATGTCAGGCCCCTGCCCCCGTGGTACAGCGCCTGTTCTTACTTTTCCAGATGCATTTATGAACGAAAAAAAATTAAATTAAAAAATCCTGGGATTCGACTCTCGGAGTCAAAGAATGTTGTATTCTGAACTGTCTTCTCACTGTAATGTTGTCTTCCTACAATTGTCCAATCTTTGCAATCGAAGATTCTTCGACAAGCGAACTACCAGGAGAGATCTTCAAAGAAACAATAGAAGTTGGTATTAAAAAATAAAAGATTTCAAAAAGGAAAGAAAAAGCACAGCAGGAGACATGAAACTCAATGTCTATGTGCAGTGGGGGCTTTGTGTGGAGGTGCGGTGGGGTGGATGGAGCGTTCGACAGAAATGAGAAAGCGGAATTCTGTACAACCGCTAGACCGATATAGGGATGGCAAACATCATGGTGTCAATCCCGCAAAGAACTTACCATAGAAACGAATCCAGTGGGTCTTCAACCTGTTCTGGACACAGTTAGGCTGGGAGGACGTTAGGTTAGCAAATGGGGGAGGGGCGGAGCGAGAAGTGGTGAAGAGAGCTTTTCTTATAGTGGAAACAATACCATTGCTATGATAACACTTACTGTCACGGAGAGTGGATTCTTGTCTTCAGACATACAGAACATACACCACGAACTAGCCCTGGTTTTGTTGTTTGCATGTTTTGTTTGGCTGCATCGTTACAGCTGACGAGAACTGGAAAGTTGCATGCCTTCGCAAAGACACCAAGAGAAGACCTGTGAAGTTTTGTCTCTGGGTTCCTGGCTGCTACATAATCTCATGCCTCAGATTATAAACAAAACTATTTGAATGTTTTGAGTTCAAGATCAGCCATTTTCACTGATTTCTGGGTAGGGGATGCGATGCAAAGGAGCGAAAGCATGATGGGAATGGCGTGGGAGGAGGACAAGGGGGGAAGAGCTTGCGTATCACACAGTCCATCTACACTAGACGCCGTAAATAACATGACTGAGCCAGACATCTAACTAGGAACCAATCAATGATCAGAATGAATCGATGCAGTAACAAAACATATTTTGGTTTGCCCTCCCGGATTGCGGAAGCAGAAGCAGATGGCACAATGCCTGTTGTCTGTACAGTCCAACACCAGTTCACCACATCCGTTTCGAAATGGGAAGATGTCACATGACTTTGTCGAGTTCAGCAGCTGAGGACACATCACCAGGTGCACAGCTGTAAATGTGTGTCATTCTATAGAACACGATGAATATTACATAAATTTCCATCCGTTTTGTACATCTGTTCATGAGATACTCTAAAGAACAGTTTAAATGGGGTGGGAAAGGGAGAGAACTCCGTGTGTGTATGTATGTGTGTTTAGGGGGTGGTCCTGGCTTAATTTTGCAGAGTCCTTTGAGTCAAACTCGGTGAGCAGTTTCTGCCACGCTCATCACGGCTTTGCTCGGCTGACACACAACGAATCGGATGCGCGCGCATCCAGGAAACGGTCCTCCACTTGATCATCCGTCTTCGACTAACACTAGATGGAAACTTGATGAGATGAGCGTTAGAGCTTTGACCAGAGAGACTTGGAACATCACGAGATGATGGTGTTAGCAGATAGACCACAGAGTTTGCTTTGGTATCCTGTGAGGCTGTGGAGTGGAACAGTTCCGGCGAGTCCCCTGGAGTTCCAGTGAGTCCCCCTGGGGAGGGGACCCTCGCGTACTTCACGTGCCAGCCACGGGCTGAATCGAATGTTGCTGCTGTTGCTGCTGTTGCTGCTGCTGCTGGTGATGCTGAATGGTCACGTGGTTTTGTTGCGAGACGACTCCCACGCCCGGAGCACCCTGACTTCCGGTGGAGGTGCCGGAGAGCCCAGCGGACTGAGGGCTGGCCATTTCCTCCCGCTTCTGCAGCTTCTTGGCCTTGATTCTGCGGTTCTGGAACCAGATCTTGATCTGCCGCTCCGAGAGGTTGATGAGCTGCGATAGTTCCCAGCGCCGGGACTTGGAGATGTAGGTGGAGCTAGTGTACTCTCTCTCGAGCTCGGCGATCTGGAACTTGGAGTACGGTCGTCGGCGCTTGCGAAGCGTGACTGTGGTGGGAGCGATGGAAGTGGATGGCAGGTGAATGGACTGCTGCACTTCTGTAACACATGTAGGAGGATGAGTAATCGTTAGTTCCTGGCCAAGAAAATTCATCATCATCATCATCATCATCATCATCACAAATTTATTAATTTATTTATCGTATTCGAGGCGTTCACCCACCACACCACCCTCAAGAGTATCGTTAAACAGTCTTCTGCTTTGCGTTTCTCGTCTCAGTAGTCGTCATCGCAGCTGTTGTAGCCTCGTGTCACACCGGCTTTATCTATCCTACTATCTTCCCTTCTTGCGTCGTTTAGAAGAGAATCGCTACACTTCCGTCTCTTAACCTCAGACAGTTTGATTGATTATGTCAACTTAACCATAAAAGACTTAACCCGGGGTGCCTTATCCGTCAGTATCTAGTTTTGAAACGAAGCCAAGAAAATAAAAAAAAAATTGTGCCTCACTAAGGTGACTTCAGTTACAAGCTTAACGAGGAGTGATGAAAAGTTCTCACAGTAATCGCTTAGTGACATAAAACGCTGCGACAGGTGTAATAATGAGTAATGGTGTCTAGTCACGTGACACAAGGACTGCTTCAAATAACGAAGGTGTCAGACAAGATCATGCTACAGAATGCAGTCTCTGATCATACCAGCAGTTCGAGGTCCACCCTCTTCATATTCAACATCGCCATCTACAAGGATTGTTTCTCCTTCAAACGTCAGAAAACTCGTATCAACTGCCAAACACCATTCAAAAAAAAAAAAAAAATCCCGCTAGCACCTCCAGCGAACACTTCACCGAGGCAGCGAAATAAACCCTAAGGGGGTGGGGGAGAGATGATGGGGTAGGCGGAGGAAGAGGGGAGGGGAAGAGAGGACGAACATGGCAGATAACCGCATCGCAGTTCCGTGTTTTGCCAACTTGGGAGGGCGATTTACATGATTGACGACCGCCACGTGCACGAGGTGGACAAGAACTGTCGGCGCAGGAATATGTGGCGCTGACATCGTGTGTGTGCGTGAGTGAGAGAGAGAGATGGAGAGAGATGTAGCGACAGACAGGTAGGTATCCTCAATCCGTGGTCACCGCGAGACCTGTGCGAGACTTTCTTTCGTTCAAGCTCACCGCACGTGACCCTACTTATCCCTAACCTTAACCTAACCCGAATCAGAAGCCAAACTCTAACCCAAGCTGAGGTATAACTGTCGATGAAGTGTCGGAATGCCAGACTATATAGTGTGTCTTAGACACGTTTAACCACTTATAGTTCACTCCCCCTCTCCTTTAGACCATTGTTTACATTTAAAGAAGTTTGTTGATAGTAAAAGTTTCTTAACCCTCACATTATCAGGACAATCTCAACTGACCTGTGGGCTGATATTATCTCCGAATGGGACCTAAAAATGAAGGGAGGGAAGAATTAGTCACAATAACATCATACATGTTGGGATTGATATTCTTCTGCACACTAAACTTCATATAAACTTTTTTTCTCTCTCTCTCTCCCCATCATAAGCACGCGCGCTGTTTTCATATTCAAAATTTGGAGCTACTGATATTTGAATCTTTTTGACATTTCCCCATTCTTCTAGTCCAAAAGCCTTCATATTTCTTTTATAAATTTATTTTAGATAGGTGGTCACCACTTGTAGTTACTTCTCTCAACTTAACTCCGGGTAACGAAGAACACTGGAGCGCAAGGGCGTTAAGTATGCGAACAGGGGAGACAAGCGCGGCTTTACGCTTTGGTGTGTGGCGTGACAGTTCCATCAGCCGTGGACACAATATTATCACAGTAGCCCCTTATATCATGTCCAAGGTGTCATCACCATGTTAGTCCCCCCTTCTCCTCCTTCCCCTGTCCCTCACTTGACATATTTAGCGCCTCGTTTGGGGGACTGGAGCTGAAACACTGCCTCCAGCAACAGTCAGCTGACTACCCCTCCCGCTCTCCCCCTCATCTTCCGCTAGGCAGGGGGAGGTCACGTGATCAGGCATCTGGGGAAAGGGAACGAAGGGTGGCTAGCTGAAGAGATGAGGAAGCATTTAATATTCACAAGGTGAGAATGAAAACTTTCAGGTTACAGGTGTTATTACCGAACTCTGGCTTCAGGGGGAGTTAGTGAGCTGTGAAGATGAAGGTACATATTAAGGGTAGCTTATATTCGGTACCTTCACCTCATGCAACATCCATCCACCTCACACTATCCACAGAAATATAATGTACCCTCAAAGACAAGATTCAAAAAGTTGATTGCTCGGCCATCAGGTATCATGAGAAATAGAACTGCAAACCTTTACAAGGCGAAGAAAGTTAATGGCCGGTTCTAAGTTTCTAAAATAAAACATTAAAAAAAAATTATTAAGTGGAATGTAAGTCAAAATAAAGAGTTGTTCAAACTGCAGTTGTAACTGTTGTATTTAGTGGAAGAATACTGTCCAACTTTTTTTTAAAAAAATACAATTTCTTTTGAAAAACGATGAAGGTCTGGGTTAAGGTATTTTTGTCCCTAGAACCACAGAATAAATTCAAAATTATGTAGTGGATAAAACTGAAGAAATGTGTTTTAAAAGAAGACATATACAGAAAACTCCTCACACACACACTTTTTTCATCTTGTCAACTTTTATCGCGCGATGATGATGCGTATTTTCATCTGGCATTTAAGCTGATCCCGTTGTAATCCCATGACAACCAGGATGATGTAAGACGCGATGACCCGGCGGAAACGACAACCTCCAGCAACAACCTTGTCCCTAGTCTCAGCGAAGTATGTTGGAAATAAATTATGGTCCATGAAGCACGGGGCGAGAAAAGAGCGCCTTATTGTGCCTCTCACCTGCCTCACCTGTCGCTTTGTCGCTTGTCGTACGACTCTCGCCTTTCAGGATCACTGACTCCCGGTCCCAGCCACGGAGAACTTTTTTCCGGTTTGGGGAGAAATGCTAAAGAGAAATGAATTAAAAAATTTTCTTTTCTGATACTGTTGAAGTTTAGCACTATGTCTTTCTGGTGTTCGTGTTCTCATTTTTCATCTTTTTTTGGGGTCTTTTCATCACGTGTACATTATTACCATTCCTATTCACCTGTGTGCAGGTGGGTGTACTCTCATACTGTCATCTACCGTGTCACATGACCAAAGTCATACCTTTCCGCTTTGAAAACAGGTAACAGTTGTCATATATATAGTTTATATTTTATATATATAGTTTATATACTAAGGTTCATTTATGTACTATCATGTATTATGTCATTTATTATATCTCTTTAACCTTTTATTTTATTTTGGATTTAAATATCAATCGCGAGCATGAGCGAGTGAGGGACCAAGAGAGAGAAAGAAGTGTTCATTTTTCTAACCGATGGCTGGACGGACAGTCAGACACACTGATACACAGAGTGTGCATGAATCTCGAGAAAGGTTGAGGTTGAGTTTGGACTTTTTTTTTTCTCTCCTTTAAACCCCCGCGGGCCATGAAGAAAATGTGCTGACTACCTGTCCGAACGGGATTGAAATATGTGACACACACCTTTCTAGACAGGTGAGGTCGTCAAGTCCAATGACATGAAGCAGCTGGGGCACTTGTCAGATCTGCGGAGGTTTCAAAGGAAGAAGATAGCGACCTCTAGGGTAGACACACTAATCTAGCAGCCCCCGTGTTTTGTGCCGAGGTCTTGGACACTAAGATGTCTCCACAACTGTGGAAACAGTAAAACAAACTAGAAACTAAGAAGGAAACATGCTTTTATCATTTGTTTGTTCCATTGTTTGTGTTTTGTAAGTGTACAGATTGCTTTCTGCTGCATATTTCCTGTCGTCTCTCTCTCTCTGCTCTCACTATTCCATTATGCTTCATTCATATTTTTTTTGTCTCTTGTACTGTCAGTGTGTACGCTCGGGCTATCTTCACATGTTTGCGCAACACAGCTCGTGCACTTAGCGATGGAGGCTAGAAAAAAACATTTCTGAAAAGAAGAGTGGTTGCCAAGCAACGCAGAGCAAGTGGGAGGCTGTAGACGTGCGACGGTAGTGGTCATCGGGGAGGTAGAAGTTGGTGGTGGTGGTGGGTGAGGGGGATGAACGGAGGAGAAACGAGCTTGTGGTCTGTTTTAGGGTCGGTGCCCATCTCCTCTCCATCGCTGATTTTTTTCCTGGGTTTCCCTAATTCCCCATCCCTGCCAGCTGAATTGATTGGGAGAAGTTTGCTGCGCTGCACGGATATCGAACCGGTGGGCTTTATAGTTCTAACACCAACAACCATCATCATCATTGGATCCAAGTTTTGCTGAGAATGATAACAGCCGTTACTAAAATTTCTCTTACAACCACCGAGTAGAAAAGAAAGAGGACCAATGGAAATCCAGGGAAGTTCCTCCATTATACAGATGACTAGAATAAAATATAATTATCATTATGCATTCCACTAGAGGGAAATATACTCATCATTATGCAGGCCACTAGAGGGGAATATCATTATGCAGGCCACGAGGAGGAAACTCTGCTCATCATGGTGGCCATGCGTCATTACCACCTCACGCGGCTTCAGTCACGAAGGCGGCCGCACACAGCGCCGCCGGTAGATAATTGTCGCCCTTGTGGGAGGACATAAATCAGGGACTCGGGCCACTAGCCCCCGCCCCTCCCTCTCTCCATCCATCCACCTACCCACCCACCTGCAATCGCGATGTTTGACGGTCACAGGTAGAGGTTGTACATCCAGGGCCTGGAGGCGCAGGACGGGGGCAGCGCGCGGCGAGGACTTCAAGTCACAACTTGAAAAAAAACCTTGACTTACTGCCCTCGCTCGCCGCGTGAGGTTCAAACACGTGGATGGGAGGATGGGTGGTCTGAGTTTTTTTCCCGCTATCCCCGTCACCGCCCTTCCTCTAGCCCCTAGACATACACTACTGAGAACAGGACCAAAAAAATATATATATAAACCCTCTTAATATTCTGTCGTTGTTGTTTATCGCAGGTATCCCAGATACCCTGACAAAAGCTGGAAATCCGATCTGTCTCTCTCCATCGATGTATCTGCCATGTCTAATCTCTGCTTCTATTCATATTCAACAATCCTGCAGAAAATATACCACGGACTATGGAGCTCAGGGGCTCCGTAGGCCCCACGAGTGGGGAACGCGGGGTACATACGATGCCTGGATCCGGAGTGACCCGTCCTTAACCTCATAACGGTCAACTGATTTTCTTTTTGAGTTTTTTCTGCAGCCAGGGGGTAGTGGTCTACTAAAACCCATCTTCTCTTTTGCTTTACTTTCATTATTGTGTTGGTCTCGGTGGGAGAAGGCTGATGTCTCTTGTGGCACCTTTCTTTCTTGAATAGTCAGTCTGTCCGCTCATCGCCGGGGATATTACAGCGGCACGAGCGGTATTTTATTTCTTTTTTTTTTCTTTTATCACATTGTTAATGACCCCTAAAAGTCATACCGGATTACTTTTTCTCTTTGCCACGCAAAACGCCTTTCTCAACATGCAGCATAAAACGATTCTAACATTCCCATTCATGAATTGAAGATACTCCAGAGACGTCCTCTACCAAGCGGGGCACATAAAAAAAAAATTATGGGTTGGGGGTTATTATCTCCCTTAAAAAAGTAACTATAAGGGCCAAAGGTCGCAGACACGTGTATCCGTCGGGGTAATGAATTACAAACCTGTAATTAGTGTCTTTGTACATGATACATGCCAGGCTCCTTTCAGTCTCCAAATAGTAAGTCAGACCGCGCAAGCGGAAGTAGCTTTGCGTGGTGACGTCACGCTTGTGTACGCGGTCCCGACATGGAAGGTCATCGGGTCACGAACCTGATACACTCTGGTATACTTTCCCGGCCAGCAGGTCGAGAAGTATCTCATTTTTTGACAAATAACATGCTTCAAATATAATTTTGTTTACATGTCTGAAAAACATCAAAAGTCTGATGTACACAGCTAACGGGATTTGAATATAAAAAGAAAGAGCTCTGGTGACCTTTCAGATGGTATGGGGTCGAAGCTTACTGTTCTGTGATGTTTTTGGTGTTTGTTGGTCTAGGAAACTTGTAGAAGAACAGTGAAAAGGGAGATGAAAGGAAAGGGCTGGACATGGAGGCACCTAGATCGACATCGGTGGCAGACTCCTTGAGTGCAACCTGATGCACGAAGAGGAATAGATAGATAGTTGGTCTAGGCTGTATTCACTTTTGGTGCTTTAGTTGCTTGCCTGCCATGTTATCTTGGATAGTTAGATAGATACTGTGGAAACTTGCGAATGGGCGCGACTGTATCTCAAACACTTATTGAAGCTCATCGCTATACAGATTAAAAAGTTTATTTTCTGGGTTCGCTAGCGTACCCGTCTTTGAGCATATACACCCCTTTATCTTTCTATTACGATTACACGCTCTGGCTTAATCCCTCTACTCTCCTTTCATCGGGGAAAAGTTGTTTGTATTTTTGATAACATTTTAAAAACATCGCCATTCACACATGACATACCCTGTTTTGGTGTACAATTTGGGTAGCCTTGCCTTGATTTCAGATTACAGACTTCGCGAACAAATAAGACGATTTGAAAAAAAAATCCTGAATACAAGGCAATGTGAGATACGTTGGTTTTTTTTGGGTTTTTTTTTTTTTCATAAATAGTGAACTCGACCTCGGGAAATACAGTTCCCCGTTTTTCGCTCATCAATCACAGCTTCGCTTTGAGGAGTAGACTGGGGAAGCCCAACGCCCATATCATGTCTACGCAAAGTTGACCAAAGTTTACCAGTGAACAATTTATCACTTTGTTCATCGAGAATATCATCTTCCCCTCCTTACTGTCTCCGCCACAATTCTTCCCGCTCACTGATCCCGAAATGGAGGCGCGGTGTGTTGTCCTGATCCTACCCAGCAATGTTTCCGGTTACAAAATAAATAATTGCACAGAACGATGCCTGAACAAACTGAATGACAAAACAACAACCAAAAAAAACTAGTTGATAAAGAAAAGTCATATTTTGCGTTGCCTCCTGTCGGTACCAAAATAAAAGATAAAGTGGATAAGATGTCCACCCAGGGTATATCATAACATTGTTTGTTACTTGTTTGATGTTTCACATAAGGTGGTCTGTCTCTCGCGTAGATAATTACCATTGAGTGTTGTTACTCCTTATTCTGTGGACTGTTATTGTATGTTACTTTCTTTTCAACAGTCAGTTAGGATATTCTACAAAGAGTTTTTCTTATTCAAATAGTCACCGACCTCACATGTCGCTCAAAGACACCAGATTTAAGAGAAAATCCGCGTTTTAACTATTTTAATGAACGATCCGATGTCAAATTTCAAAAAAGGAAAAGCTTTGTTGATAAATATATATTATTGGAATATATATACTGTTAAATCGTGTTTATACAAAAGAGAAAAATATTCTATACAGCACAATGCCATCAGGTGTGATCATCACGGCGGGAGGAATCGGGTGTCGCGGGTTCGTATTTCGGCTCCGACTTGCCTGTCTGAACATTACACCTGTTTGTAGATGGTTTTCTTTGGGTATTCCGGTTACATCCACCTTGTGTAGGAAAGGCTTGCTCGTGTATGAAAAGTGCTGGTGTCCATTTAATTAAAGCGCTGTAAGCCAGGTTTCAAAGATAAAGCGATACTGTATTATATTGTTATTATTATATTATGAAAGGAAAATCGTAGGAATAGGCATAGAAACGTGATTGAGAATGTTACATGATACCAGTTGAATATCCCGCCAAGAAATGAAAAAACCTGCAGAAAGCAGCAGAACGTTTGAAAGAACACAGCAAAAATAATAAAATAATAAAATAAAATAAAAATAAACAAAATAAAAAATATAAACAACAAAAAACAAAAACAACCAAAAAAAAAAGGCAAAATTCAAGACAAACAAACAAAAACAAAAAAAGCTCTTGTGTAATTTACTGATGAACAAAGTTTTTAATATAAAATAATATCCGCACATTTGTGTGTGGCTGTTAACCGAATATTCTTCCTCTCAGTTAAGCTTCTAATCGAAGACCAGTTGATGAGTGGAGTGAATCACAAGCCCCAGTGGACTACAAATGTTAAAAATATGAACTTGTCATTGCAAGAGCAACCACAGGAAGAAAATTAATGTTACTCAAATTATCAAGAGTCCGGCAGGACTAGCGACAAGGGTAGACGAGACCGAAGAAAATAATAATTAAAAAAGTCTACAGTAAACATTTTCATTTGATGACAAGGAGTGAAAACTGTAGTCCCGGTGTCGTCTGACAATAAATAGAAAGGTGAAAATAATTTGGATTTTGTGGCCGAACTCATATTTCTTAAACAAATTTATGTTTGATGTCACGGCATACGATGTCCCGGAATTTATTATTGTTTTCTTTCCTTTCTTTTCGACTATCTCTTTCTCCACTTCTTTGTCTAAATCTTTCTCTCACTCAATCACTACGTTTCCTACTTTTGCCAAAGTAGTTTTAAAAAAATTCACTTAATTAAAATTTAAGCTTCCACAATTTTTGTTCGTCTACATGTTTCACAACATGTTAACTGCTTCTTGGGTTATCTTTCTATTAATAAAGATAATAATAATAATAATAAATACTGTTTACTTAGGAACATGTCTCATGTTGCGGTAAATATCTTAAGTGCTGTCGGCGCACCCATTGGTGCCTTTCAAACTGATTCCTCCTATCAGATAGCAGAAAGTGAACCACAAGATACAACGGCTTCAAAGTACACCGCCGTGAATTATTATTATTATTTTTTAAAGCATCTCAACTGAAGTTAGATGTGCGCAAATAAGAAATCATTCGGGTTACACAGCCTCGGGTGCGCAATAAGTAATGCGCTATCACTTTATTTTTTCGGTTCTCCATGACTACCAGACTTGTGATCCTGTGTAGTTGTACCTTGCTTCATGTGCATCATTCTCTGTTTCTATCTTGTATTTGTGGTGTTCATGTGTCTCAGTATGTTTGTTCACCAATATGTTTGCTCTGTGCGTATTTTGTGTCCGTATATTCATGTTTATTTGTTTAGGGTGGCAGAAAGGGCATCCTTCCTACTATAAAGTGGAGAAATACTCAAAAAAAAAATTTAATTATTTATTACCGTGTTTCTTCAAATATATCACGAATATAATAAAGATGAGTAAGACAATATGTAAAGAAGTGATATTACTTTCGGCCGTCTGCCTGGACGATTAAAAAAAAAAAGACAAAACTGTTGAAATCAAGTGAATTTGAATGAGAATTGCTCACAACCTGTCCAAACTTTAAAAAGAAGAACGCGCCTTAATTAAAGTTTTTTTCCTTTTATTTTAAGTTCAACATTTTTGTCGTGAAACTGCTTTGGATGATGTCTGGCCGCGCAACATACCTACACCTACATTTCTCTCAGTTCCTCGGACTATAAAGCAAAAAAAAAAACTCCGCTAGCTAATTGCTTCAGGGCCTTAATTGTAAACTGGACGCTTATCCGCCAGAAGATAAACATGTATAGAAGCATTGTAGTTTACACGCTCGACTCCTTCATTCATTCACACCCATGATTTATTTATTTATTTATTTATTTATTTTGCATGTTTGGTGATTGTGAGTCTGAAGGTTCGGCCTCTCGCTGTTAATAAAACCCTCCTCTCCTCCTGCCCCCACTCCCCACCCCCTTCCATTTCCCTCAGTCTTCAAGACTGTTTGGCGTCCACGTAGCGTGGAGCCATAAAAACACAACAATCCAACTGTATCCTGCGACCTCCGCCATCTTGGATGACACCTACCCACCAAGCTCTCGTGCTATTTTATGGTTCACCCCCTACAATGGAGCGGCGAGATCAAAGACCCTCCAGCCTCGTTTTCGTCATAAAATTCCGGGCACGGTGACGGTTCCGGAGACAGAGCAACCGTAAAGTGGTCCGGTCACTGGGGCCAGACAGGCAAGGGCCATAAGCCGGGCTTGGGTGTATTGCTTACTGTTCCTGGCGGTACGCCGCTGGACGGGATTGGAGGAGGGATGAATAAAAGTTCGTCTTTATATGATAGGCATGAAGTATTTTCATGGTGGACATGAACTGTCCCTAGTCTTTTCATGATAGACATAAAGTGTATAAAGTACATAGAAGACCGCTTTCACTTTATAAACAGTCTTTCTAGCTGTCTATGCGTCCGTTAGTCTATGATTCTGTCTGTGATACAAAGAAACATGTATTTGTATGATACACCTAATTGAAAACGACAATATGTCATTTGTGTCCATTCACCGAGGGGCTTAAATGTGTATTCCCCGTACGGCCTATGTGTATTACAAATGAAGAGTAGGTGGATGGAATAACTACAGACCGCCACACACTTCTGGCCACACGTCCTAAGATGATGATGATCATGATAATAATAATAATAATAA
>SRHC01003347.1:129427-167217 GCA_004794325.1 Pomacea maculata | reverse complement strand
GGGGGGGGAGGTAAGTGTGTGTGTTGAGGAGGGAGGGAAGGAAGAAGGCAGAGACATGAAGGGTACGGAGTGGAGGAGGAGTGCCAATGATGGGGGGTTGGATGTCTAGCAGGGCCGGCAGTTTGCTCTGCTATCTGTCTTCGGTCGGGTGTACTGGAATGGGGTACAATTATAGCGGGTTTGAGTATACACAGTTTGAAAAAACTTCCAAGAAATTTTTTTTTAAAAAATCGCTGGAAGTTCGTTCCTCTCCCTACAACTCCCCGTTACCTTAGAACAGAATCCGTATGGATTTCTTACAACACCATCTGTTACAGCGCCTCTCATCAATAACCACTTTATTAGGAATTGCAGGCCTACTTCACCGTTATTAGGGATATCCTCTTAGAAACATGATATACCAGGGGAGAGATGTAAAACATATAAAATAACCTGATTATAAACGGGTTTTTATTTTCGTTATAAGCTGCGGGTAAGGACTGAGATGCGACAGACTTCAATACAAAATCTTACATCACAAACTCTTGCTGCCACGTTGAAAAATAGAAAACGAACTAACAAACAGACGGACAAACGAGGAATGAATAAAAACCAAATGGATGGAAGTCGTTTCCATGGATTAAACTGCATTAAAACAAATTAATATAATAACAGTTAATGGTTTGACTAATGGTTGTATTATACACCTTTATTTCCGAATGTAAGTATAAGCTGCATAAGTTCTAATAAATCTCTCGTGGGATTTACTTTTCCGCGTGACGGGACTATTTGAGACCAAAACACTCCGCAGCTCTCGTCAAATCCTCCAACAAGTGGATTCAACACTCTCCTACATGCCAGGAATTTTGGCTTATTTTACATCCACCTTTCTTCATAATTACAGTCAGTTCCTTTGCCTTAGTGACAGGACTTTCACCCATCTTCACAATGTTTAAAATCCCCGACTGAACAGAGATGAAAGCGGATGACAATTTTAATGAATTGTAATGTTATTCGATATCTACCGTGGATTTTAATGCTAATCTGGAATGCTTGACCCACTATAACATGTCTTAAAAAAAGAGAGACATGATGTGTTTGTTCACTATCCATCATGTACCCTCTACCCGGTTCCGAAAATAAAACTCAAGAAACTATCCCCTCTCCTCCCTCCTGTATTATTTCAAACAAGAGAGCGCGTTGACAATTGAAACAATAAAACAGAAGAAAATCATTCTGACATTTATTAGAAGGAAAATTACAGTTTTTGTGAACCAGGTGCACATTCCTGCCATCGTCCTGCATTACGACTACAGAAATCATCCAAAGAGTTTGGCAACAGTTCATACTTGAGTATTACAGACATATTGCTGGCACTCTTGTCTGTTATTCCTCCAACTATTTCAGTTTTCTTTTTGTTTCTTGAACAACATTCCTTTTCCAAATTTCCAAAGGGAAATACACTTCAATTAATCTACTTCCTCACCCACCTATAAGACATACACAAGCCTGTATACCTCCCCCTCTCTCTCTCTTTCTCTCTCTCTCAGATATACATTCTCCGCCATCTGGCGCCATAGGGCTCTAACTTAAATATCTGTGTGTGTTGATTGTTCCATATTCATATACTTGTAATGTTGAATTTTTATCTAAAACCTTGGACCACTTGGGAAGTGACCCGAATATTTAACCTATATTCACTGCAAGAGTTTTGTTTCCTTTTTTTCCCTCCATCATAATAGTTTATTGAGTCACATTATGAGTTATTTCACTCTATTTCGATTTTGTCAGCCGATAATCCAAGCTGCTGGAATAAAATTAATGAAAACAATTGTTAATATGTACAAAGCCTTTCACAAAGAAGTTATCAGAAAATAGCTTCTACTTTTCTTTTCTCCGTTGTTCATTGAAGCTGTGGTATGTGGGGAGAGAGAGAAGTCGGGTGGGGAGAGAAATAAGTGTATTGTGAAGAAATTTCAATCGTTACATAAGCAATATCATGATGAGATATATTCGCATAACTTCAAGTAAGACAATACACCCGGCTTAAAAACAGACATATTAACCACCACCCCTTTCAACAAACTGACTTTACACTAAAATACCCGGATTGTGTTTGACCGTTGCTCGGTGATCCACGAGATGTGGGAGAGGTCTAAAAAATGTGAAGGTTTCTGGGCAGTTATTCCGGACTACTATGTCCTCAGCTGCATTGTCTGCAGGCAAACGTCCACCCGGGGTATCAGGAGAGAGAGAGGGAGTATTGGTGGGGTCTGAGGCTGTCACAAGCCCCGCCTTGTCCCGTCTTACAAACACACACACGAACAGAGGAAGATAGAGGAAAGATGGAGCTGGAAAATGGTAGATGGTAGGGGAGAGCTAAAAATATCCTGCCACCATCGACGATGTTTAGAGGAATGATTGATAACGACTCCACACAAGTGCACACCCGGAGGAGGAGTTATGGCGGGTGTTGAAGACACAGAGGAACGCGAGGCAGATGACTGGGGTGCGGGGTGGATGGGGCGAGAGGCAGGGCGGGTGTTGCATGAGATCGCGCTGAGTGCGGGCCTTAAATTCTGGGCGTGTCTGGTGTGGGGAGAGATGAGAAGTTCGACTAAAAGGTCTGTTTAGCCTCCTATCTACCACGCTTGCAGTTCCACTAGATTTACTGCAGTGGAAACACTTCCTTTTCTCCCTCCCTCCTACTCTATTCGTTTGCTCTTCTCTGTTTTTGAGAGAGAGAGAAATCTTTCAGGGCTTGCTCCCACTTCATCTCATAGGTACTCGTGTACTTACATGCATAAATTCATATATCATAGCTCGCATCAAAATGCTCGGAAACGAAAACCATCTCTGCTTCTGTCTCTGCCACACATGTGCAATGAGTGTATAAGAGAGAGAGAGAGTGGAGAAAGACAGAATATATATATATGTTCATGCATGTGTGCTTACACATATCTATGCGAATAATAATGTGTGTTCGCGCACGTGCGTGTTTGTATTTTTAAATTTCACCAAATTTTTAAATTTAAATTTCCCATGTTTCTAAATCGCAAAAAGGAAGCTTTGCACGTGACCGAACGAATGAGAGTGAGTGAGGGAGTGAGCTGTAGACACTAGAAGGTGAGCAGAGATGACATGAATCGAGAGAGGACGTTAAGAGGAAAGAAAGAAAGATAAAGGGAACAAAGCAGGCTAACAATAATCCACAATAAACGTAGTTAATAATCTTTAGGAAACATAGTTAAACATTCATCCACAGGAAATCAGAATCAATTTATCCACAGGAAACTAAACAATTATCCACAGGAAACCTACTTAAAAATTATCCACAGAAAATGTAAACAATTATCCACAGGAAATCAATTATCCACAGGAAACGTAGGAAGAACAATTCAAAGAAACCGAGGCTAACGCGAGGCAATCACCTATCAAGTCACCCACCTGTTATGTCACATTTTCTGTAAGCCAACAACAACTCAGACCAGGTGAGGCAAGGGAGGAGACAGTTTAAGTACCTGATATTGTACATCATCGTAAAGTGTAGGTGAGGGCGGGGGTGGGCAAGATAATGTCCTTTTTTTTATTTTAACCGAAGCCGCAACAGGTGGCTTTAGGAGACAGCTGATACAAGTATACCTTCTCACATTTTGCCTTTGAACCTATGGATCGAGACTTAAAATCATGACTCGGTCCCATTAAGTCTCGGCAGTAAAACAGGTTTGAGTGATGTATTGGACAGACTAGCAGGAGGCAGCAGTGGACTATGGATGCAGCTTGTCATAACAGTGGAGGAGAGCTGAGATGCACTGCCTCAGGAAGGATACACTGAGTGAAGAAAGTAAACCCAAGGAAGGTGCAAGAGGTGGTTGAATGGTTATACTAATATTTCTGTTTGAATTTTTATTGGATTGCTGTAATGTCGGCGAGTGATAAGCAAGTCCGCGGTCGTCTGCTTACAAGAAATCGTTGGTCTACCTGTTGTCAAAAGAATTGTGGAGGCAAGAAACACCGTACAACCAAATTCCTTGTTAAAATTTATTATAAAAGCAAAGAAAGGAGAAGTTCTGTGACCGTGGGTCAAACTCTTTGACATCTTGGGATTGTAGAACGGGGAGGGGGAAGGAAGGAGAGAGAGGGGGGAAGGTATGGGCTCCAATCAGCAAGTCAAATTTTATTGTCCTTCAGATGAAAAGGAAAAGCGTGTCACTCACTCCCTGTAATTTCGCACTGTAGTAGGTGGCAAGGGATCCTCCCAGCCAACATCTGAGGCCATCTACCGGCCAGCCAGTCCAGCCTCATTCATTGTAGGTGTGAGGGACGGGGACGGCGGCTTTTCTTTTCGGAGGAGATAAGAACACGGAGGCGAGGGCAAGTAACGGAAGTTCTAAGACCTGAGACCGCCACACCTGAGAAAACCAGTGACAATTAGTCCAGGACCACCCTGTCTTGGAAATAGGAACTTTTCCACTGGGCTGTCACATCGGCCTAGACATTCTGGAACCTGCCATGTGGTCATCAAACGTGGATGTGGGTGATAATAAAACTTCAAATAGTCAACACTCTGTTCTGGTTCAAACTGGAAGCAAAACTGTGTCCAGTGGAGGTAAAGTTTGTTGGAGGTCTGGAAGAGAATGGGGTGGGGATGGTGTTTTCAAGTCTCTTCAGTAAGACCATCTAGGATAGTAGTCTAACCTTTATTGTTTGTTGCAGAATGAATGAACACACACACACACACACACACTCACTTCCCTGTTAGTCTTCTTATTAAAAGTAGAATGCTCAGTTTCTGGTTTAAATCAACACATGAAAATAATAGAAATGAACTATCAAGCTCTGTATATAGAATACTCTTTAACATAAACAAAACAAATATCAGCACTGACCAGACAACACTGCAAGATCTTGGTATAAGTGGAATATGGATAAACCTGAAAAACATTTATTGACACCACCATCAAGGGGTGAGTCATCAATATCCAAAAACACATTGGGTCACTAAACATTAAAAATATGTAGCCTGTGGTTTACACGGGGTTATAAATACATTCATCTAAATACCATTGTCATGAACTTATATTCTAAGTGCTACAAACTTCTTGTGAAGCACAGAAATAATGAAGAACACACTAACAAACGTGTGTACATGAACATACACACAAATACAATCTAAATATTCTGGTACATCTTGTTTTAGAAGGAAAGAGTGAGAACAAGAATGTGTTTATACTTAGTTTACATGTGTTTAAATGCTTTGATGTACTTGACATCATATGCAGGTATACTAGCAAAGGTTAGAAGAAGGAAAGAATAAATGATAAAATTTTTTTAGTTAGTTGTCATAAACCGAGAAGTGAGATACTGTATATACAGATAGAAATGTGTGTGAATATGGATATATTTTTAATATCTCAACATCCTTTACTCTTCGGCATCAACTCCTGTTGGAAGGTGGGGACATCTTGCAGTCTCTCAGCCCGTTATGTTCAACCTAACGGCTGCACTTGCCTCCAGGCAAATGCTGATGATGTTAGAGATGACTTAAATGAATAGGGCGGCTAGTTTGCAGACAAAAAAAAAAAAATAAATAAATAAAAAATAAAAATCGCATTTGGAAAACGCATCCAACTTGCCCGCAGGCTCTCAAATATTCCTTCCCCTCTTGCTTCCTTTCTCTTCGGTCTGTGTGTGCGTGTGTGTTCGAGAAAATAAAACTGAAGTAAATGCACGATTCAGAAAAAAAGCCTCACAGGTTAGAATAAATCACAGACACACCAGTGATTCAAAATGGAAGTTTCCAGTAACTGCTCGTCATGCTTGGTTCATTCTCTAAGTACACTAGTCTGTCACTCACCCCGACTCTTGAGCGTTTTTACGGATCATTACCTTTGGTTTATAAACAGTATCGAGTGTCAGCCTTCTTTTTCTTGTCTTTGTGTGTGGTGGGGTGGGGAATCGAACCCTCCCCTTCGCAGTATGCTGCATGCTGAGTAGTTACGAAAAGAAAGAGCTTACACCACGTGGTGTTCTCATGGGATACCATTTCAAGGAGAAAAATTTTGTGAGTAAATAACATCTTTGTCTCTCTTGTATCGGCATTTGATGATCAAAGTCATCATTCGACAGCTTGAGGAGGCTTAGCACCTGTTTGTGCATTTTCTTTCAATCCAGACACTTATTTTAATATTACTCTGCAGTTATTTCATTTTTATTTCTCTCTATCCCTGTTTCCGAGAACATTTTGCACGTGTATATATTCCGAGCTCCGCCGAGCAATCATCATGTCAACAGCGAGGGTCAGGGCCAGACTTTCTTACTCGTCGTCACGTGACTACAAATCGCATGAACCTCTTCTACACGTCTTCCTATCTCTCTCTTCCATCCTCTTTCTTTTTTTTTTTATAATTTTTTGCCTGGCAAGTCACGTCAAGGTGTCACGCCTTTGTGTGTGTCGGCTACCTGATTGTATAATGACCACGTGATTGATTGTCGTCTGCTCGGCCTGAGGCACGTTGCAAGTCGCAAGCTTGATCGATTTTGAGATCAGTTGGCCACGCCACGCTTGACTGGCTTTCTGGGTCAATCAGAGAACGAACAGAGATTTGAAGGTTTATTTTTTTTTCACGGTGGAGAGGAGGATGGTTAAGAAGGTTTATGCAACGTGTATGACTGAATACAAGCTCTTGCGTGTGTGTTTGCATAATTAGCATAATGTGTAGGTGTGCTTGTAAGTGTGTAAGTGCATGTGTGTGTGTGTGAGGAGGTCTACGTGCAGGCAGACATTTCTCTGGCCATGGCCTCGCTTTCTGTTGGCTCGTCGGCCATAAACCCTCGGTGCACACAGCTCTGCTTTTTCTCGAGACGTCTGATAATTTTCTACAACTACTGTTGCGTCACTGATATCGCCCACAGAACTGCCTTCCGCTGGGCCACAAACTCTAATTTATCGCGAGGCGGAACAACCGCCACAACCACTCCCGCCTCCCCAGAAAGAAGAATTTTTTCTCCTCTTTTTTCCCCTTCTCTCTCTCTCCTTGTCCTTTTGCAGCTGTTTCTCCAACTTCTATTTCCTGTTAGTAATTCAATGATTAACTTAATCTATTTCACATTCTTCAGAGGGGTAATGTTAGAAAAAAATTATCTTTAGACTATTACCCACAAAAATAATTAATTACACTTGTCATTCCTTTTTTTCCTCAACCCTCTTCCACCATCTGTCTCCTTGGCCTACTAAATAAACATTTGGATAAGTTATCGTGTGCTTTGTGTGAGTGTTTTCACAGAGGTGGGGTCGGGGTTCGAGTGTCACCCAGGTTCTAAGTCTTCTGTCTAAACAGTCAAAGTTGTGATGTAGAGATAAAGTCACGTGGGACGATTACTAAATACAACGAATTTAATCTCTGTGTTGTTAATTTTTCAAGTATTTTTGTGGACATGTAAATTAGGTGGATTATATGCACAGATGGACAGGCTTGAAGCTTTGTTAAGACAGTCAAGGCTGTCATCTCGCTTTGACAATTTTTTTTCTCTAGAGAGATATAAAAATGTGTGTGTGTGTTAGAGAGAGAGAGAGAGAGAGTATATATGTGTGTGTGTGTTTTTTATATTGACAATACAAATTAACAAGAAAACATTTTACCAATATCAAAATCTTTCGTAAACTAAGTTCATTGGCAGTATCAGGAAAATATACTTTATCATCTCCAAATTTTTTTTAAATTTTAGAATCCATATTTCATCCCCTGGTACAACAAGCAAAGACAACAGATCGAATAAATAAATAAATAAACAGAAAAGAAAGACAGAGAGGTGAAATGAATCTGAAGTGTGTCAAGTCTATGGGGCGCTATTAACACTAGTTGTGTGATACGGTTCACGTTAACAAGGGTCTACAATTTCTGTAGCAGTAATACGAGACAGTATAACGTTACGTAAACTCCTCGTCAGGCCCTCGGTTACATTGTTCGCTTCTGAAAGGACATGAGCTGTCAACGTGAGAAATTCTCCAGGCCAAATAATTTATGAGTGTTCCTGCGCACAAAGCAGCCCCTCGCAAAACAAAAAGACTTCTTTGAGTTTATTTTTTCGTACCAGTAGCTCAGAATTGTGCAGTCGTCGGCTGATACATCTGACGGAGATAAAGTTACCTATACACGACTCCTCCTTGGCCATGATTTATGGATCGCAAGTAGGGAGGTGGAATTTTTAAAAAAGTGAGACTATATTTTTTCATATATATATATAAATGTATTTCAATCCATAATTTTTATATCTTTTTTGTATTTGTTGAGTATTTCACCCGTGAAAACTGAGTTCACATGGTGAGGAGGTTCTGGGTGATGTCCCAATTGTTAAAATACTCAACAAAAAACAAATTTCGAAGCACAAATTATAGATGCCCATTACAATCGAAATAAACCGGACATAGTCTTGACAACTAATGAGGAGTGAAGACAACTCCCATTCAGGAGACCCCCGAGGTCGAGTTACCGGTCCTGACGGCGAACAGATCGCATTTGAAGATTTGCTCCACTCCGTCACATTATTTATTCTAGTCACACATAATGATCTCCTTAAGGTTGGAAGCTCTTGATAAGTAAAGTAGTCTAAATATAGTGCACAGGCTGCTCGTCCATGTCCAGTGAAGCAGATAATAAAACACAGAGAGAGAGAAGGTTCAAGCGCAGCAAGCTCACCTTATGGCTCACCTCTCTCCATTTCATAAAATTAAAATTATTAGCTTATTTTTTTAAAGTTAATTGCTTAATCATTGTCCCAGTCTGGTTGCTTTATTTAGAATATACTCTAAGACAGCAAATGTATTAAAAGAAACAGAGGTCGACTTATTTTTGGCATTTTAGTCCATTTTAGTAGCATCCCATGGAAAAGGAAGTCCTGTGGAAGGTGAATGAGGGAGCGAAGACACGGAAGAAGAATTGAAAAGTGTGGTTAAATGAAACCAAATATCGTAGTCACCGTTTTACACCAAAACAAAACTAAGACACCCCCATCTCAGAAGAAACCCACAAAAAAAAAAAAATACAACAAATATTGATAGAACCATTTACGTCAGTTACGACAATGGCGATGATGTTGTCGCCAACTACAACGACACGACGATGGTGACAGAAGGGAAAGGAACCTCGATATTTATTTATTTGTTTATTTGTCCAGTGTTATACTCTTTCCCAACATGTTTCTCGCCCAGTATACGGCCGCCGCAAAGTGTTTCCCGCAAGGAGCGATAAAAGTTTATTGGATCTGATCTGAGCGTGTAGCACCCCATCATTACACAACTAATCAAGATTTATGCTGTATGTTTAGTGTTTCTTGAATATAAAACCTAACCTGATTTTTTTGTGGCCATCGATGTAATATGAATGAGGCTAGTTATTAACATGCGGGCTGCCTTATTATCACAAAACTTCTTGTTGGCGAAAGCAGAGAAAGTGTGGATAAGGCCATCTTTATACAACTCCGCCATATGTTGGTGGCCAGGGTTCAGTCTTCGTCTTTTATAACTTTCTAAAAATTTGTTATCAGGCTTGCTTTACAAATGAATGAATTAAGGGATAAAAGTAAGGAAAAACTGTATCTGGGAATGGCAAGATAATCTGTAACGGAAATTATGAGATGAAATATCTGTGGACAAGTTTCTGACAACTTCTTTGAATTACGGACGACCGACAGGACAAAGTTAAATTGTTCCAAACTTATTTTCGAGGAAAACTGTGCTAAAAAAAAGAGGCTTAAATGTCGATGACCAAAATGATTAGATATGAATGATTTACTGTAAACTAACGGTTCATCAGAATTTAACTCTTTTTAGTAAACAACCCGTCACGTGTCTGTACATTTCTGAGCGAGACGAGTCATAATTGTGTATTAAAATTTGATAATCGCGGGTCATGTTACCTACGATTATCACCTCATGTCAATCTTTCCTTGATTTATTCTGATGACCCAGAACTTTGTGTTTTTCTATTAATTTACAGTTTTAATAGACAATCCAGCGACTGGAGTGTTTTCCTCCTTTAAAACATGGTTTGGTGACAACCTGTTCATACATACTCATCTCAAACCTTATTTTGACAGGAGAAATAATTCGTATGCGTAAGTATAGTTAAGACACCAATTGATTGATTTATATTATTCAAAGGTCATTGCTATATAGAAGAGGAGCGAACGACGATGATAATACAATGTGATATTCAATGGTACGGCTATAGATATTCCGGTTTATTTTTAATACTAATTCCACGCTTCGGTTGATTTTGAATTTTCAGTATAACAGTTTAGTGAACTAAACTCAGTCATGTGTATCCATTTTCTGTAAGTGCTCGTAAGGCATCTGTATGCAGGGATGGTTGCCTTGACAGTTGCTGGCTCGGCGTAAAATATTTCCCCACTTCCCCCTGTCACACAATTTCACCTTCCAACCTTTCCACTGTCAATCCTTTTATTCAGCCCGATGGTACATGTGCACGAGAAATTCTGACCTTTCTCTTCTGACTCACTCTAACACCCACGCACACGCATTTACGAACACACACACACACTCACTCACACTCTCTCTCTCACACACACACGCACACAAACCAATTGGCAAGATCCAGTCAAAACTTCTCCTCTCTTCCCACCCTTCCTTTACTTCCAGCAAACAAATCTGGATTCCGCCATGCACACCTCTGACAGACCCGCTAGGTGGCGCCAGGAGCGGCCAAAGGACAGATAAAATGGCGGCGGAGCGGGGGAAACGTACGGCGATGACGCGATCCTCGTGGTAAGGCAGAGCGATAATATGATAATACACAAGTTTATTGCCGGCTGAGTACAGATACACCAGGCCGTGCATGTGCGCGTGCGGCAGAGAGACGAGATGCTCGCCGTTCACGTTCCCGCGTCTTCAGCTGGCACTTGGCAACGGAAGCAGATATACAGGGAGATGACACGATGACAGCTCCACCGCCGCAATCGGCCGTTAACTGCTGACACTTTCGATACGTGTTACATATAGTGTTTTATATTTTCAGTTTTTATGGTTTGTTTTCTTCTCCTCTGGGCTATTCGCAGACCTCTTATTGACTCTTTCCTTTAATTATTTATTTGTCATCTATGTCCACTTGTTTCTGTCTTGCTCTTCGCGATGCTCGACTTATCAAAGGTTCAGCGTTCGAGACCCGTGGTACTCGCAGGTCAGCGAGTATTTCTAGTTCTCTGATGAACTCTTACGATTCTGTGTCCTGAGTGATCTCTGCCGAGTGCAGTTCTCAGCCTCCCCGACGTACTCTAGGTCATGGTGACAGGTACGCATGGAGGGACAGGGTGGGTTTGTTTTTTTTTACTTTTTTTTTTTTTCTGGTGTGGTGTCACCATTCGGTGGATGCGGCCAGGGGGCATCCGTCATGGGTCGATCCGTCCTGACAGCGGGCCCGCCATCGTCTGCAAAAAGGCTGCTGGCGACGGCGGTCAGCCATGCGTGGCGTCTTGATCTCATCGACCCTAAGTCGTCTCGCCTGAGCGACTCTGGCTGGCAGGCAAAGGTCCGGCCTTCGCCAGGTCAGGCGGGAGATGAGATCGAACAAACTGTTGCCACAGATGACAATTTGAAACAAGCAAGCACGAACACACACGCACACACACCGCAAAACGTGTAGAAACAGAAAAGCTAGTTGTCTCCAGCAGACGCTAAGGAAAGAAGGCAAAAAGCCAGACGGACGGACGAATGGATGACTAAATTGACAGATGGATGATTAAATGAACAAACTGATTTATAGACAAATATGTAGGCGTTGAATGACTGAACTGATTGACATCTGGCGAAATTTGTGGATGTTGAATATACATTTGGTGGATCTATGGACATATATGTGGATGTTGAACGGGTGTATTGATGGATACATAGATAAAAATATCGATGTCAAATAAGTAGATTGATATATATATATACTCGGAAGGGTTGTTAAATTAATGAATTAATAGGCATAGAGATGAATATGTAGATGGACTGTAGAACCAATGGACTGATTGGAGGATACATAGATGAAGTGACAAGTGTGTGGTAAAATGTGGATATACATTGATGGGTGCTCGGACGAATTGATCATAGAATGGATATACAGATAAATGAAAAACGACTAATGTTTAGCTGGATGTATAGATCGATGGATTATCGAATGGACGAGCTTGTGGATGCTAGATAGGCGATGAATGAACGGATGGATGTTGGCTAGTTTCTTTCATCTTACTTTGACACTGGATAATAGATGAAGATGTTAAGACCGAAAAACTGAAATATGCCATTGACTTTTCTGCCACTCAAACTTTCATTTTTCGACGATGATAGCGATCGCGCAGTCCCTAGTCACAAACCAATATTTCTGAAAGAAATTTTCTCAGAGTTAAGGCCGTGGGCAGATTTCCCAAACAAATTTTCTATTCAACCATTGTTGTAAAAGACGTCACTACCGTTTCCAGGCAAAGTCATACCAATAAAAAATAAAGTGAAAATAAATAATTGAAAAAATAGATATGAGGGGAAGTAAGACATACAAACTGGTATTGTTGCATTGAGGATAAACAAGATTTGCAGTGACATGCGGTAAGGAAATTTATTATTGTCTCCGTTCCATGTTAATGATGAAGCGCATGTCGTTCATTTTTAGGAGCCATTATCGATGCCATGTGACAGAAATGGAACTCAAAACCTCCGGCTGATAACATAGAAAATAATGAGGTGTGAATCGTCTCGGTGAGAGATACACAGGGAGTCACATACATCCGACCACAGATGCAAATTCGCTAATGATACAGACTCAGAGAACTTCAGATACTTTTTTTGTTTGCTTTGTTTCAGGAATGGAACGTTTGTCGACAGAACTGACAGAATGACACCTCAGCATAGCCATGTGAAAATTGCTATAATGTCCACTAGAATTTCATCTCGCCATTCTGAAAAGTTATTGAAAGTGCAGAAAATACAGAGAGGGAGGGGTAGACAGAGAGAGGGAGGGATAGACAGAGAGGGAGTGATAGACAGAGAGGGAGGGATAGACAGAGAGGGGTAAACAGTGATACCGGTGGCAAATGTATGAATGTGAGAACATTGTCAACCCTTGTGACAATGGGCCTGGACCTCCCTCGCTCCCCACCCAACGTACACCTGAGGCGTGTGTGACGCATTACAGGTGAAAATACCACCTGTGCTTTAACCTGGAAGTGTGAATGGTGATGCTAAACTATCTCCACACTCACCATCTGCCTACCCACACTTCATCGACAAGTATTCACTTGCTATACACTGGTCTACACAGATACACACACACAGAGATTTATTCCAGGAAGGGAACATCCATCATGTCCTACTCATCCATCCATCCATCATGTCCTACTCAAACATCCATCCATCCATCTATTATGTCCTACTCAACCATTAATCCATCCAATCTTTTTGCCTGTGAAAGTATTTACCTGTCAATCTCCATGCACACAGGTAACTCACATACAAACTCATTTTTATCCACACTTTTTGTAACAAAAAAAAAAAAAAAATTTGCTTGATTCTTTCTCTCCCTTCCCCTCCTTTCCTCCATTCTTTCTGTCTCCAACCCTCGTCTTGTCTTCTCCTCACGCCAGTAAGTGTGCTAGAGGGGGCAAACAATCTTCAGGGTCTGGCAAGCACACACGCTTTTCAAAACCTGCAGAGAATAATTATTTCCCCTGCATTTGTATTCCCGCCCCTGGCCAGAGAGCTACGATGATTTACTCGCTAAGAATCTTGAGGCTGTCTGTCGACCGAGGAAAATGTCGGAGGCTGCATTCGGAATGAGCAACGGTTCCCTCTGCAGGTCAAGGGCAATGATCTGTGCCGCTGCCTTTGATTCACCGAGACAGGTAGTCACCTTGAGACAGGTGAAGTCAGTTGTCTTCCTCAGTAAGATGTGCAGCACCTGTACCCACAGGTAACTGGTCGGGGGTGAACATACAGTTTATAATATCGAGAAGAGACGAGAAATGCTACAGAGCCGGCAAAAAAAAAAAAGAAAACTTATTAGACAGAAAACACGGGAACAGGGACAAAATGTAAGCAGACAAGAATAATCTTTGACAGACTGCAAATGTTAGAGGAGAGAGACCGGGTGGGTGGTGGTAGAATACGAAAAATATGGCGGAACCACAGAAAAGGGACAAAGCCATGTGAAAACTAGCCTACGAGTCTGAGTAGTGTTTGTAGAGGGAGATGCAAGAGAGTTAGGATGTTAAGAACCAGTCTGAATGGCTGCCCCACAGAAGCTTCTAGAAAATAATAATGTGAGAGGCAACTTGCTTAACTTGTCTAGCAGGAACAGGACGATCCAGATAATGGAGAGACGAAGGAAAGAAAGTGGTAAACAAACGAACGAACAAAACGGGCCTTAAATTATCAAGAAATATTTTTTTCAGATACATGCCGGACATGCAAAGACTATGCACATCCAAAAGGTCATTAAGTTGTTGCAAGCCATTACACGATCATCTAAACTGTCCTAGAGATGGATAACGACGAACAAAGTATTTGTCTTTAGCGATTTTTTTAATACAGGTTCATAGTTCTTGTCCACTCAGTAAATTCCTGTAAGTTTTCCAAGACAAAGAAAGCATCATTGACAAATGGTAAAGAAGGAACTTGTACCTCATGCATTCTTTGTGGTAACTTAGAGGAATAAATTGTTGTACCCACAATCTCTCCTTCTATAAAAGAGAGAAGAATGTTGCTAATAAATAAATCAACATCTTATGTCACGCACAGAGACCGGTTGTACTGGAAGTGAAATGTAAAGGTCGTGCTATGACCTTTCTCAGGTAGCTAGGGACCCAGGTGTTAAAGACCTCGCTTTTCTCGGGGACTATCTTTACAATCTGTGCCCATCTCCTCTCCCTCTCTGCCTTCCCCTCCCCAACCCTCTTGAAAGTCTCTTGAAAGTCAGGAACTATTGTCGATAGCTGGGTCGACTGGGGGGTTGTGCTTCGCGGGTATCGAACCGGCGCACCTCTCAGTTCGGACGTCTCACCACTCGGCTACCCAGTCCAACACTTACCGGTAGTAGACTTTTTTTCTAAGATTCTCGCACACAAACACTTAACAGCATGAACTCTCTCATAGACAGGACACAACCAAAACAAGTTTGTTTACATGCTTTACCTAATGTAAGTCTTTCCGCAGACTGCAATCTTTCCGTGCTTTGCAGGTTGCCAACTATAAATATAAGCCAGTCGGCAAAACTGCAGGGAATAGCTCCACGAGCCCGAGTACATCCAGAATGATTAGCAACACTGTTTTTACTGACGAAAGAAACGAAGGAAATGGCGGCCACTATAGCCTGTCCCTGAACTCTGATGGACGAAATTTTATTGTGAGTAAAAATTTTTTCGCAATACGAAATTAGCAAATGAAAATATTTTCAGAAAGTCAGTATCTATCAGGGTTTGAACAGGAATCATTTTGGAAACATGTTTACCTAAAGGGTGGCATTGCAAATTCATTTGTTTTGATAATACAGGGCAAGGTAAATGTTTGTCTCCATGAGTAATGATAGTGCGGTGGTGTCCATGCATCCGATTGGAGAGGAGGACAAAATGAAGATGGCAAGGACGTGTACTGTCGCGTTCAGAACCCACTGCTGCGCTGGAAGGACACTCCACGATGTCCAGCAACGATTTTACAAGGCCCCGGATGTTGAGATGCAGACAGAGCCTTCTAGTTCCAGGCATCAGCAGGATATTCGTCTTTTGTTGTTGTTGCTGTTGTTGTTGTCCTACATTAGGACAAAGCTTTTTTAACATTTCTCAAAAACCTTACTACTTATCTTTAAAGCTCCACAAGAGCACAATTTTTAATGGATTTTAATTTTTCAGATGACTGGACGCAGTGATTCGATAAAATGTTTTGTTCTCTCGTAGACCTTTAAAGTTCCGAGCTTACTTTATGGACGTAAATCATAAACCGAAACATAAGATTCCTCTCTCCATTTTGCCCGTGACCAAGCACCGTGCAGGAGAAGAAGCTGCTGTGAAGAGATTTGACATCTTAAGATATTGCTTATCTGAGATCGTGGGCCCCAGAAATGTGTTTCTTCACTGCTAATTGATTGCAACGCTTCGCACGTTGCGTGTGTGTCTGCAACAGGTGTGAGGGAGAGCCTGTTGCTGGTTGTAAAAGCTGTCTGGTCGGCTCACTGGCCGGCCAGCATCGCTCCGCCAAACACCCAGCAGGTGCTGTCGTCTGGAGGAGGAGGAGGAGGAGGAGGAGGAGGAGGAGGAGGAGGAGGAATAAACCCTCTCTGATGCACTATTTTCTGTGGAAGTCTAGCCTTCTAACAGCATGGAAGAGCTGAGAGACCACCAGACACATCCTGCCGTGCAAAGTAAGAACCTACATCTGAAAGAACTCCATTTCTGTTTACTGTTCTGTGATCAACACACCCTCTTACATGTCTGAATGTGTTTTAGAGTGTTGAAATGTGACTAATAAGATACAGTAGTCGAAAGTTTGATATAGGTAAATACATAAATTTCCAAATCTGTACCACTTGTCCATATTAAAAAATTATAAGAACGCGTTTGAGCACTACTGAACATGTTGAGGTATGTAAAATAATTTATCTTTTGGTAGCAGAAGATGATCAAAATATAACACCAGGGTTACATTGGCATGAGCTGATGTGAATGGAAGTTGAGCTTAAATTGTTTTTGTTTTATATTGTATAAAACAAAACAAATAAAATTACAAAAAAATAAAGCAAATCAAAGCACAGAAAAAAACCATAGTTAACCATCCAAACAAAACAAAACTAAAAAAAGCAAAGCAAAATAAAACAAAACAAAACGAAACGAAATGAAACAAAACAAAACGAAAAACCTTAGAAGCTTAGATTTTGTATGTTGAAAAAAAAAAAAACCACACTTTTACCCCCCAATTCATACAGTCTACACTTAGGGATTGGCCACGGGCAGAATCGTAAACCTGGATGGGAGAGAACTCCCAGACCTAGAGCAGACGTCTGGCGATAAGACCAGAAAAAAAGCCGACCAAACCCAGTCGGTTCCTCAAAGAGCGGTGCAAGCCGACCACAGGGGATTCTTTATGACCATGTCACTTCCTTGCCCCTCCGTGTGTATGAGGGCTTCTCCCCCCGTATCAGTGCACTCAGCTGAAATACTGCTACAGGCTGACATTTTGGTTTTTCTCTAGTTATTAAAAAAAGTGTTCTAACCTTTCTTTTAACGGTAAGACAGAATCAAATTTTACTCTGAATTTTAAAATATTTTTTATTCCATCAATATTATTATTTCTTTAGATATTCAGAAGGAGTGAAAGGTTTAGTTCGAAAATTGCCTCCTCCGATTGAGAGATTTACTCCATCTAACCACTTACAGACTAGAAGTAGCATTCGAAATGAAAACTACATGAAAACAGGGAGTATGAAAATCTCTCATTTCTGGTAAAGTACTGTTCCATGTAAATCTGGGCAATTAGCTCCCCACCCAACCTCCTTTTTATTTTCTCTCCCTCTTCTACACACGACAGCCGGCGTACTTTGATAGTTGGAACACACATGAGGACTTCAGACACTTGCTTACACCCAAAAGAAAAAACAAACAAACAAACAAACGAACGAACAAACAAACAAACGAACGAACGAAAGAACAAACAAAAAACAAGACGAAATCCCCTTCTTTATACCCTCCTGCCATGGTCACAACAAACTTTGCAGTGCCAGGTTCAGTACCCACCGATTCACACATCAGGCCTCTGGAATTATCCGTCAATTAGTCCATAATTCTCTCCATTTCACAAAAAATAGGGTTAAGCTCTGTCAATTAGGTCTGTATGCGGAACTAATGTGACAATTAAAACAGAATAAACTTATTAAAACTGTTTCTCCATTAGGCAAATTGCAGTCGATCAGTTTACACTTATTAAACGTTCATCAGATCTGTTTAACCTGTGAGGATAATCACCGGTAACATAACTCTGGGTTTTTTTTGTAGTTGTTTTTTTTTTATTTTTGTTGAATAATCCAATGGTTCAGAGAAAGTTCAAGAGAAATAATTCAAAGCGAAACTTAAGCATGTATATTGACTGTAAACAAGTATGGGGTGTTCTGTTTTGTTTTATTGCCTTTCCATCCCCCGTGTCTCTCTCAACAGGTGTTGTAGGAGTCAGGTTATGTTTAGTCGAATGTCAGTGACTGGTATTCTGGAAAAATTAATGCTTATAAGGGAGATTTTTAAAAATACCTGGCTGTATATCAAATGAATTAATTATTGTTTGTTTGATGGACTCGAACCTTTCGCTTCTATTATTATTGTTGTTATTGAAATGAGTGAAAACAAGAAAGAGAAAGCATAAAGACAGATACTAGTCAGCACTTTTTTGTTGTTGATTTAGATAACCCTCTAGTAGCACCTCTTCTCAGTCTGAGATACAAATTACATTTCGATGTAAATTTAGAGATTTTCTTAACATTTCACTCGAAAAGAGGAATGCCGACTCTGGGCTATGCCAACAGCTGTTATATCCAGACAGAAAGAATGTGTTGTGGGTTGAGAATTGAACCCCAAACATTTTAATTTAGTATTTGGAAGTGTGTTTAAATACATTCAGACATTCCTCTATTAAAACTACTAATCAGTTCAGCAGTTCTCTTTTCGATCACGAAGTGTCTACATAAAGAAAAGTTAGATACTCTAACGTGGAAGCATCATCGACAAAGACAGAAAAGATAAGAGACAGGATAGTTCAGACCTAGTGGCTCAAAGGGGAGGGGTGGGACAGACAAATGGGAGGACGAAAATGGAGAGTACAGTCTGAATAACAGAGGACAAAATAAACAGAAAAAACGGAATAAACAAAAGAAAAACACGAAACAAAAAATGAAGCTTTCCCTGGCAAAAATGTGTCAAAAAATGAGGCAGGAGAAACACAAGTGAGAGAGAAAGTGGGAGGAAGGCAGCATGTAGAGGTCATAATGCCAGTGCTGTTATGATGATAATTATGAGGAGGAAAGTGGATGAAATAACTGTTATGATGTTGCTGCCGTTGCTGCCTTGCCAGGCCGGCGATATTCGCGAAAATAGAGAAATTACTCGCGGCCCCTCTTTCATTTGTTCCCAGATACCTAGAATTAAACAGGTTTGTAGCGTCACGCATGACAGGCTCCAAGCCAAAGGGGAGGCCACTGTGCCGCCATTAGAGCCTCGTTTCTCGCATGGCGTACTTCGCGGAGTCCAAACGGTAGCAGTCACGCATGCGCACTCGACTCAGGCACACGCGCGGTGTCAGAAAAGGTCTGAAGTCGTAAAGGTCGTCCTTAAAGTCCTCCGAAGTCCGTTGTACTGGCAAAGTATTGCCAAAATATTGGCAATGTATTGGCAAACCAATCTGAACTTAGCTCGGCAAAGTTTCAAAGACCAAAACCGTTGTTTTTTTTGTGACCACGACATGACTTTGCCAGACTCGGTCAAAAGTTAAGAAAAGGGAAGCGGGGGTGAACGATGTCATAAAAAAAAATCAAATTTAAAATGTATAATGATGAAACGTTTGAGGAAGATCTGCTTGTCATTTATCTATCTCATTAAAAATATTCAAATTGACTATATCAAATCATTTTAACGAAATCAAGTTTTAAGGAAGAATGCTCGACACTTCCGCTTGATTAATTATCAGTTCCCGAGGGTGACAGTCTCAAACTCCCTGTGGTGAGCAGAAAGGGTCTTCTTTTTTAAAGTATTGTTAGAAACAGCTTAGAGACTTAATATAGCAATGATGGTGATGAGGTGCTGTAGAAGCAGAAGTAGGAATAGAAGAAAGTAACGATGAAAAGTGATGGTGGTGGTGATTATTGTAGAGGTTGCACCACATGTTCAGTTACATATCAACCTACATGACCGACGTATTTGCACATTTACACTCTAGAATAAAACCCTCCTGCACGCACGCAATCGCACTGACACACACTCAAGTTAAAACCACCACATGATGGTCACCCACGCAAACATCCACAGAAGCACACTGACCTGTGGACTGGGGTACATGCAAACACAAATACAGTAGAATTTTTGCCTACCCACCCCAACAAATTCTTGACTTCTAAAACAAACATCTAAGCTCAATGGGTTTACTCTGGCACACTGCCAGATCATCATATGAAACAGTTCCAAATTCCTGAGAGCTTGTAGTGAGCATCCCACATCAGTCTGAAATTTTTCTAATTGGCAAAATTTGCTAAACTGTATTCTTGGCACAAAACATCTTGTTTACAATGTACACGCCAGAGATTTTGTTCTCAATTTTTCAATCCATCTCTGTAACCTGTTTGAAAGACACCAGACATACATTAGTGTGGGTATAGGTGTATGAGCGGGTGGAAAACTGGGAGTAGGGGGGTAGGAGAGATGATCAAGAGGAAGAGACTTACAAAAAAAAAAAAATCTGGCCACTGGTTATTACTTTAGTATTTATACTGCAAAACCTAACAAAGTAAAGATAAAATAAAATGTTTGTTCCGAGTAGCTATCCAAGTATCTTCACGGAATGACATAGGAGGAGATTAAAGTTAGATATCAGTAAAAAAGCTAAACTGTTACAGCTTTCCTGGCCCTGCAGCGTGGGTTGCAGTATATTCCGGTGAGCAAATCACTCCAGCTTGCTGTGGACACGTTTTATGACTTATTTAAACGCAATCATTACATTGGACTCGAATTTCCCCTCCGTGTCCCTCCCAGGCCTTCACGCCTGTTAATTGATCAGCTGACGAGACACTTAGCTCCAAATACGTTAATCTCCTCACCCACCACTTAAAAACATAATTTATTTACGATTTGTTGTTGACTATTTATCTTTCTTTCTTTTGTCTAATGACTAGTCCACCAGCTCGTCTTCCTTTGCAGATTTTCGCATGTCTTTATCCTTACTTCTTGTTATTTGAATCCTTATTGAGTCTTCTATGTTTGTTTTGTCTGTACTGTTGTTTCTCCTTTCGTCCTTTGTCTACTATGTATCTTTCCATCCATCTAAGACTAGAGAAGTACATAGCTTAGTGATTACAGCAACTGCGATCGAACTTGAAGAAGTAGATATGAACGAGTTCGAGACCAGCGTGGGCTGGGGAAGATAAAGAAGTCTCACCTGTAAAATTTGATGGGGAAGGTGTTAAGATCCCAGTTGGATCGTTTGTCTTAAATAAATACAATAATTTTATTGAAGTTTCATTAATGCAAGAAGTTACTATATGGGAATAAGGACGGATGAATGGTTGGAGTGAGAAGGGAATTTCAGTCTTAATGAAGTCGGGAGCTAAAACTCTAAAACAAACAAACAAAAAAAAGAACCAAAAACCAAACAAACAGAACAACAAAAAAAAACCCCAAAAACAAAAACAAAAACAAAAACAAAAAACAAACAAACAAAGAAAAACAACCAACAAAAAATGTTGGCATATTATATGAAATAAAAGTAACGGTCCAAAAATAAGATGAGGACCATGACAGGGTGCAGTGGTAGTCACGGGACCTGTTCACAACCTCCTTGCTGAGGGCAGATCTTATGGTGACCCCTTTAATGGACTGTGCTTGAGACAGCATGTTTAATGTGTGTCATTCGTGAATCATTCTTAATTAATTTCAATCTGTATCTGTCGAGTCAGTGTGACCGGCAGTGTTAATTCGCCTCCAACTTATTTGGAGCGCCGACCCCAGGGCAGTAAAAGTGTCATAATTTTCCACCTGTCAGGGTTTTATTTCTTCTCAAGGATGTGCCTCTAATAATGTAATGGTTCAGCGAAAATGAGATTGAAGACCTGGATAAAACCAACCTGTGTGTATGTGTTATGAGTGTGTGCATGTGTGTGTGAGAGAGAGAGAGAGGGACAGACAACCTTCACTTCTGTAAACTGCTTGAAAGAGAAATTAGAGTGGGTAGAGTTGTATGAGTGGATGGACAGGTGAGAGTGTGGAAAGGGTGAGAGAGAAGAACTGACTGAGATAATTAAAGAGCGTGCCTGCCTATGTTTTTGACAAATTAATCCGCAGAGAAAGAAATAGCAAGCAGCCAGGTCCGTAGAGAAAAAACTTATTTATCTACAGGAATCTTAACATATGATATTTTACCACTTAGCAAAGATTTAAGGTAAGGTACTTTTGTTCATCCTTTCCAGCAATAAACATTCTAATAAGTTTCCGTTCACATGCACAACAATATTAACAACTAATTCGTTGTTCTACAACACAAGTAACAGAAATATAAGCAGTAAGGAAGTATTACAAATATAAATAAGTTTAAATAATGGAAATCTTTACTCCAGTTAGAAATCATACGGTCAGATACCAATGGCGGTATGTCTAGTCGACCCCATTGTTCCCGAAGAAAAGAAAGAAAAATAAAAATTCGAAAGCCATACGGCAGCAATGAAGATCCAAAATATGGACAAATATTTATTACTATATTTATGGGTGATTTGCCAGGTTTCGAAGACATGCTGTTAAAAGGAGAAACGGAAGGTGACAATGAACGAATTAACTAACAGAGTTTTTTAAAAGTCGCGAACTACACCTTAAGATTTATTCTAGTGTGGTTATGTTTTATATTTCATATAAATCATGCGTTTCATTCCATTATCTTATATTCCATGAAATAATGTTACATTCTGTAAAAGTTGAGTCCCTTGCAAAGGTGTGAAAGTAATCAATCATACTCCTCCTTTATGTAGCATTTTAAAAAATAATGAAACAGTGGTCTGTGGGAAGAGAGCTAAATACAGAGATGACCACCAGGGTGCGAGAGAATGGCTTGCAATTAAAAAAAAATCGTACTAATTACCTCTTTGAATGAACAAAGCAAAAGCCACAAAAGCCATTACACCTTCTACCTGATCACCGGAAGTTCAGGTCTTAACATTTCGAGTCTCCCTTCGTATCCGCTTCCTGAAGTTTCTCTCCGGCTCGTTAACACTTATGGAGTAATTAATTGGATATTTAGGACTGACATGGTATACTTGTATATTTCCCCTAGACACTGTAAAATGAAGGGGAAGTCAGTTGGAAGCGTTATTCGTTGTCATTATCGTCATTGTCTTTGTTATTATTATATTATCATTATGTCTTGAATGTAAAATATTTTCCTCTGGTAGCTATACACTAAACTACACTATTCCAAGAACAAGAATCCAGTGAGCCGAAATATGAACACGAAAAGCCAGTATGTCTGACTGTGAACACGACAGGGTAAAAGAAAGAAAAGTGTAAAGCAGCAACTATCCCAGGTCCTTTAATGCAAGACTTTAAAAGAAATCATGTCTACATTGCTGAAAAATTAATCTGGACAAGAAAAAAAATCCTTGAAATTTATTTCTTACATCCCTCATGGAAAGTTTTAGAAAAACAAGTGATGTCTGGATTGCTGGATGGACATAATTTGGAGGCTCGCACCATCTAGCCGTGCTCTTCCTCTCGGCAAGTAGGACCAGGCAGCAGACCGTTCTCAAGTAGAAGTTCTAAAAATAGCGCGGAGGAAACTTAAATCGCTTGCGGGTCCTTATTTTTTTTTATTATTTTCACCTCCGCCTTGCATCCGCTACTGAAGATCTTTCAAGAAAGCAAGCGAGGAGGTGCATAAGGGAAACAGAGACGACATAAATCAGTCAAGTAAGGGGGTAGGTGGGGGACGGGAGGGATGGAGGTGTCCTGTAGATCGCCGGCGGCCATGTCCTTCCTCCTTCTCTCTCTCTCGGCACAGAGACCTTGACGAAAGCTCGAGTCCCTGACGGATGTCGCGTAAAGTCTCGGTGTCTGAGACCTGACAGAGCGCGAGCGTCTTGCCGCATACCATTATCTGGGGCTTAGAGCCGCGCCTCGTAAATCAAGCGGCGGTCGAGTGCCGCACCGCCACCAGGCTCCGTCTCTACCCCACAACAGTTCGCTCGGCCGTCCCGTCCACCAACACCAACAGTCTGCTTGCCGTGCCGCGCCGTGCCGCTGGTGTGGTGTGCTGCAACGGCAAGCTGCTTGTGTTGTGGTCTGTCTGTCTGTCTGTCTGTCTGCCTGCCTGCCTTTTTGCCTGCCTGCCTTTTTGCCTGTCTGTCTGTCTGTCTGTCTGTCTGTCTTCTTGCCTGCATGCCTACCTATCTTCCTGTCTGTCTGTCTTCTAGTGTGACTACTTCTAATGGTACAGGGACTAACCTTTTTTAAACACCTTTTACCCAACCTCCACCTTCTATACCCCAGGTGGGCTGGGGAAGCTCGCTTTGCCACATGGGTATCGAACTGGCCCTTGTCCAGGTTTGTACACCAGCGCCCTAACAACACGACTGTCCGATGTCCCTACTACTACTACCCTAGATGTAGTAGTCGTAGAAGACAAAGGATGCTAATTCTTCTACTTCATAGACTGTAATGGTATTAGCAGCAATATCTACAGTTACTATGGGAAAAATAAGGCTTCTGCAAATAAAACAGATGATTGTAATAACAATCATAAAGTACACATATAGCGCCATGTTCAAGCCTAGCGACTAGCACTAATAATAATTAAAAAATAAATAAATAATCTGTAAATGAGGTTGGACATATTTCTATCCACACCACTGTCCCAGTCATAGAACAGATCGTATAAATGTGAATTGCTTTTATGCTGTTGATATGGTAATCTGCGGAACACAAGATATTCTGAGTTCAAACCCGTAGGAGGAGAAGAAATAAAATACTTTCCACTCAAACTCAACTTGTCATCAACTCGTGAGGCAGAAATATCACTAGTATTTTCCACACAGTATATATATATAAAACTGTTCCTGCTTGCAGCTCATATTTCATAATAATTGAAAAGTTTAAAATGTCTATAACAATCTTAAAAGTTATAAAAAAGAATATAGGAAATAATTAAATGCATAAGTACAATATATAATTTATGAGCATCTAAAGTAACAGTTTCTCTGGATTATTCAACTGTTGCTTACATTTTCCTGGTTTTCATGCGGTAAAGCATAATTTTTTAAAAAATATTAATGTTAATTTTTTAATTCACGTTTCCTTTTAATTGCATTTAATTTTCACACATCCTTACAATTTCCTGTCATTTTAATTGTATAATTTCGTGAGATTTTAATTTAATATGTGATTATTATTTCACCCGGGCTGTCATTTGTAGCTTGCTTTACTCGCCGATAAGGACTTTAGAGTTTATTATGTTTTATTTTTTGTTTCAGGTGTTAAGCAGTGTAGTCTGCTTGTCTCGGCTTTTTACTTGTTCACAGTCCACCTATTAGCTACATTCCCTGGATTTCTATTTTTACAGGTGTACAAAGCGTGGAGCGATGCAAATGTATTCAAAGGGCTTAAAATAAAATCTTGGCCGCCAGGCATCTACCTCACCCTCCCCAACAAAAGGACAAGATATAGTTCCCTGCGATAAATTCGCCGAGTACTCGCCTCAAAGACATGTTAGTGTTTGTTGAGTAAGACCTTGTGTCTTAAATCAGTGAGGCGAGCTACTGCAGGTGGAACATCTCTTTTATCTTTTCATTTTGTTTGTAAATATTTCTTTTGCTACTTGTGTACCCCTTTATTCACACAGTTGTATGAAGACGAATGCGTTTGCTGGTGTGAACACGTGTGTGTGTGGGTGTGCGAGCGGTACACGACATCAACAGAATTAAAGTATATAATATTCTATAATCTACAATCAATAGCTATTATGATGATGTTGTCCTTGTCCTTGTCCATAATAATTTAAAACCTTATTTACGATGGCAGTGTAACGAGGTATGGTGTAGAGGAAATAATTGTTTTGCTTTGTGCATCTTGTTGAGCATGATCGCCGCAGCGTGAGAGAATTATGAAACTGAAGTCCAGAACAAATGCAACCAGGATGCACCGCGAGCATCACAAACTGACAGACATTGATCGACTTAAGAAAAATCGTTTTAAGCCCTGTTCTTTGCGACTATCGTCAGTTGTCATCAGTTGAGGGCTAAGCTCGTGCCACATGTGCGCCAATTGTTCAGCGGGCTGTCAATGAGATCTTGAAACTCAAACTTGCTGCTCGCAATGATTAATGCTAAGTCGGATAAGCATTATTGAAAAGTACAGTATTTATGTAGGATTTTGTGTAGAAAGTTGTAAAAAGACATGTTCTAAATCTGCTCAAAGCAGATAACTTCAAAAGTTGGACGCGCCACTTGCCATGCAGTCTGTAAATGAGAAAACAAAAACAAAACAAAACAAAAAAAGCAAAAAAACAAAAACAAAAACAAAACAAAAAAAAACAACAAAACAAAACAAAAAATAAAACAAAACAAAGAAAGAACAACAGCAAAGACAAATCCCTGAATAGAAAACCGAGCGATTGTTAAGAAACCTTGGTGTAAGGTTTAAGCAGTTTATTTTTAACCCGGTAAAAATAAAAAATTATTTACAGACAAACGAGCAGATGTCATGCGCTGTGCATACGTGTATGTCTGCGTGTGTGTGCGTGCGTGTTCGTTTATGCAAACGAAGGAGGAAAGAGTGAAGAGTAGGCCACGAGGGAGATGAATAATTACCAGAACATTTAAAATAACGCAGGTCATGACCCGACGCAGCAGTCACGTGACTACTTGCTCCTGGAGCGAAGGAAGTCAGTAGGTACAGCGTGTGGTTACATATCACGGGGTGGATGGTGGGGAAGACAATCAAGACACGGATCAAACGACTGGTCGGTGCACACCTCAACACTCTGAGTACAGGCGTCCTTCATCGCCGCCACATGCAACACTTTATGCTTAGTTCTTCATCGCCCGGGGGGTTAGGGGGTGGGGTAGGGTGGGAGAAAAGGGAAACTTATGTGTTTAAAAAATGTCCTCTCGAACCCAGCAGGCTTAATTGATGGAAATCACCGAGGCTTGAGATGATATCAAGACAGCGACTCCGGCAAGTTTTGTTTTTTTTTCTTTCTGTCCTGTTTTGGGAGATTTTTTTTTTTTTTGTTTTTGTTTTTTTTTTCTTAATCGGGGCAGGGTGCAGGGCAAGAGTGTGATCGGTCATCTCAGGGTGGGAGAGTGTTGGGTGTGAAGGCACCGTGGCACAGCTTGCTGATACAGGAACCGGTGAGTGTTGGTCTGACTGATGGACCGGCCGAGGTGCAAGGTGCAACGTGTAACAGCTGTCGGGCCGTTGCACACAGACACAAGCAGCAGGACAAAGCACGTCAGAAGCCATTTGAAACTTAGAGGCTGACAAGCGACCAGTGAACATAGTCCGTAAACAACAACAACAACTAGCATACGACACGAAGAGAAGTTTAATTTTGCTTTCTATCCTATCTATTGTCTCTACCTTTGTGGCACTCACTCGTGTCGTCATCATGGACAGTTATCTGTCCAACTGTTTTGAATCATTGTCAAAAGTTAGCTATCTATCAAGTTAGATAACTATTTGACAGTTTCTTGCAGTATTGTAGCAAGTTAGCTATCTATATAGCAAAATATCTATCATGACGCAATGGACCGTACCAAGGCGACAAGCCAGAGGAAAGAAGATGGATGAAGACAACAACAACGGATTCGCGTTCACTTGTGATACGAAGTCTATGCAAATTAACTCTCGAAGCGCTATATTTTCATTTTAATGGCTGGTGATGGGAAAGGTTGGCAGGGAGGGGAAGATTGGGGAGGGGTTAATATCTAAACAACTGAGAGTGGACTCACCTCTTTGGCAGAGCGTCTGATACGGGGAGATGTTGGCCGTCTGCTTGAAATCAAGAGCCGGCGACATGTCAGCTGTGCGCCAAGTGCACGACGTGTCCAGCATGCCGTTCAGCCTTGACCCTTGGTGACCTCCTGTACTGCACGTGCACGAGATGGCGCAGCACGACTTCTGGACCTCATCGCGGGCTGCAGCAGCAGCCGCACCCTCGAAGTCGGCAGCCGAGCGCGCCGACATGGCGCCGGGGCCAGCGTTGGGCTTGTACAACAATCCCTCATACCCGCCTTTACCCACAAGCCCGTTCTCCCGGACGTTGACTGCGCTTCCCTCTGGAGTCGGGGAGCAGATGCCCTGCAGCTTCCACTCGTTGGCGTTGGACGTCTGCTTGGCCACGGCGGATGCTGCGGAGTCGGCCTGGAAAGGGTAGACGGAGGACGGAGAGAAGTAGGTGGAAGTCCAGGACGTCGGGTACATTGTCGGGTAGTTCCGGTCGCAGCTGCCGCTGTCGGCGTAGGCCGAAGGCAGATGCCACCCGCGGAAGGCGTATGGATTCATGATTAGGTCGGGTTTCCAGCCGCAAGAGGTCGCAAAGTTGCTGGGGTAGGAGCAAGGAAGGAAGGGTGGGTATGGGGTGTGGCAGGAGAGTGCGAGCGTGGACGTAATGAGTTTGGAGTCGAGTCAGAGGGGAGATAACAATAAGAACATCAACGAAGCAGTCACTGCAAGGAGCAGGTCGACATTTTCACAAGAGTTGTCGTCTGATCGAGTCTCAAGTCAGGATCACACAAACAACTGGAAAACGAAGCGATGGAAGTTCCACTTGTGATGATTGTCCACAAGGAAAGTATGAGGGGGACAACTCTAGCACTGTCGTATCCTGTTTCGTTTCTATCCTCAGAGTTGTTGTTGTTAGCAAGGAGTTTTTCGGAATATGCCACAAAGGAGTACTGGGTACTTAGGTGACCTCGCGACCTCATTAAGTTAACAAGTTTCTTGAAGGATAGTGTCTCCTTGTTTCAGATGGTCATCTCGGTGATCTGCAGCAGGAGAACAATGATGTTCGAAGGTGTGGGACCTGAGGCAGATGACAAATGGACGTCCACATCCAAGCAGGTCTTCAGAAAACTGACTCAAGGAAAGAAAAAGAGGAAAATTGGGATTAGAACACATGAAAGGAAACTTCTTGAAATGGCAAACATTCGATAACACTACACAGATTTGGACACACAACACACAAACAAAAACAAAAACTACAGAAAAATGTGGCAATGATGCCAGACAAAAACATCTGCCCACAGTTAACACTGCTGCAAAGAAAGTTGACACTGTCTCACAATGTTCATCATCTGTTCATTTGCTTCTTCTCTGGTGTTGTCAGAGACCAAATTAACACCAGATTTCAATTCACTTATCTTTTCTCATTTCTCTCATTTTTTAGAGTCCACGACAGATCCTACACATTGTAACTAATGATAAAATTGTATATCTGTCTCATTTTTGAAAACATTCCGTAAGCTTGAGTACAATGTAAACCATTAAAGGAACTAGTCATCACTAAAGAAACATCAGTCAACAAAAATTGTTAGAGAGGACTGAAATAAGCTACCGTTGATAATAAGTATGTTCAGGCAATCAGTCCTTATCTCAGAGTACGCTTCGAAGATATAAAAAAAAAGAGAAAATTGCATTAAACACAAAACCAACTTTTATTCTAATAGCAAAACATAAAACGCTATTTTAAACAAAATTCAATAACTCATCGAATTTTTATTTGTCGATGACGGGAGTTGTAGCTCAGTGTTTGACTAATCTAACTCCTGGTAGACAGGCATGCTTCATTTTGTTTCTCTCGTGTCACTAGGTCGGAGATAAATATCGGCTTTGGTGTCATGAGATGGCTTCTCAACAAGCAGCTGCAAGGATGGTCATTAGTGATGAAGATGAATAGTCACGCACGCCATGTACTTGCAGGGTACACAGTGTAAATCACAACCCGAAGGTGGAGACAAATTCTCGCCGAAAGAAAGGAAGGACAGACAGACAGACAGACAGACAGACAGACAGACAGACAGACTCACAAAACAACATTTTCGGAGAGATAAATTTCACAAAAACTGAACGCCTGAACAAAAGAATGAAAGAACAAACGAATGAACAAGCCATTTAAAATATTCAGAGTTTAAACGGTCACCTATCAGGCAGAGGAAGTGAATGGAGGCGCAGGCATAAAGCCACTCGAGGAGACTGTCAGGACGGACAAGAAGACATGAATTCTTTCCGCTCCTGCTTCCGTTTGAACCGAGTGAACGCGCGCGCATAAATCAGTTTCTGGTTCTTGGCGATGGCCTGGTAATGCAGCGCACATGCTTTCAAACACGACCTGCGGCCTGCAGTTGCACGAGAGTTGGCGGGCGATGAGTGTGTTTCGATGCTGGAAATGTTTTAAATGCGACTATTCGTCGGCTGCGTGGAGGTGAAAGGTCAGGGAACGAGTGTAGCACTGCATCCCGGGCCGGGATTTTTTTTTTTTTTTTTGGTCGGGTACATTTTGAAATTTTTCTTGGTGAGACAATGCTTGAATGAGGACACTAGGTTTCTTACAAACCTTTTTGTTAGAGAAGACCTGTAGCAAAACAGCGAGACAGACAGACAGACAGACAGACAGACAGACAGACAGACAGACAGACAGACAGACAGACAGGACAATCTTTCCAGTCCTGTTTAAAACCAAACGCACATAGCGATGTTGCTGTTATGCAGCTTTTGTTATTATTAAAGTAAAATAATGTCTGTAAAATAAATAAAATGTTTCTCGTGTTAAACATTTCAAACCACTATTAACATTTTTTAACCAACACCTAAAATAAAAGCCGATGACAGGAATTTAAAATCAATAAGCGTTTCTGTGTGTGCGTGCGTACGTGCGTACGTGCGTATGTACTTGAGTGTGTGTGTGTGTGTAAAGATGCGTGTCTACACGTACACCAACACAAGTGAATGCAGTTTCTAACACTGGACTAGTCCTGCACGGTATAAAATCCACATAAATGTTTCGAAGTTTTGTAGCTAAGACATATTTCTAAAACTAAATTTACTAATAAACCGTTTGAAACCATTTTTTTTCAATGGGCATGGGAATAAACAAAGTACAAAACATAAGAATATTTGGGAGTGGAGCATAAGTACATAGAACTGAGCAGGCTAGAAAATGCGAAGAACGAACGTAAAAACAAAACTTATCGCTAAAGAAATATTATTCATTACAATAAAATAAAATTTATGAGCATTTTAAAATAACATAAAATTTATTACATGCAATAAAATTTAATAAAATAAAGAGCAGTGAAATAAATGTAAAAAGTAAAATAGCACTGCATAAAAATGCATTATGTAAAATTGAATATGTAATATAAAATAAAATAGTGACATAAAATAAAATTAATAATGTGTATAATGCGCTATAACTACATATATAAATAAAGTAAAACTAGTTAAATAAAATCAATTAAACTTTTGAAATAAAATTCATAAAATACATAAAATAAAACAAAACAAATAATAAATATTCAAAATAAAATAATATTGACATAAATTTAAGCCCATTATGACTGTTATGCAATAATATTTTGTAGTGTAATATACTCAATTCTCTCAGGACATACATTTAAAATAATCAATACAAATAGTACAGAAACTATAAATAAAAGCATATGTGCATGAAGGATAAGGCAATTCTTCAGAAAACAATCAAAATAAAAAAGAAACCATTTTCCTTACCTCGTGTACAATTTAGGTAGAAATCAAAGAAATGGAATACCAGAACACCAAACATTGGAAGAAATAAGTCCAAGAAAGCAAGTATTGCCACGGTGCTGACACCATCTACAAAAACATGTTGTATACCAGCTTCCTTTTCCTTCGGACCCCAGGTAGGTCTCTCTAACAGTATTTTCTTTCCTTTTCTCTTTTTTTTTTCCTTTTAAAGCACAGACCTAACCTAAAACCTCAAACATTTTGATTCCTAAGATGTCCAGCCTCGGTGTCCTGTCGTATGTTGGTTTTTGATATCAAAAGATGACAGTGCCCGTCAGAAAGAGCGACAGCCCCGAGTGGCTGTAACACCGTGTGTGTGTGCCAGCCATAAATAAAAAATCATTGTGTTGACAGGTGACAAATCAACAGCACACAACCCAGTACAGAAACTCTTTCTGCTGTCTCTCTTCGTCAGAAGGAGAAATAAAAAAAATCGGTGATAAACCTGCTAAAAATCAAGATTCCTGAATCCCTGGAGCTCAAAGTTCACAAGTAATCCGGCAAAACGGACCGTTGAACTCATTTCACGGTCGAGTAGTAAAGTAGGATAAATCACAATCGTTGTACTCTGATGATGATTTTTTTTTTAATTCCAAACTTTGCGTTTATAAATTTAAAAAAAAAAAGAATTTTTTTTGGGCAAGAATCTCGATGCGTTTATGACGGTTTTGGTATAAAGTTTATCGCTTTAGTGAGCACGCAGGACATAAAATGCTAAATTAAAGTTGAAACTCCAGTGGCCCATACGCCGACTGCTGCTAGTGGCTCCAATTAAAATCCCAAAGCAAGAAGTTATAGTCGGCCTCAGCAGAAAGGCATAGAGTGTCGTGGTTCACCTTAGCAATGATGTGCCGGCAATTATAACAGACAAAAGAGGATCCAGTGATAAGTTGGCCAGGAGGGATGGAGGTGGTGGTTGATGGAAGGGCGGGGTACCCGAGGTTTTGCGGTGTTGCATGAGATGGGTGAGTAAAGGAAGGAGAGAGGGGTAAGGGGGAGATGCCACCTCGCACGTGTACACATCGAGCCAATCGCACGGTTCTCTCCCCACAACCCTCCCCCTCCCGGTCTTTGTCAGCAGACGACCGGCGTACAGTTAGCGATCTCGTGGCTGGGCCAGCCTCGCTTTGACTGACAGTCCCCATGTCGGGGAACTTGCAGGGGCCGAGCAAAAAACTACTACAGGGAGGTTCATATTGAAAGAAGGGGAGGGGGAGGGAGAGTAGAGGATGTGTAGAGTCCAGCGAAAATAACGGTGCTCGTCCCCCCGTAAAGATTTATCTGACTAGATCTCTGCCTGAGTGCGTTTGCTGAAACCGTTGGATTTTTTTTTTCTTCTAACGGACCGCCGAGCTGCAGCATGGCCTAATGAAGCTTCCTGCTGCACTCAGTAACATCCAATCGTAATAAAAGCGTACAGACACCACGCCATCCGGACTCCACTAACATAACTGCATCGATTCGCTGCCCTACCAATCGCCCGCCATTGCATGCCGCGATGGATGGTCTCATACACTTCCTGTGGGTTTTATCCATCCAAGTCTTATTGCCCTGTCTCCCTCCTCCCTGCATCTCTCCCTCTCTCCCTCTCTCTTGCCACGGCGGACGCAAGGCCATTACCGGAGTGACCACAACCGATGCCATATTCGTCTAGTTTTACCCTCCATCATTTTCCACTTCGATTTGGGATAGGTTTCATTACAGCTACAGTCGCGTCTGCCTCCTGGGTTATGTTCGGGATACTGTCAGGCCAGTTTGAGAGAAGTTTTCTTTGTAAAGTAATAATAATAAAACTGTTTTGTCGGGTTATTGAGGGGCTTGGGTTAGTGGTCCTTTTGTGGTCTTGTTTTAAAAAGTTTCAGGTTGACGCTTTAACCTGAGATAAAATTTCAGGTATGAAGGCCACCGATCTCAACCTGAGATTCATTGCAAACACATTCTTTTACACCTGAGAATGCTAGCCTGGGGAAAAGAGAGAGAGAGAGTGACAAAAAAGAAGAATATGTACAAATAATATTAATAACAGGCCAGGTTTTCGCCAGGTTGATCTATGAAGAACAGTTACGGAAAGATGACAGTAAAGTCCTTAGTGACATATAAGCGAGCCTTGGGTTCGGTCTTTTGTACCAGACCGTTTGTGAAACGACATGCATGCCGAGACATGTGGCAATGGAAGAAGATACGGTTGCCAACTAACCGTTGACACAAGGCTGGTTGTGGGTGGACGACCTGCTACAAGTTGCCGACATCCTCCAATAGTTTTGATACAGAAATATTAAGTACTTGATCTCTTCGGTTTGTTGATGTTGGGTGAAACGGTTCTAGAAGTATTCTTTTAGAAAATACACAACAGAATGTTTGTCTGTACGTCCATCTGTTCTGTCATTTTTTCAATTTTGTGGGTGAGTGAAGGGAATCTATCCTTCTCTCAAGTCACTACAGGTGAGATGCATGGATGACAACACCTCTTCTGTTTGTCTTTGAAATCTGCCAGCTTGATGTCTAGTCATCGAACCTGACCCTAACGGTTTAGTCAAAATAAAAATTTTAAAAATCGCCCTGCTGCACCAACTGACAGACCAACATGCCGCAAATGCCTCCGGACCAGAAACTCCAAAATCACAATCCGGCCACTTTTTACCTTTTCCATCGAGTAGAAGTAATAATATCACAAAAAAGTACACCTGTCTTTGCAGCCCACGGCAACAGAAAAGACTACAGTACAATTCACAGCAATCATACTACATAAAGGTATACCTGTGTTTGCAGAATCCTCCACCGCCGCTGTCGTCGTCGTCGTCGTTGTTTTTGTTGTTAACTCTTGCGTCTGTGGTTTATTCCAGTTGTCGAATCTGTGCACAACAATTCTGCACCCGATGCAGTCCCCTCGCTTTTGCGATCTTTTGGTCACTCTCCGCCCGAACTTGCTACCTCGCCAAGCGAGGTCACTGGAAGCAGACGTGTAATTAACTCCCTTTGCAATAAAATTGTCATGCAGCCTGCCTCGTCCCGCAAACCGCCTGTGGCAATGGGACAGTCTGTCGGCTGTCGCCCCAGCCGGCCACCACTTTTTTCACTCTTTTTTTCCCCCTTTCTTCACGCTAAGAATCCAACGCTGGAGGCCTCAGTCTCTCTTGGGGGAGGGTTATGGGGGGGCACACACTCACACCGACGACATTTGCCGGCACACCTTTAGAGAGAGGTCGACGAAGCACACCAGGTGAATTAAGACACACAAGCTGGTAATGTAGTCGGCTTTGGAGTAAAGATGCAGAAGATTTTGTTGTTGATTTTTTTTTCTTTCTTTCCTTCTCTCTCTCTCCTGGTCAGCTCCACGTGACCACACACACAAACATGGCGCGATGGTGGGTGAGCAGCGAGGAGTTGCAGGAGACAATGCCGGCCATTACAGTAGCTGCTGGGGTCTCGCGCTCTGTCACTCTCGCATGGTGGGTACGAGCTGTACGTTGGCCAACCAGGCGGTGAAAGCTCCACCGAAGGCGTATCCACGACTGCTGAGCCGGTGGGAGGTGTACGGAACGGCCACAGACGATATCGCGGGAGGAGGATTTAACCGCGCCCAGCGCCAAGAACCTAAGTTATGCTGGATGGACAGAACGCACGCACGAGTGAATGCAGGAGAGAGAAGGACAGAAAAAATTCTCGCTGGTGTGCAGCAGCAGACATGGTAAAGGATGGAGGGGGAGACAGAGGAGAGTGGGTAGGGTTGAAGGGAGGTAGTAGGTGGTGACTGAAAGAACGACCAAATATCTTCTTTTTTTTTTTTTGTCGGGAGGGAAGAGCTGTTAGCTCCATCGTTCGCTGACGGGAGGGGTGGCGGGAGGGACCGAAGCCTTCCCCGCGTCTAGCCAATCATCAAAGCTCTACCTGCCACTCTCTGACAGCCGCTGGAAGACAACAGCGCTTTCTCGGCACGGGAGGGTCTTCCAGGTAGAGATAATTTCGCGGCAGTCCCTCCGATCGCGTTGGCTGGAAGACACCGAGTAGAGAAAACAACGCGAGAGGCTTTCATCGCGTCAGCCATCGCGGTAGGTGGAGTCCTACGTCTGTGGAGCACGCGCCGGTTGTTAGCTCCTCGCACCCGCCAGTGGCGCAAGCCGATTGGTCAGAACGCGACTGCAACCTCTACCCGACTGTTACCTACCGCAGCATTGGGATCGATGGACGAAAAAAAAAACGAAAAATAAACCATTCGCAGCCCCGGCAAACCAATGTTTTCTCCGCAACCTCACATCGATTGCGCCGGAAAGGAAGCGAGTGCGGTGGGTTTTGGTCCGAACAGATTCCAAGATGGAATGACAGAAAAATAGGTTTTCTGTGTTTTCATTATGACATTACCGAGGCTTGCGAGACTCGAAGGATGGCTCTTCTTAGCTTTGAGAGACGGATGAAAGAAGAGATTGTCACTATGTATGCATGTATGTATGCACCGACTGATTTACTTCTATGTATCGGTGTTGTGTGTTGTTTTACGAAAAGAGTCAAACAAATGAAAAATCATTCGAAACTTTTCCCGCTAGGTTTTAGTTTATCAGCGAAATACTGGCAGTTTCTCACCTGCATCTTCTCTCTTTACGATAAACAAACTTTTGAAGGGCACGATCGCGAAAGAATGTAGTTGTGGCTAAAAGGAGGAAGGAAAGACTGACGGAATGAAAGAAAGAAGAATTGTAACTATTGGAATCAGTTATCAATGAACTCCGGTTACATCCACTTGATCCAGTTATGGAAGTGGTGAACCCGAGTAACTTTAATCCTGACATGTCAGGTCGGATACGAAGAAAGAGTGAGCGAGCGAGAAAAACGACATCGGAAAGAAATAAGAAAGAACAGAGTGCTTGTGACAAAGCATGTATTTCTTTAATATGATCAGTTTATCGATGCAACCAGTTCCATTACACCATTTTATGTGTAGCAAACTGTTATGACCATAACATGGACATTTTAATAAAGTTTGGTCATAATTAGAATATTTACTGATTATTTCTTGTAAGTTCAATCAATCAGCCAATAAATGACTGCACTTCAGTTTCAAATGAGCAATTCTCTGAATATTTTGTGTTATTGTATTGACAAACAAGTGTCCAACACAACTATGGGTGTCTGACAGAGGTAGAGTTGTCTGCCGAGCGGCACCGATGTTCTTCAAGGAGAGGGGGGAACCAGGTGTGAAACAGTTCTAGGTTTTACAATTTTACAGTTTTCATTTCAAATTCGAAATGTTCTTCTCCTGACAGATAAGCACAATCTCCATTGGTTGCTATGCTTCTATGTGAATGCAAGTCAACTAGCAGTAAGCGAGTAATGAACCTCCGCGGTTTGTATCATCCGAACATTTTGAATATTTTGACACAGGAATCTTTAAAAAAAAATTCTAATCGTTTGTGAAATGTATGAAGAAGACCGTAGAAACAGTGTGTATGTGTGTGAGAGAGAGAGGGGGGGGAGAGGGAGAGAGAGAGGGAGAGAGTTGATGGAAGAGGGTTTGTTAGTTTTAAGTATCATACAGAACGAAGATAAATTGTTTATGCTAAAACACATGTGTGCAATCAAGAGAACAATCAAGATTGAAGTGGCATATGATGGGGCGATCTGTCAAGACTAGCTGTATGTCACATGGGATATAATGTGTGGTCAGTCCTACGAGGCAGTTAATCACTTTAACGAACAGTTCAATTACAAATAAGAGCACAGATTAAATCATTTACATGAGTAACAAAGGTGATCACGGCCTCATAAGTATCAGTATAGGAGTAGTGGTAGATAGCTGGTGGTAGAGACCACAGTGGAATGTAGAGTCTGTCAGGAATGAAAGCTAAATAAAGAGAAGAGTAGATCGTGCAGACAAAGTGCATGACACCACATAATGAGGTGAGGGACAGACAGACAGACAGACAGACAGGCAGAGAGGCAGGCAGGCAGGCAGACAGACAGCGCAAGGGAATTAGGGAGAGAGTGGAGGAGAGAAATGCATGCCGGTATTAACAGTCAGAACTCCAATAAGCTTTTATTGCTTTAAATAGCAACATTTGTTGAACCTCTTTCATGCGACTTTTTCTATGCCCCTCCCCATCCTCTGATTATTGTGCGAGACACGTACCTCAGTGGCAGACAAGTCCCCATGACTATGTCATTAAACGTGTCGGCCATGTACCATCGCCGTTAACGGGAAAGCCGTTATTATCAACTGAATGTTTTATTTTTATCCTACATGTCCGGTTTTGCTAGACTAGGGGTAGGAGACTGAACCCCCCCCC
>SRHC01003347.1:117032-129422 GCA_004794325.1 Pomacea maculata | reverse complement strand
AAAAAAAAAAAAAAACCAACAAAAAACAACAACAACCAAAAAAACAAAACCAAACAAACAAAAAACAAAACAAACAAAAACAAACAACTCAAAGAAAGAAAAAAACATGAAAACAATGTCAAAAACAACTATCACAACAAACAAAAACAAACTAATAAAGAACTTTAAAAAAAGAAAGGATCGAGGAAATTATCCTGATGAACTCCTGGGCAACCACCCAGACGCAACAGCCCTACGGGACCTGCTTATCACTGCGCAAAATTGTTTTCATCTGTTAATGGAAAAAAAAAATCCCGGCTGAGATTTGAAAGTTAAAAGCAATTTTCCGAAAGGTTTTGGATGCATGCTCTGCGTGCACTGCCGGCCTGACCTCATCCCCCCTGTACGTAACGCTCACGTGACTTGCCTGTGACATGTACCTACTGCTTCGCACTCAGTCCTCTTGACTCACCTGGCGCTTTTAGCGTTTACCTGCCTCAGCTTTCATCCTGGTCCAGCTGATAAGGGACGATTTTTTTTTTTTGGTGAGGGAAAAACTGCGCACCTGCAGTTATCGTTGAAGAAGCAGAAGAGGATATCTTTCTTCAGGATATCATTATGTTCTTATGTAATTCTTTTTTTTTGATACAGTATGAGAATGGGGAAATGTGTTCATTTATTTTGATATGTTCTTTTAGGTTAACGTGTTCTGATAAATATTTTTTTTAAATTTTATTTAACCGTGTTTCCATGAGAATGTTCTGTTAAACGTTCCCACAGAAGCTATAAAAATATGCACCAAAAAAATGCATGGAGTAGTGATTAAGTAGGTTTTATTTTAATTAAGACACATACAAATTAGGGGTATATTGATTTCCAGATAAGAAAATAGAGAAAATCAGAGATAATTGACATATAGAATCTTTGTAATGGTTTCAAAATGCGGACGACAAAAAGAAACAAAACAAAAAAAACAAACAAACAAAAAACAAAAAACAACAACAAACAAAACAAATACAAAAACAAAAAACAACAACAACAAAAAACAACAACAACGAAGAAAACCAACCAACCAAACAAACAAACAAACAAACAAACAAACAAACAAAAACTATGAGATTAAAGACATAAAAATATTTGTTTATTATGAATGAAAAGAAAACCAATTTATTCAAGATTGTCACTGAGATACGTTGACTCATTATCTATATCTGCTGTCTCCACAAATACGCAACAATATTAAGACATGCAAAGGGGTCAAATGTGGAGAATGTCCATGCCTAGTCTTCGTGAAAAGTCTCTCCCCAAACCTCTCCCCCAAAGTTTTTCTTCACTGTGTTGTCAGCTTGTACTGTTCTGACAGTTCCTTGCATTTCAAGTTTTCTACTGACGTTTTCATTACCCCTTAAAGATGCACAGATGCTTAAGAAAATAAGGATTGTGATCGAGCTGGCAATAGATACATGGGTGAGAGAACAGATACAACGACAGGCGACTGTTGTTTGCAGGCAGTATCTGCTTCTTTCTGCAGTAGTAAAGTTTACATCTGCTTTTATGCCTCTCATGGCTGCCTCTTGTCTGTGAATCATGGCGGTTTTAGACGTTGTTTTAACGCTTGTAATCTGAGGTACGACTGCAGGATTCTTTGTCGGGGGAGCTTTACTGGGGGAGGAAATATTGTCAAGAAAACACATGTTCGCATGGACTGACCTACGAACCGTGTTGCACACGAGAAAGACGACAATGAGAGATCGTGCATTGGTTAAATCATGTCTTTTATCAATCTTTGACTCGACAAGATTCCTGCTCTTTGACCTCTTTGAGAGGTAATACAAAGCTTTACCAATGATAATGACCATTCTAAAGACTGGAAGTCCTAGTAAGGAATTATTTCGCATGGAGATAATAAACAATATACGAAGGCATCGCGTTGAAACTTTCTTTCCTTGTGTCAGAATGATTGGTGGCATCACGTAGTGTGTCCAAGTAGTGTCTCCTCAATTAGTGGTGGTCAATGAGGATATATTTCTTGTTTTGATTGCTGCTTCTTTCTCTTTTTCTTTCTCTCCCCATCTGTGGGTGTGGTGTGTTTTCTCGTTATTAAGTTCTTCAACGCTTAATCCTTAAGCCTCGTGATCAGTTAGAAGGTGTATAAAAGACCTGACAACACAATGTCTTGCCCTCACTAAAGGTCAGTCTCATTGTAGTGCAGCAGGATTCAAACAATAGCTCGGGCCGTGGGAACAAGTTTGCAGACTTGACTAGAATCGTGGTATAAAACGCCGAGGACGGGATGTTCAGATGGTTTGTTAGCTGTTTTGTGACTGGGGTTGGGGGAGGGATGGATGGCGGTAGGCCTGGACGGCTGGGAGATAATAATACTTAACGATTATACCACCAGCTGCACGGACACAGACGGACCAACCGTCCCGAAACCTTAACAATCATCGTTGCCAGATGAGTCTTCGAAACGCGGAATCTTCAAAATGTTTTGATGAGTTCTTTTTCCCCTACTCTGTTCTTTTTTTCCAAAAAACCTTGGGCCATACAGCTGCCTTTTTATTTTTCGGGCTACGGCAACCCCTGGCCAGACAAAATGGATTTGCACTAGATAACTCGCGGAGATGCACAAAAGGTTAGCTCCCCTGACGTATGGTTATAATCCTTTGGTGTGAGATAAAGCTACAGGCGCATTCTGGTTCTTTCCGTCTCTGTCCTGTCTGCCAGTCTGTCTGTCAGTCTGTCTGTCAGTCTGTCTGTCAGTCTGTCTATGTCAATAATTGTTTTGTCATGTAGTGTTGCTCGGACTGTTAAAAGTAGTCTTGAAACAAAGTATACCAACACAGTATAGAAAGGAAACTAGAAGAAGAAGAAGAAGAAGAAGAAGAAGAAGAAGAAGAAGAAGAAGAAGAAGAAGAAGAAGAAGAAGAAGAAGAAGAAGAAGAAGAAGAAGAAGATGATGATGATGATGATGATGATGATAGCGATGTCTGATAGCAATCACACCTTTGTCCGGTTCCAAACTACGGCCAATAATGGTAAAACTGTTAATACAATAGTCCCGAGAACTGTGATAACACAAGTAAGTAATGATATCACGAATAACATGGACAGTTCAGTGAGTGCGTACCAAAGATTTCTCACTCCCAAGTAAATATCAATAATTTAGACAAGATGTATGTACTACCTTTGAATAAGATCATGAATATGTCAATACAATAAAGGCTTCTGCAACAAAAACACAACAAAACAACAAAAAAAAAAACAAAACAAAACCAACAACAACAAAAAACAATTATCAATGCATTGGACGAGAAATTTTGGCTGCAGGTATGTAAATAAAGGGACATTAAATAAGTTGTACAAATTTCTGAGTCTCTATGTCATGGAGAATGAATATTTATATTAGAAGTGATGTGGGGTTATCTTGATGACAGGAATAGTCTAAATTAGTGAATAATAACTGCGATTAGTTAAAAATTGTAGGGCTGTATGGGATCATTTCATCACTCAGCAACCCTTAAAAAACATGTTTCATGCAAATGTGTCCGATTTCCGCTGGACTTTAGCAACAAGAAGACCCCTACAATAATGATTGAACTCTGGCAGTAAGATCACCAACAGAAATGTTACAACTATTTCGACCGACTAAAATAGAGCGACAGACAGTTGCTGGAGCAGAATGACTAACAGAAACAGCAGCTAACACCACCCGGCGACTTTTCATAATATTATTTCCCTAAGACCATTACCTTCCACAGTTCATGAACTTAGAACAAGGGGAGTATCTGCAGAGAAATCATAGATCCATGACCCTTTCACCCACTTTATCTTTTTCTTTTCACTCTGTCGAGGACAGACTTTTTCTAACTCATGCCTTCAACTTAATGCGATATGAACCATTTAGGAAGCTCGCTGCAAAGTGCAGAATGCTTTTGATACGATGATCATATCAAACATCTGACAAAGGGTCTTTATGTATGGCGCGCCAACTGCAGGCGCAGAGTGGCGGTGAGTGACAAGGGCGGCGTCTCCATCTCTCAACGGAAGGAGGTCAAACCCGTCGAGTGTTTTGAAGCTGATGAGCGCAATTCACCCATCCGACAGGGGTCATGGTCACGTGGGTCTAAGATGGGGATCAGCCTGCTTGCACTTAGGGATGCTCACTACGCCCACCAGACTAAAAGCACCAGCTTGGTGCACCGCATGATGACAGGTCGGAGTAACAGCATCATTACCCATCGTGCCTTGCGCGTTCTCAGAAACCTTGTCTCCTGCGCTCGGCAAAACTACTTACTCTTTGCGTAGACTTTCTAAGACTTTATGTTTACTAGTGTTTCCTTTCGCTCAAGAGATTAGTTCCCACTTTTACAGGAAGGGCAAACTCCAGTGAAAGATAACGATTCTAGATGATTTTAACTCATCTCCTTTTACGACTTCTCCGACTTCTTGTAGTATTTCTCATACAAAGAAAATAAAACGATCGCGAAAAGAGAACTTTTTTTTAATTGTGCAAAATTAGAGTAAAAATCATAAAAATTGCTAACTTAGTTCACTGTCACTAGAATGGTAGTCTTAGCCGCATCTTACCTTAAAAGCAATTACCAAAATCTTTCGGTTTTTTTAATTATTATTTCTTTCGGAGCTATGTGTGCCTTCTCTCTCTCTCTTTTTATACCGAAAGCCAGAATTTTGCGAGGGCAATGTTCATCTCCTCTGCCTTGCTGTCTTCCCTTCCCCAGTCCTGTAAAAGGGTTAGGGAGGTATTACATAGCTGGATCAAGGAAAGTGTTCTGCGTTACACGAGAATGGAACCGGCTAGTGTGCTCGCCTCCGGACACAAACGCCGGAGTTTTAATCATTTGGGCAGCTACTTTCCCGTGTAGTACTAATACATATATTTACATACTAATACATAGGCTTCGAAGAAATAAATACATTTGTCATTTCAATTACATTAAAAATTCCCTTTCCTCATTTAAGATTTGTTTATTATGTACACGACAAGCGTAAGTGTAAACAGCTGATTACTAGCACTTTAACGGTTATCACGAGTGCAACATTACTTTGAAATAAGTGTTTGTGCTTGATCATATGATATTATTTTCCAAGTCTGAGTGATGAACCCTCTTACATTCGAGAGATATATGAAACTTGGAAAAAGATGAATAAGTCATTTGGTCACAGCTCGGTCACTCATTGCAACAGTGATGATTTTCACATTTACAATGTTCTCTACTCCAGATGTTATTTTGGAATCAATGTGTGATGCTGTGACACGCATCCTTTATACTTCTTTTCTCCAAACATGACAAAGATGTTGGAACTTACACTGTCAGGTGTACATGGGTGTTTAGCTCGTGTCGGTGACACTTGTATGTTTTATTGACTTCAATACAAACTTGTGATATTGGGATGTAGCTGTTTGCATGTTTATCTCAATCCTGATATGAAATGTTGGCCACACACTGAGTTGGCCACACTCTGTATCGCCTGCAGCAACAATGTTCGTCTTTCGTGTTATTAGGCATTTTTCATCGGAAAATTCATTCTCTCTCTCTCTGTGCGTGTTTGTATGTACGTATCTATAGTATGATCATCAAGCCGTCCTAATGGGTGTATTTTAGCGGGGCAACCTTGTTACACGAGGTAAAGAGAAAGAAAAAAAGAGAGACGATGCTAATGAGGATGAAAAGACAAGAGAGAAGGTGAAGGGTGATAAGCCGAGCAGTAATCACAATATTTAACTCGTCACCTAAACAGAATATTTATCAAGACTAAGGTAAGTGTATCTACGACGATTAAGAATATTAAAACATAAAATATTATAAAACATTAACTAATCCAACTGAAATTGATTCAGTTCCTTTCCTTTTCTGCTTCTCCTCACCTCTTCTTCATATGCATCTTCTCTCTCTTCTTTCTCTTCTTCTTTGTCACAAGAAAGCGACCATCTTTAAGAGATGTATCTGAATTATGAAATGACTTAACTGTACCATCAGACTTTGACATTCCTTTTCTACTTAACAAATAACGAGGATCACGTGACTACTCACTAAGACCAATCAGAAGTTTGTTTTCCCTCTAAAATCATCACTAAGGTACTACAGTCCTGCTCCTTGCCAAATACTTCAAAAGACACAAACAAACCTAATACTGCTAGGAATTCACGCAGAAAAAAATTTCTCTCAGAATTTGTCCATATGTAAACTTGGCTTTAAAGAGATTTTTTGAGATGATGGAGCGAAAAACAAAAGCTGCTTTCTGTAATAAGTCTCATGCCCTCAGTTTGATGTATTTTTTTTCCAAAGTGGAGCCTTAACCTGGGGATCGATCCGCAGCAGTGGTTGTGCAATCTGTGGATGCCGATCATCAATTGTTTCATAGAGTGTGACGAGAGCGCTGGGGCTGGAACCTTTGCTGCGGCCATAAACCATGAAACTCGTGGAGCGATGACGGAGAGGCTCGGCAGCCATGAAGCACGTGAGATGTCTAAGATTACTTAATGAAGGCTCCACACCTACCTAGCCTCCGTGAATTAGAAGAGTCTGTTTCTGTAATAGTGGAGGCAACCACAAGTATAAATCGTCAATCAACCTAAAGGTGGCCTCAGCGAGTGGTTTTGTTTATTATGAAGAGGAGAGGCAGTGGATTGTTATCGTGTTTATATGGCAACAATATGCGGTGGGATGAGCGTGGAGGAATAATGTTCGAAAATCAACGGTCACCGGGGCAGGGACAGGTCTAATCTATGCCACACAGCGCCAAGGTTCGTGAACATGAAATGATCATCAACTGGAACGGCAGAGGTTTAAAAGTTAAAAAATAAAAAAGAGAGAAAGAGACCCAAACATTTTTTTCTACTGGGTAGATTTGCATTTATTTCACTATGTTTGTTAGTTACCCTGTATGTCCCTCAGTCAATCTTTAGATGATGCAGGATCATCCAAGCATAAGTTCGCACTCGCACACACACATATGCACACAGAAGTGAACTCTCATGCAGTCTGCTGGGCTCCAAGGAATGACGTCACCACAGGAAACTGAATAACAACCGGGTGCAGGGTAAAGGTCAGAGTGTGACCCAGGTGATACTTTTCAGCTGACCTGAAACCCTTATCCCAGAGGTTGAGAACAAGCTGCAGGACTGCACTGGCTGCTGCAGTAGCATCCCCTGATAGTGAAGAGGACAGCCGACAGGGGAGGCTAGTCACTGAGCTTTGGTGCTGGAGGCAACAGGAGGAACAAAGTAAAACCTGACACAACCGTAGACGCCGGTCACACGGGGTCGCTGAAGCGTGACTTTAAGAGCTGCAACAGGTGATCACCCGGTCTCGAACTTGTGTGATAAGTGCAGTACACGGAAACCTGTCCATAAATCCTTCCACAGAGCTGTGTGTGTGTGCGTGAGAGACAGAGAGAGAGGACGGAGAATATGGTGGTCGAGTCAGTAGATAATGTTTTGATATAAACATAGATGCAGTAGAAAGAAATTTGTAAGGATAAATCTCCGAACTGACAACATATCAGGCGGTTGTTGCTGCTCGTCATTTGGTTCATAAATAATTTTAAAAAATTTTTGTCGCGCTGTGCGTAGCAGGCCTTAGTGAATGAAAGAGGAAGTTAAAATCCAGTTAACTCCTTTAGTGTCTTTTAAACTTTATTGTATTTACACTTTATATTTTACGGAAACTAAACCACACGATGATATTTCTTGAAAGATCCAAAATTAAAGAAAGTGATTATTTTTTTTTTTTAATTTTTATTTATTTTTTTTTTTTGGTAGCGGGAGAGAAATGTAATTTCATAACAATGAATGAACAGGAAGGAATTGATTAATAATTAATAATAATCCATTTCTAATCCCATGAAGTCACGTGTCAGAAAACTGCAAATTTTCTTATCTCTAAAGCAACTGAATAAAAGCTGTAAACGATTCTAGCACTACTGCCAAAATCATTAGAGAAGTGGAGGACAGTAAAAGTGTCAATGTACACATGATGTACATCTTCTTGTCTACTTGTGTACACTCACTCAACAGATTACCTCATGCATACGCACGCACACTCGCACGCACATGTACGCACTCTCATACAGACAGCACCAGACGATGCAAGCGCCATCCTCTACTGTCACGTGACACGTTGTTCTGTGCTATCGAGATGTACCTTAACAGTCTCGCAGAATAATATTTCTACAATAAAGAGATTAATAGATGAATTATTTAATATTTTTATTGTAAACAATTTTTTTTCAAGTTCCCTTCATTCTTCATTCTGTCGTTCGGGTTTCTCCCCCTCCTTCTCTCTCTCATTCTCTCTCTCATTCTTCCTCTCTCTCTCTCATTGAATAGTCGGCTGCTGCGTATTTGTTTGATAATTAAGGGAGATAACTTGCCTTTGATCCCGCCAGCCTCTTTCCGTACTCATAGGAAGAGAGAAGCCATAACCCTACAGGGATTATGGTTCAACATGGCCGGCAGAAATCAAACATTTTGCGGTAACTGTAATTAAAATCGGGGGAAGGAGACGATAGATGAAAACCACTTTCGCTCTTTGCAGCCGATTAAAAGAACAAGACCGCATGCGCATGCGCATGCGCACAGAGGGACAAATAGGCACAGACGGGGAGCCAGGCTGGACCCAAGTTCTAACTTACATTTATATTTATCACCTTTACTGACACAGACTTTTTATTCCAGCCTCGTGATTTTAAATGATACATAATTTCAGTTTGTACGATTTGTACGCGATTTTCACGCAGAAGAAGATGAGACATTAAAACAACCTGTTCTTTTTTTTTTCCCCCTTTCTTCCTTCCCAATCGCTAAATGTGTATGGGTAATTTTGTGCATGACTCTTATTTCCGTAAACACATTTTTTAAACCATGTTTTCGATACGGAAAGCCTCGACACCTCGCTAATGTACCGAGCGCCATCATGTCGGACTTCCGTGTGTGCTGTGCTTTATATCTTGTTTTTGTCCTTCATTTCCGCACCTGGAACACTCCTTGCACACCTCTCCTCCAGTCGTAGCCATGCGAGAATATTCGTCTCGTCAGATGTTCAACTCTCCCAACCTGTGACAGTCACCCATCCCATAGTTTCTTGGGGGTCCTTCCTGACTGAGTTCAAGGGTATAGTCTTTGTCTTATCTATATGATTTCTCTCTCTCTCTCTCTCAGGATGTACATTGATGAAATGTTTTCACATCTAAGCTGGAGAAGAGAGACAACAGCTGTGACGGCATCGTCATCAGAAACTCAAGCAACCAGTGAGTGCAAGCATCACAGACTTGCAGCAACTGCTCAACACAAGAGATGGAGACATTTCGACATGTTCACCAACGCATAAACATGAAAAGGATCGTTCAGCTGAAAATAAGTCTCATCAAAAATATCTGAAGGGCTACTTTGTGTCAGTCACCGAGATAATGTTTCCTTGTTTTCATTTCGCGAAATATTTACAGTACTAGTGTATGGTCTTGAACACGAAAAAAAGTCACGAAGAGGAAAAAAGTCTCATAAAACAAGTTTTACACATCAATGAGAACTCAAAGATTGATCTTCCACTCCCCAGATGCCTTTTTTGCGGTCATTTTTGTGGAAGAAGCGTGTATTATATAGGAGATGGTGACACTGCATGTAGGTGTAGGATTCTAATTTGTCATATAAGCTGCACATTACAAAAACCCAAAACTTTATGTCTGGGCAAGAAAAATACGAAACATGCGCACGGAGAGAAAGAGAGGAGGAAGAGGAGAGGAAGAAGAAGAAGCCGAACACACTGACAGAATCACTGGCGCAGAAACACAATGAGAGACAGAAAGACAGAGGAAGAATAATATGAGGATTTTGAAACTTACTTTAAACAAAGACGCTTTCCATCTAGTGGAGGGACTGGCGGTAATTCCACCGGACGAATCTGATCTCACACCTTCTGCTACAGGTAATGAAAAGTGCGCACAAAAGGTCATAAACAGCCTCTTGCCTCTTGCTTGCTGCTTGCCTGCAGCCACAATGGCTCACAGATCATCTGTTTCGTCGAGAGAAAAAGACGAGGACTGGAGGGCTGAGCTTGATGGTGAGGAGAGTGAGAGAGAGAGAAGGTGGGGAGGGGGTGAAGTTGGGGGAAGAGAGAGGTGGAATAAAATGCATCGGTTAGAAGAAGTGAACTGAGTCAGTGGATTTGATAGCATGCACGTATGAACGCACACACACACACCATCACACACACATACACACCCTCACACACACACACACAGAGGGAGAGAGTTTGAAAGATGGCGCCACATTCTTTGTACTTTCTTTTCTAATCAGCCCAGTCGACAGCAAACCAAATATGGATGACCGAATGGTCATAACACAGCCTAACCTTGATATTGGACTTGTACACCACAGGTGGTCATGAAAAATCCACGGTCTGCTCGTTCTCTGAAAAAAACTCTGGACGCCAGCTTGTCTGTGACTAGACGTTAAACATTTTTATGAAGGTCTTTACGAACACAGCCACATGGCAGTTTCTGTATGAGTTTTATGTATAGAGATACCAGGTCTGTCTGTCTGTCTGTCTGTCTGTCTGTCTGATGTATATGCTGATAGTGAAAAAATGTGTCCGGTAAAGATATTCCTTAAAGTATACTCGTCTGAATGATCTGATCAATCCGTTCTTTTCGTACCTCAATTTAAAGTTTGTTACAAAATATCATTGAACTAGAATCTGGTTCTTAACCTCGTACAAAACAAAAGATAAATAAATAATTGGGTGTGGTTGTCCCCTTGTACCCCAAACTCTTTACTCAGGGGCTCTTGTTAGGTGTCTACCGACTCATCAATGTCCATTACTCGGACTTACTGCAAAGGTTGTTGCTATCTATTGAAATATGAATGGACAATACTTGGTTTCTGTGCAGGGACTCGTGATACAGTTCATTATTGTTGACCTATGACTGCTGACCACCTTAAACGATCTGTCAATACGCATGGTCCAAGGGATTTGTTTAGGATGGTTTGTTATCGTTGCTGTTTTGTATTTTCCTTGGTAGAGGTGGAAGAGGACATTTTGGACAGGAAGGAACTGCTTTACACATGTGTGTGGGACATGTAAACAAAATGGTTACCCTTGTCTGTCATTTGCCATTCCATTTCCGGAGACTTGTAAGCAATAAACACAAGCAATAACATCAAAATGAGGAAGCTCCATTTTTTCCAAATCATAAAATCTCTAATAACCAATAAACCATTGTGAATATATGTAGGGTACTGATACTGGCATTACTTCTGTATAAGCTGGCATCAATGTCCAAAAATCTCAAAATAGAGACTTTAGTAAGAGTTTTTTTTTAAATTTTGTTTTCCGTGCAACTGACCGATACAAGGGCATCACGAGGGGCTGTGGCTAGGATGGACAGTTAAACAGCGAGTAATAGTCGCGAACATGGGGCACCACCACAGCTCAGCTCTGAGAATAATACCATAATAACATGCATAAACCACTAAGAAGATGTACAAGGTAGTAATTACAGTATCAGATCAGAGTTATAAAAGTTCATGTTAACCGTAATCTTGGTGCAACAAAATTTAGTGACGGTATATAAGGAAGTATGGCGGGCTTCGGGTAGGATGAGGAGGCTCCAGCAAGCAGCTAACGGGTGGGAGAGAGAATGTGTGTGTGTGTGAGAGAGAGAGAGGGAGAGAGAGAGGGGGAGAGAGGGATAGGTAGTTTTTCAGGACCTTTGAGAACTAGAAAAAAACTGCACATCATCGTCATCGTCATCGTATTATTTTTATTTATTTATTTATTTATTTTTTGTCGTTGCCGTCAATGCTGTTTGGAAGGAAGACATTTTTCGCAGCCGGAGCAGCAGGAAAGGGTAATTTCTATAACACCACAGGGTAGAGGATGGAGTTTGGGTATAGCAGCCTCTGCATGTGGCAGATGCACCTGGCATATGAAGAATCCTTGACAGCAGGTCGTTGGGAAGTCAGTCCTGTTCTCTTCACCATGTTTCATCGCCACATACCATTACAATAACATTTCCACTAACCGACATCTAAAGATTTTCTTACACTCTCTAGCTAGGAAAGATACTGAAGAGTAATACTTATAAACCAACAACAAATTAAAACGATACATACATATACACATACATACATACACATACATATACATACATAAGAACTTGGGTGGCGGCCGCCCTTCGTCTGACAAAAGATAACCCAGCATTTAATTGGAGCTTAAATGTCTTTCCAAGCTTATCTACTCACGAATGCTTTTGGTTCGTCCTTCGCACATGGCGCTGTGGTTTCAGTGAAGGGGAGTTAATGTCAGCGAAAGTTAAGACACAAATGCCAGGAAGAAGGAAAGCCTATCTTTGAGCGAAGAAACGCAAAGCTACTGTTTCCTGGCCGCC
>SRHC01003347.1:95871-109094 GCA_004794325.1 Pomacea maculata | reverse complement strand
AATAATACAATGGATATAACATACAAACTTGTTGTCTATAGAATGCTATATGGGATTAAAGGCATGTTACCAGAAGTTGCTTCCAGCGTACACAATCCATTTGAAAAGCAGTTATCCAGACTGCAAATATTTATTTCCACACCACAGTTAATGTCATAGAACGGATCTGAAGTTCGGGGCTTTTCTTGTTTGTTTGTTTGTGTGTGTTTGTGTTTGGTGCTCACATGTCTGCCTGCAGAATGCCTCTTTGAAATACCGCAATGAGTTCACAAGCTGTCCAAAGGTAAGCAAGTACATCTACCAATACAATAATTTCGGATGGTCATCATCCTTCATGAATACAAATCCAAACACTTTCATATGTGAGTTTAGTGTATAGCTCTGTGAATGGTCGAAATACTGGGATAATCTTCTGCAGAACATATATAACGGAAGATAGATTGCTACCTCGATTATTACACACCAGAAGAATATGTTGAACCACATTCCAGAATTTCATGCCACTTAGGGACGGGGACGATGCTTTGAAGCTTTATTAAACCCATCCCCTACCTCCATCGACGAGAAGATACTGTAGAACCAGAATCAGTCTGGCGTCTGAAGGGCTGTGAATCCGACAGAAATACAGTTTGTTGGATCACCTCACCTCGTGAGATCACCGATTTACACCACAGTCATCCAGAGGTCTGACAATGAAATCATCACGGCCAAGAAAAAACAGCCACAAACACCAAGTTCCACTCTGGGCGGGCCTAACAATCAGATGATGTTACGGGGAGAGATGAGGAGAGTTGAATATTCAGGTGCATGTGGAGTTCACCTTCGATCGCTCCGAAAGCCCACTGGTCAATGTGTGAGAAATTTTTTCCCTTTTTTGTGAAGATCCTAACGGACAGACAGATGACTTGGCTTCGCTTACAGGGTGTATACCACTTTGACATTCTACAAAACTGTTTGCCCCAACTTTGAACTCTGGTCCTGCAAAGTCTTCTTCACAGAAAACTTTACTCAACAGTAACAATCGACATATGGGAGAAGAGTCCTAAGCACACGATAAAAGTGATAACGACCGAAAGGTCAGAAAATATGGAAGAAATATAAATCACATTAAGATTGAAAGGTTTCTTTGGATTCCCGAACTCGCCATAGTTGAGTTGCCTTGCTTTCGTTGGATGTTCGCAAAGAATACTAAAGACTTTTCGGAAATAACCTATAAAAAGAAATATAAAAAAAATGAATGAGAGAACAACAGAAGATAACCAGAAACTGAGGTGAGGGGGAGACACTGTTATAGAGTATGAATGGCGCCGTTCTTCAAGCCTTCATTGTTTGGACAAGAAAAATGTCGGCAAGCTTTGGACAGAGCTTTAAAGCCCGGTCGACCAAGTCTTTACACCCACCGTGGCCCGTCGAGAAGTTCAGGTGGGTGAATCACAATAGTGTTGTACAGACTTTCGATTTTAGCCTCTTGGCCTGCATTCAGAATTGTTTGGATTTGGTGCCCGGTGTCAAATTTTATTTCATTCGGTTATCTAGTCCGTTGGGATTAGAGTCACATCCGTTGTTTTCTTTTCTTTTTTTAAAATGAGATTGCGAGGTTTATAATTGTTTGCGCGTGCGTATACGTACACGCACTCGCCTGACAGTTCAGGGTGAATGTGGGAGCAGTTTCTTCAGAATAATAAAATGAAAAAAAAATAAAGACATGCTTTTAGTTATCGTCTTCCTTTTCGGCGGGGAGGCAATCCTTGAAGAGGTGCGCGACGTGATGCCGCCAGGTACGCCCAGAGGACCCTCGCACACGCCCCAGCAAATGAATTTGGCGGGTAGCCTGATGCTGCTTCTCAGGCCCCCAACATCCTTGCATCCACCGCCAACTGTCTACCCTGGGGAGAGACACCCTCGCTGGAAAGTGAGGAAAGAGTTTACTAGCATACCCTCATCTCATTAGTTAGTTCAGAGGTGTAAAAAGGTGATTTAAGGTCTGGATAGTCATTGGTAAAATAAAAAGAAACAAAAAAAAAATTATTAATAAATAAATACATGTTTAAAACATATATTTCGAAAACATTGGAATTGCAGTCTACTTTTTTTCCATTTTATTTCAAATGGGACTTGCTTTTTTGTGAAGAGTAGATTTCACCGTACCTTTGTACCGTGAAGGTTGTAGAAAAGTAAAAGGAAGAGACAGAAAGAAAGGACAAGGAAAGGAACTCAGGTGATCCAGTTGTTCTCAAAGCAGGAAGGCTCAAGTAGGGTGTTTCGTGTCCCGCGGTGCTTTTCATCCCACTAGTTAAAAAGGTGTCCTTGCCTTTTACTGGCAAGCCGACCCTACTCACAGTCACCAGTCCTGATGGACCGACACCCGGTCTGTCACTCCATCCGACTGTCGCAGAGGTCTGAGACTAGGGGGTCGTAAACCCTGACTGACGGTCAAGTACCGATCGCGTTGCCTTGGTGATTTACATCAACCCAGTGAGGTTTTGTACCCTGCATAATGAGTGGGTGAGTGCGTTTGTCAGCGCGCATCTGAGAGATGAAGAATGGGAATGAGTATGTGTATGTGTGTATATTCTGTGTATCTGTGCATGCATGTGTTTGTGTATGTGTTCGCGCTCACGTGCACGACGGTAAGGAATGGTTGTGCATGTTGACGAGAAAAAAGAATATCTAAGGGTTTAATCTCTATTTTCGTTCTATTAGTGTAGAAACGAAAAACTATCCACCAAAGTTAAAACATTTTAATATATATAAGATTCATTGGTAGATATAAATAAAAATTGTCTCAGAAATTTCATCACTACCCTGAGAACAGAAGAATACAAGGAGAAACAAAATCACTTTAATGAAATAGTTCAGCAGACGAAGAGACCGACTAAGGTTCCACCCACGTGATCTTCTCTTGTACTCTGGACACGTCCCACTCGAGAAGACTTCAAGTGACCGACCGGATTTTTCTGTAGAGAAAGTAAAGTTATGTTTATATTTTTAATACATCATTGTAATGTCTATCTGCATATATGTGTACCCGTGCATGTATGTGGGTGTAGACGGATGGATGAGCGGTTAGAAGTATAGATTGTGGTAAGTGTACACAAAGCTATCAAATTTTAATTATTTCTTTATAAGCATTTCAAAACTTTAACCTTTAAAAAGTTATTACACTTCAAATTGACTACATTTATCTCTTTCTGTATATTGCATTCAATAAGTTGTAAAATATAACTGTTGCCGACGACATTAAAACGTTTCTATGTACATATACAGTTTTTAAAACATTAAAATACATTCAAAACCACACACACACAAAAATTACAACTCCGTTTAATTTCACATCTGGTTGTTTATGTCTGAAAAAGATTAACTCTGTAAGATTCGTCAATACAATTTTTATGCCGGTAGTTGTATTATGCAGTTAATAGCAATACAACTATGAGTATGCATTTTACAAACATCTTATCGCTTTCTCGTCCTCAGTTTGATATTATTTTTATTTATTAAACATTACACACGCGTACAAAGAAAATTCGAGGTTCATTTCCAGATTTGAGAACACGTGTTACTTGAAAAAATAAGTACTTATTTGATTCCCATTTCCTGAAGTAAATCATTGTTGTCTGCCTGTCATTTCCGTACAGATCGCTACCCGACACAAATTGTTTCGATATCTCGGCAACGCTGGTTAAAGCTGATCTCAGAATTATTGTTTGTTGTCAACAGCTGGATGCCAGCGGCTGTCTTATTATTATTATTTTTTTCTATCCATCACATTTCCTTCTTGTCTTCTCTCTTTTTTTATATTTTTGTTCCATATTCTAATGTTCCGAAGAAAATATATGAGGTTATTATTCTTATACTATATACCTACCCACTCCGGTAAATGACATTTTATTTTATTATTTATTTGATGACCTGTGAGATATTTTAGCGGTACACAGTACACCAAACAAAATATAGAATATTATATTATATGAATATCGTATTCTGGAGACTAAAGAGGTGAAGCAATATAAACAATATGACATGCAAGTAAAAACATCTTAAATGATAAAAATACACAATACATGTATAGCAGGGACTATAAGAACTACATAAACAGGGACATTGCTACGAAAATAAATCTGCTTGAGTTTATAAGTTTGATTTATTAATTGTTGAAACTTAGGTGATGCACACAATTTATGCAAACAGATTTGTGATTAACAGCTAGCGTTAGGAAAGAACACATTAATTTCTTATTTCACCTTTTTCGAACAATAGGCATATTCTTTGGTACCCAAGTATATTTATAAACTGAATTTGAAAGTTATTAGCTAAATTTCAATGGTTAACTGTAATCATTATTTTATCATTAATAACACAAAAATATGCAGTCGTAATTTCGCATTTTGAAAAGACGACAATAAAGCAATCAACCTTCTAATTTAATTTGTATACTACATTCGACTTATCTATACATATACAGAAAAAGTGAATATGATACGCGGTTTTTTTTTCTGAAGGTTTAAGAACTCTGTAAATAAAAAGTCATGCCGGTAACACGAAATGAAGGACATGATTGCTTGTTCTAAGAGGTCCTAAGTGGCTGCCGATCATAAAAACTTTTATTTTATTGATGCATTGAAAAGACTAATTACTTGTGAAGTGTTTTGCCTTCGGATTTGCCGCAGTTTAAAGCAAATAAAATTTGACGAAGTCTAAGCGGGGTTTCCGTGTCCTCAATAATATTTCAGTAGGTTAAGCGCATCTTTACTTAGGATATTATTTATTCCGAACACACATCCAGTGATACTTAAAGTAGAAACACGAGGGTTAAGCAGGAGAGGGTGTATTAATTTTGATGATGTGAGTCAGCAAGACTTGCAGCTGTTGGTCCCTCGGTCACGTCTCGACCGTAAGTCTCCTGCTGGCGTCACTAGTGTACCCGAGTCTTGCTAAGTAAAGAAATGGCAGCCATAGACAACACAATAAAACTCTTCTCGAACGGGTATCATTTGGCACAGCCTCTTTGAAGGGCGACCGACCAGCTCAAATGGTGAATAATATACGAAGAACTAAAGGTGAAAGTGGATGAAGAAGGTTTTCATCGCCGTAGACTCTCTAAGTTTTTTTTTATGATTGCACATGAAGCCAGAAACATGTATAAAACATAGTTATTCTACGTATTCAACTTTATAGGTCTGGTTTTACCCATTTTGTAAGAAAAAAAATTACTGTTTTGCAAGCTGTTGTATCCGCGTGTTCTGTAAACGCACAGCGGCTAAAACAACTATAAACACAAAATGCGACACAAATGAAAAATAATTGCTAGTCTTTATAGTATGCCTTTATTTTCGTATGAAATAAACAAACAGATAAATAAATAAATAAACACAACAATAAAATAATCTCAGTGAAGTTCAATGCATGTATTCTGAGGTAGCAACCATGGCCAGATCGTTGTTATTAGTGACAGAGACAGAGATGTCTAAAGGGATGAGAAAGCCTGAGAGTGTTCATTCCTTCAGTGTAATTCTCTGTGACCAAGCGAAGGTTGGCGACATAGTCTTCTTTCTTCCCAGCCAGCAATACTTCGGCAATAATGCCCAAGAATACAACAAAAATTATAAAAAATAAAAGTAAAAAAAGAAATAAAAGTAAAAACATTCAAAAGCTGATTTCCATACTCACACACTCATCGCATATTTACCTCCCAGACCAAACCAAACCAAACAAACCCAAAAGCAACAGAAGACCAAACACTTCGTCTCTCCAATCAAAAATCAGAATTAAAAGGACAGCCAAGAAGAACAAAGCAAAAGAAACAATAATAAAATACTAAGCCTATGACATCTTCCTACAAAAGTAGTCTCAAGAAAGTTATAACTGCATCTGGAATATTATTTATTTTAAAATTAATATTTAAAACGAAGTTTCTGGACCGTTCTACAAAGCAGCACGACCTACCTGTTCTAGGAAAATGATAAATCACATCAACTGTTTAGTGAGCAATTTGTCTCCGTTGTTTGCACTGTAAAAACCTTCTATTGATCCTGAGAATACTTCCAAATTAGTCAATAAACTCCTACTAAATATGTTTTTCTTTTGCCATGAAATACAAATGTCAGAATAGTGAATTATAATCTAATGGGAAGATGACACGAAACACAAATCAACGAAAGTTGCTGCCTTTGAAGTCGCCTTTGACATCAACCCAGTCAATCTGTTAGCAGCACTGCCAGAGACAGTAGTCGATGGTTATTTTATCTCGGGGGTTGAATAGAGATGATGCAGACACTACCTACAATAGAAAAATTACAAAACAGTGGAATACTATATAATGTTATTATGTTATTTTGCATTCTTCATGAAGTAAGCCTGTGTCTTCACCTCATAATTGATGTCATTTGAGTAGAAAAATAGTGATTGCTGTTTCCGATAATCTACTTTGTTTATTAATGCTGTCACCTTCAAAGGAAACGTGTCTTGCACGTTAAAAATAACGGCTGCTGCACATGTGGTACTTGTCAGCTTCCGAGTCAACAAATCTAAGGAACTGAAAGGTAGACATCGATTTGTCTAGTTTATCGACCTCCAAAGTCCCCATCGACTTCCCCCCCTGGCCTCTTATACAAACCTTTTCTATGCGCCTATATCCTCCCTGATGCTATATTTAAAATCGAATAACAGTTTTTTTGGAAATTCAATTTAAATCCGTTTCAATGGAAGCTGTAAAGGGCATTAAGTTCCAAGGGCAGGACAAAAAAAGGGATGAAGAAATGAATAAATAAAAACAAAAATATGACATAAGAACACCAAGCATGCAGGGTCAACAGAAAAGGGAGGAGAGATGGAGGTAATGAGTGAAAGAGCTTTTCCTTCAACTTGGTCAAATGTCCTCCGACAAAGAGGACATACATATATAGACATTTGCTTCAATTTTTAAGACCAACCAAACATGCAAATGACATATTACGACCATATAACTGTCCACTATTATTATCTAGCTAACTTCAAGTCACCATATGTTCACTGTAAAGTAAGATTTATGAACTCATGGTACACGCCACGGATAATGAACAAGAAATTGTATCTGTATCAATGTCTATCAAACATCATATCCAGAAGAGTATTTCATTAGGAATTGTATCGTAGGACATGTATGTTCTTGTAACTACATTTTGAATTTTACTTTTCATTTTATACAATAGAAAATCGAATTAGAAATCTTGTTTTATCATACACGTGTCCTTTGTGCTCCGCCGGTCCAAAGGAAGAAGAAAATCTATCGGTGCTCCTGGTGTGTTCGACATTGATGATTCATTGTAATCGGACGCACTTTCCCCGTGTTCACAAGACCTTTATATGCAAAACTAATCCTGATGGCTATCAGTCTTGCAACCTTTTCCGGTACGGACACGGAGGTTATCCGAAAAAATTCGAAATCAATTGGTTTGAACGATGTCTAGGTCCTGAGGCCGACATTACTCATTATCGGAACTGAATTTTGTAGGAGTACGATGGATGATACATTGTCTTGCATGAAATGCCAAACAGACACACTAACTCCAATAGGATGGTGCTAAAGTCCGTTGACTCATTGCTCTCCATGATATGGGAAGGACTGTCAGGAGGGCGACATGACAGTAGCCATGTTATTCCTTTTGTTGAAGTGAGAGGACTGCATGGATTCCAATTATTTGTCATCATTGTATTTCGTAATTGTTGTGAAGATGTCCAGAACAACACACACTCTCTCTTAAGCGAATTTTCTCCTATACAGCTCATTTATAGGTAAGTGTAGGACAATATTACGAAGGAATGTTATAAAAACCTTCCTCTTTCGTCTTATTACAGACAAGCAATGAAGCCCCTTCCATTAACCCATTACTTTTCTCTTAAATGCTTGAGAAATAGCAGTATCATAGTAAGATGGCTGTTTGCTGCTATCCTATAGGTTTAGCAGTTGGTTTCCATGTCTTAAATTGTATTGCGATACGGTTGACAATTGTTGAAAATAAAGAGAAGGCCCCGGGAAATAAAGTGTTTATAGTGTCGCTCACTCAATAGAACCTAACCCCTCATCTCTTCTGCTTTATGTGTGGTTTGTGTTTGTTGTTGTTTCGGATGTATGTGGGTTCTGTGTATCTGTGTGTGTGAGTGATTATATGTATTTTTCATTTTTTCATTGAAGCAGTTGAATTGACATCTTTTGTAATTATGATTAAGGGTACGCAACCAATCGAAACCAGGTTTTCCGTTGTTTTTTCAAAATTTAAAAGTAGATAAAGAAAATGAGATAAAGGTAAACAAAATGATTATAAATATACATTGCTAATACATTAATATGTACAAAAACACAAGCACATGCACCCAGGCTGAGAGAAGGCAAAGGTCACACCATCAAGAAAATTCCAGTCCAGAAAGTCAAAATGGAATGGAATATAAAAGCTCTGAATATATTGATGGAATAGAAAGTCTTCTTGTTCTTTAGAAAATTTTGCTCAACAGAGAAATTATTTAAATGGTGTGTTATTGTTCGGGTATCGCAGAGATATTCGGGGTATGTATGTGAAAAAAAAGTTTCTTTTCGTCTTTAACTTTCAATGATTTTCAGGTACAATAAAGAAATTTTTTTTAAATACTATTAGGAAAATCAGCAACTATTGAACTAAAATAGGGAAAATGTTCCTTCTCATAGCAGCAACCAACAGAAAAATATTTCCTTCGTATCTTCCTTTGTAGCAAGATTTAAAACTAAGCGTAAAAATTATTTTATTTCTTTCTTTCTAGACATACACTGAGGATTATGCCAGGAGAAAAACACTAAGAAAATGTACTTACCTTTGAACAGTCTGTAGCACAACGAAAGTTGAGCGTTTTCATTGTAAAGCAGGAAATGGTTAAGGTGTTCAATCTAGAATGTTATAATACATGATCTTGTTTAGTTAAAAAATAAATGCATTTTATTATTTTAAAAAATACAGGTTCACGTAGAATCGACTTACGATTTCAAATTAACTATAAAGAAGCATTCTTCTTAAAACTGCTATTTAATGCCATAATTTAAATCTTCAACGATTAAAATATTTTATAAGACAAGAAGATTTACTAATTTATACTTAGCTACATAATTTGAAAATACTTTATATTTATGTTGAAGAGATTTTCTTCAGTAAAAGGTTGCTCTCAATTTTAAGGTTTCAATTTGTGGCCGGGCTGTGATGTCGAAAAAGTTGAAGATCGTCCACATTTGCACACATTTCTACAAGTGAGTGGGATTTCTCCTTTTCTTATTCTCTTCTACTCTAACATTCGACGAAAAGCAATAACAACGACCGATGTGAATATAATAAAAAGAATTTTATACAAAAGTATTAATATCTGTCCAGTACATATAGGAATAGAAGAATGACCAATATTAGGAGCAATTATCACACAGAGAAAATACAGATGCTCTAACCACATTCGTGTGGGTTCTCTCTCTCTCTCACATGCACAGACCACATAGGCGCACATAGAGAGAGAGAAGGGGTGGAGAAGAAGGAAAGAAGCAGTGAGACGTGCAAAGCTTGCTGCTTGAAATCCACCATAAACTTGGCCGTTTCGTACACCTATCAAGTTTTGCTGTTTGATTGTGCAAGCACCCCGGGTCTTTCCAGTCCTCTGATTACGCGGTCGGGACATTAGGGTGAGAGGTGAGTGAGTGCGAGAAAACCCTTTTCTCACAGTAGCTCCTTTCTTGTCTCTACCCTTTGCTCCATTCTGTTGTTCCCCCTGCTAACCCCGACTGTGTATCCATCCCCCAATCCACCATTATCATCCAAATCCCCTCTAGCGACATGGCGCCTTACAAAAAGTCCTCAGCATCCCAGTCATCTGCACCGCAAAGGCCGCCCACAAAGATGGCAGAAATGCACACGTGTAGATGATATCGAATGATGAATATCACCTACCCCATCACGGTCAACATATCGCAGACTGGCAGCTGTGTCGACGAAAGGAAGGATGATGCCAACGGCAGCAGGAAGATAACAATGTGTTTGGCCTGCTCTCCATCAAAGGAGGGTAAACAAGATATTGCAAAGCAACAACCAAAAGAAAAAGTTATAATCAATAATTTTAAAATAAAGACAGAGAAATCCCATACCAAAAATGAAATTTTAGGTAGGGTAGAAGGAATGACTACCTAAAGAAATTGCTAATAGGGAGATCGAGTATTTGGTTTCAAAGTTAAGCATGAAGACTAAGGCTTCTTCGTACGGCGATCGCATCATGGACGAACTTAAAAAATTGCCTTAAACTAGACAGTTTTTGTCCGGTCATCGGACATATCTCAAATCTTGGTGGACAGGGTTCAGGCTCTGTTTTAATTTAAAGATGATTAAAGAGAGGACTCGTCTAAAACGATTTCTAAATGATGGTTCGGAGAAAAGGAGTTAACAGTGGTGGCAAAGCACGCACTCACCATCCCTTCACCTATCCTCCCATCATCAATCCAGAGAAATACGCGCATCTGTGATTTTTGTCGGCTGACATCGTACAGTATCATCACACTGATTCTTTGAATTTTATTAACCCTTATTTGTGAGTTTGTCTCGCATGAGTTGGCATGCAGGACCGGCAAGGGTCAGATTTACTGTAACCTGAGTGCTAAATTATTTTGGAATGAGTGGGATTATTTCATTAACAGATACTAATTCCCTCAATTCTGTTCTATTTGTTGTTCTTGCAGCTCACCGGGGTTTTAAAAAAAGAGATCGAGAGGTCGCAAAGGTTAGTTCGATGATCCTGCAACGCCTTCGTTTGACTCAGATTGACCTTAAGAACAGATTGAAAAAGAAAGGAAATAAAGGAGTAAATAACTATTAAAAAGAAAAGAGGAACGATGAGAAGAAAACAACATTGAAGCAAAGATATTTAAAGGAAACTAAAATAAAGAGAGTAGCAGAAAGTCTACAATATTCTGAACTTTGAACTCAATAATGGCAAAAGCACGGAGAGACAAGGAGATAGTGGCCGTGCATTGTTCCTCCAGTTAACTCAGACTTTGAATGGGAACTCAGCTCTTCTAGTGTTAATGAAGGAGAGACAGAGAGGGAGAAAATATAAGAACACCCTTCACAAGAAGCTAGCCTTTAGACATTTTAAAAACCTTTACTATTTTTAACAAAATGGGATGGAAAGCACTGACATCAGGAAATTTCGTGACAAGATTTATATAGGTCCAGAAGTAAATAGGCGGGGTTAGAAAGGTCAGGAAAGGATGATAGTTCCGCAGCATCCTGAGGTAACACGAAAAAAGACTCCAGTCCTGATTGCACTCGTCTGCATAACAATTCGTTGTTCCACAATATTATTAAAATATTACAATAAGGAGGATGTTACAGCAAAAAAAAATAAATAAAATAAAAAAAAATAAAAAGAAATAAAAAAAATAAAAGAGAGAGAGAAAAAATCACATCAAACAACGCCAACGAGGGGAAATCAAAGTAAACGAAGCACTGTAAACCTGTACATGACTCCCTTTATTTAATAATAGCTAACTCCCTTCCAGCACCCTGGACCTTACACGATCTCTTTTCATTCAGACACAGATACCATCCATGAAATGATGTCCCTCTTGGGTGAACCGCAAGAATGCACACACAATCCTTATTCCATTGGGCTAAATCCCCGCCGTGCAAAGGACAGAGGCGAGAAAGTGGGATGGAGTCGCGAAATGGGCAAACAGGGAGCAAACTGAGCCCCAGACCATCGAAAATAAACATGAAGGTCTGGTCGGAAGACAGTACAGAACAAATCAAATCTGCACTTAAGGGAGGAGCAGTGCAAATGGGAGGAAACCTCAATACGGAACGAAGGAAAACCAAACTTGTCCCCACTCTTTCATAAATCAAATCAGACCACGACGGGAAACACACACTCACACACACACACACACTTTCTCAAACGGACAAACAAACCAACCAACCAACAAGCAAGCAAACAAACAAACAAACAAACAAACAAACAAACAAACAAACAAACAAACAAACAAATAAACTAACCAACGAAGTAACGAAGCAAGGAACGAATGAACATCACACGATGCAAATTGCATTTTGCTGGACTTGTTGTGCACTCTCTTGAAATGCTACTGACTGCACTAAGGTAGTTAATTAAATACATGGTTGAATAAAATTCCAGCCTTGAACACATTTTGCACATGAAACATAACCCTGCATAAAAACAAGGCAAGAATGGTTTGAATATGTGGTGTTCCTACTTGCCCAGTTTATGTCACGTCTCCTTGCCGTAAAAGGAAGTGTAAAAGAAAGCATAAAACATAAAACCAACAATTGTGCATTTGGCCATAAGATGTGGGATATTTTTAAGTATGTGTCACTTTAAGTAGAAGGACAACTATCAGGACAGGAATATCGGAAACATTGCAAGGACGAAGAACATGTTAAAAACAAGGCTGACAACTACATAAAAATAAATAATGAGCAGAAGAGTACTGCAGATCTTCAATAACAAATTGGTTTTCTTATCAAGTAGCCACAGATGAACAGTTTGCCAAACACGAAAAACTACAATCGCCAAAGTCCAGAAGATTATTTACCAGAGAAGCCGATACAATGACTGAATGTAGAGAAGCGAGAGTGGTCCACAGTACCAAGGGGGGAAAGGGTGCAACTTGGCTCATGCTGATATTTGAATACCAAAACTACTCTTGTAAAAATATTGGTGTGATAGGTAGACTGAAGCAGTCTGGACAACCACAGCAACCGAAGGCGCGGGAAGACCAGAGGGCGTGCATGATTGACAGTGTGCGCGTGTTTGTCTGCTTGCCTCTCTCAAAAATTAATAATAAAAATAATAATAAATTTAATTTATACAACGCTTTCTCCCATCATCAAAAGTTGACTCAAATTCTTGAAAAAAAAATAATAAACGGAATAATAATACATACATACACGGACCCACGCAAGAAAACATTATGTCTATAGAATGCAATATGGCCCGATGAAAAATACACAGTTGGCGTTGGCTTCTAGCAAATATTCTCTTTTTAATTTACATCATCTCTCCATTGATAGATGGACAGAACTTTCGTGGAGGAAGCTTCTTGGCTTGTTTTACTGTGGATGGCTGCTGGAGGATGAGGATACATCAATGCTTCTGGAGTCTTTAATATGGCTTGCTCGCGACAACTTCATTACTATTTTAGCACATGATGTAGTAGTAGTATTATAATA
>SRHC01003347.1:30444-95538 GCA_004794325.1 Pomacea maculata | reverse complement strand
AATAATTATTATTATTATTTCTATCTCATACTCCGCATACTCAATATAATAAAATACAGTTGGCTTCTGTTCTACCTAGGTTAAGACCACTGCCTATATGTAAAGATCATCTGTACTGTGGAATACTGTGCTGTAACAGATCAATGTATTTACTATAATCAAGAGCAGCTTCGACGAATAGTTCCTAAGTACATAATAATGTGTCATAACAAATGAATGTATTCACCATAAGGTAGCACATCATGAATACTTGGGTTTTGTGTAGTAACACGTTTTACGTCCGTAGATATTTGTGGGTTGTTGTTTGTTTTGTTTGTTTTTGTTTTGTTTTTTTGCCTTGCAACTCCCACTTTATCCCGTCTCTGTCTCTCTGTCTGTCATCTGTCCTCCCTTCTCCTTCTCTTTCTGTTCTCTTTCCCTCCCTCTAACTCTGCAAACTGATTGCACCACTCTTTCAGGCCGTAAATCGTGCACAAGAGATCAAAGAGAAATCGCCTCTCATAAAATTTTTATCTTTTTCTCACTTTGCGTCCGAAAGCACATCGTAAATCGAAATGCCTTCAGATGTTGACAGTGAAAGCGGCCTCTTCAGACGGCTACAACTGTGGTATTTTGCTGACGGTACCCAGGCAAGGGTCCTCGTAAGCTCGTAACGACGTAATAACGAGGGCTTTATGGCGACGGACTACAGCCAGACCCTCCGTCTTCCCCAGCGCCATCACCGCTCTTGGCAAAGGTCAGGGACGAAGGACGATTTGGAAATGAGTGCAACTGCCAACAACAACTCGGTGCCCAAAGTAAATCACGACAATTTAACAACCAGCACTGGAAGCCCGTCAGTCCGTTAGTCTATCTGCCTACCTATTTTTTTATCTGTTTGTCTACCTGTCCGATTTTTTTTCTATCCACGAACATGTATCGGACATTCCTTTTTGTGGAAAAAAAATCTTTTGCAACCATAAAGACTGCTAACCTTTGCCCCATTAATCAATCTTTAATGTGGTTTTGAGACCAGATGGACGAGGGGCAAATGGCTGTCGTGTGTGTGGTTTGTCCACAGTACCATTGTAAAACAACGTGTGGAAGGCTGCTAAGGAATCATGGACTGTGTTAAAGGTCACGGTAATGTGGGCAGCAACCAGCTTTTCTGATGGCTTCGTGAGGTCACAAATTTGAAAACGATGGACATAGTTTTTTTTCCCACAAACTTTTATGTGGAGGGCAAAAGGAATAGCTATGTCAGAAATATAAATCACAAATGTAGTCGTTACAAGTTTCTCTGTATCAATACTTAGTTATAAATACTCTAATCTTAGATGTCATAACAGCTTACTTTTATACCATGTTTTCAATTGAAGTGGAGTAAGTTTGTGTAAATAGAATCGACACACTGTTCAAAACCAATAAATGATAATAGAGTTGACGGGTTTACATTGAAATGTTTTTGGACACGTGGTAGCGGCATCAACAAATCCTCAAGAGTTAATTTTTTTTTAAGCCAGCCTGATGTTCTTTTTTTCTCCCCTCTATCCATGCTTCCATCTGTTTGTTATTAATAAGTCTTATAATGTGTCTCACTAATATATTAGCTAATTATGACAAATTATACGATGTTCACAGGTTATGAATTTGCAATTTTCTTAATGCAAAAAGTGTATATATATATATAGGGACTGAAATATTTGAAGTGTGGAGGTATGCTCACTCACTGTTTTACTTTTTATCCTTACTGAGACATGATTTATGGCTGTGTTCATATTTCCCACACACCCAGTCCACTCTCCACCCATTATTGCATAACAAACAAATATTTCTCCCTTGCTATGCCACACACACACACATGGTCGCACGCATCCACTCACCTGTGCCGCAGCTTTATGCTTCTTTTTCTGTCCACGATCTGCAGAATTTATTTCATTTTCCTCTGCAATGATTTTTCTCCCCCTTACAGCCCCTGTCCCCTACGTCCTCAGTTCTATGTCGGCTTTATTGGGGAGTTTTCCCCATACCTGCCCTTGGTGGGGAAAGGTTTCTGACTGAGCGTTTAGCGCTAATTTACGCCTTCACAGCAGTTCGTCGCCGTCCAGGTGATATGAAGCTTCAAAGGTTACAGTAATAAAACTTTTACTGACTGCAGAAAAGAAATTGTGTGTCATTGATTGGTGGCGCTTAACATACGTGGCTTTATTTTTATACCAGCAGAGTGACAGAGAGAAAAAAATCGCTTTTGAAAGTTTTAACTCATCCTGAGCGGCTAGAAGTCGGAGGGCTGCACTTCTGGTTGATCGTTGACAAATTGATAGCTGTCACAGTTTAAGGGGTCAACAGAGTGCCCCAAAAAGTGTGGTTTGAGCACATGGGAGAATCTTTGTAAGATTGTTTAACATCTGGGTGTCTGTCCCCAGTCAGTCTTTCTTCACATTGCAATGCCCCAGTTAGTCTCGTTCTTGATACTGAAGTTTCCATACCCTCATTTCATATCTGAGTGTATCAGAATTTGCAAGTCACATAGTCGACACTCTGGAGAAGTTTGTTTCCTCAAGAAACATTAGTTATGAACTTAAGTTTTTGCCCTGGGGCAACATGGGAAACTCGAGGACAATCGTCTTGTTTCCGGAGTTATAAAGCGGTGTCCAGACCTCCAAGATGTTGTTTACCCATGGACCTGTAGTTATAAGGAGGTGTTAAATGGTGTTTTAGGGTAAAAAAAACATGAAATACTGTCCACAGGATCTGGACACAAGATGTTTCTCTTACAGTTCTCCATTTTGACCTGGGAAAACGACTTAGTCTCGCTGCATAACTACGGGACCACAAGAAGATGACCGCGCTTGGCTGATTTTATGATAAGGTTAGGCAGGTGAAAGATGTCAACCTACAATGATATGATTATTCAAACTTTACAGCTGTAGCCTAAATGTCAGCAGAATTATTTGTTGATTTATTGATTGTTTGATTGATTGACTGATCTTTATTTATTTTGGAGAAACCTATAGAAAAAATTATCCACGGAGCCTGCTGTCTTGCCGGAAGTGTTGCGGAAATATTGGTTATGACACTGACACAAGTTTGAACAAAGAAGATTTCTTGGACATTTGTGGGACAGTGTTTTATTCCTCTTATTTATCTCAGCATGCATTGCATTTCTTTGTTCAAAGCTATGAAGTCCTACATCTCCTGGGATGAGATGCGATTGGAATAAGTAGGACTAACTGTGGTGTGGATATATATAAAGAGAGATAGAGAGAGGACCAGGTGGATTATCATCCCACAGTTATTTAATAGTCAACTGACCTCTGCATGCCAAAACACTAGGAGCTATTGTGTGCAACGATACCTGCATGTAGCAAGATCCAAAACTCTAAAGGAATCAGAGTATGTTTGTCTTCAAACGATTTTTTTTACTACTGTTATTTTGTTGTTATGATTCATGTTATTGAAATAACTTGTCATTATCTTTGTGTATATGTGTCTTTATAATTTAGAAAAACAATGAGACTTAGAGGTGGGTCTGTAAAGCAAATGAAAGAATCGATTCTCTATCATCGTCACACCTTGTTAGCACAAATTTTAACTTGGTTTCTTTCTCCGTTTTACAGTCTCGATTTTTTCCACTCACAGATAAAGCATGGCTTTGTGAAGATGTATCTTAATTAAGATCCCTTCCATCAATCCCATATTAGATGTTTTGTCTAGCCTTGTGATGTTGTACATCTCAGTCACTTGCAAATGTATAAAATAAATATTATTTATTAACAATTGTTTTTTTTTCTGGCTGCTTGCCTGTACTATATTCAGTCACGGAATATTTTGTACTTTGGTCAGAAAATAATCTTCCGTCTGCTTGTGCTAATTATTTTTCACATGTTTTGCTAAAATCACAATTTAATATTTACAATTTGTAAACGTTAAATGCAGTTTATGGCTTTCATAAGGGTTAGGTATATCCATGTAGCTAAAAGAATACCTTTAAGTCAAACATTTACTATGTTTTCATCTTTACAGTCTAAACAGTTGGGAAATATTTAATATAATTCTATTTAACATGCTGTTTCAAATTCAGTTCACTGATTATGAACTTAAGGGGCTTTTTTATTGAGAGAAGAAAAGGTGAACTCTACATAAAAGCAGTAAATGTTAATGGCATCAACACCACGGGACACCTCACGACCCTCTGGTCAATCGTTAATGTAGACAGTTTAAAGTTCTACACTATTGACAAAACATGAATAATGCTTTGGAATCGTCGCACAGTACAGTTCAGTACAACATCAGACTCATTACAGTCATGGAAGGATATTTGTCAAACCTGTTTATTTACTGACCTGGTTTATTTATCCATATCCTAGTCCTCTGAGATAGAAACGCAAACTTTTTGAGGATCAAATTTATCAAGATTTTAAGCAAAGTTTGAGATGTGATTAGCTGAGAAGTAAGATACAAGACAATATATGTTTTTATTGTCCATTGTGTCCACAACAGAGATAGAAATGTTTCTGTGTTGGGAGCTCCCAAATAAAATAATAGCCCCAAGAAAATACAGTTGCACCTCTCACACCCTGAAAATAAAGATTGTGATAAGTGTTGAGATGAGAAAGCTAGGATTATTTTCTAGTCTTGTTCATGAGTGCAATCCTAGCTGGCAAAACCTTAGGGACCAGCTGTTTCAATCTATGGCCAGAAGGCAGCATCTGGACATGGGGGTGTAGTGGGTGACACGAGGGTTGTAATGATGCTGACAGCTTTTAACCTCACAGCCTCGGTGTATACATCACTGAATGGCCAACAGCCTCTTTGTACCAAGTGTTTACTGATCTTTGAAATCCTCGTTGATGCGGTCTCTTGTTGTCAGATATTGGCCATTCCGAGTAAGCCAAATTATGCTTACTTTTGTGGGTTCTATTTTACAGACTAGGGAATCAGAAAGATGGGATGTCATTAAGTGCTAAAGTATGTGTCAGATGATCCACAACCATATTTCTGTTTCATCACAAGAAAACTTGCCTAGGCTGATTTACTTTTAAAATTGATGTCACCAAATCTGAAACTAGAATATTTTGTTACATGAAATGTTCAAAGATACTTCATTCATAAAGTTTAATCAATCGACTGTGATTGATTGATGTACAGTTCTTTGTCCTTTCGCCAACCTGTGTCTTCACTAGGGTGTCAGAGAACTCAGTTCTGTCGTGTGTATGGCGGCCTGATTTTATTCCAGAAATTAGCATAAAAAAGGAAAAATAGCTCTTCTCCGAACACTTGGATGAAACTGAAATTACTCGGAAGCTCAGAAATCTGTTGATATATACATACATTATTCCTATCCAATGTCTGGCTATGTATTTATGTAGTGCAGAAAAAGGAGGCAAAAATACAAATACTTTGGATCGGAAATTTGATCAAATTCATCCTTATCACAGAGCTAATATATTGGTGACTATTAAAGGAAACAGGGGAACCATTTTGCTGATTCTGATTCTCCCAGACAGCGGAAATGAGTACCTGACTCCAAAGCGGGATGGGAAGGTAAGCTTTTAGCGAAACCATTTTGTACGAGTCCTTAAAACACCACAATTCTACTGCAGTTCTCAGCTCTCGGATTCCTTATTATCCAAGCATTTTACACACATCCAGACAGACAAATGCTCCATGACAACCGTTCCCTCGGCGAGTGGCGTCGAAAGAAATGTTTATTTCCCCTTCCAGTCTCTGGGGCGCTGCCAAGGGAGAAAACTACTTTACAGACGCCAGTCAACTTGTGTGGACGTCGGGGTACAGGACGATCTGAGTGAGCGGTTACACAAAAAGGGAAAAGGACCAGACATTTAAAATTGTTTGACTTACCTTCTCCCCCTCCTCCTGCTCCTCCTCCTCATCATCATCATCATCCTCGTCGTCGTCGTTTTCCTGTTTGTGTGTGCTTGAATAAACGCGTTCTTTGTGTGTGACCACCAAACAATGTCAACTGCATTTATTTATTTATTTATTTTTCTCCCAAAACACCATTTTTATTTGTCAGGTTCAAGTCATCATTGACACAGCATTAAATGTTCTTTTTTTCTGTCTCCTCCACGCAAATCTTTCTTTGTCTCTCCATCTGCTTCCCCTCCTTCCATGCCTGTAATGCTCTTACTTTTTCTTAGATTTTTATTCAAGTATTTCCATATTTTAAAACCGCATCGTTGCAGGTTTTATTGCCAGGGAAAGTTGGGGCCAGGTCTATAAAGTCGCCCTACTTTGATCCAGACCGACTTGTTCTTTTTTTTTTTTTCCTTCGTCTCATAAATGCACGTCGGACCGTGAGATGAGAATCTATCGGCACCCGTCCACCAACACCCACAACCAGTCCGACATGATGACATTTTGCCCATGAGGTCATATATTATTTCTTGAGCAGTGGGGAGGGGGAGATGGTAATATATTTTTTTTAAATACAGGAATTTGACTTATTTGGGTTCTACGTGATAATTACGTTCTCAGAACGACTCCGTGACCCTGTTAGATAACAAACATCCTGGTTTAGAGAATAACCTTTTCAGTCATGAAGTCATTGTTAGCTGAAAGTATTTTAAAAAAATTGTTGGTAGGTGCGCTCTCCGACACGCACCCACGCACGCACGTACCCGGAGGTACCCGGTCCTACTAGTCGGACATTAACGCCAGGCGAATTTCACATTAACATACTCATTGGCCCCACAAGACTCTTGTTACACTTCTTATGGCGCTTTAACATGAAAATAATACTCCTCGCCTTCCTGCTGTTTCACTCTTGTGCTCACATTAGCTACACATGCCGAGTGAAGGGGAGTTTACAGCTTGACATTAATTTTATGCTGGAATGAGGCCGCACGCCTCTTCTGCGGTCTGTGGAGCTCGACTCTAGCCCTTCATTGAACCCAGCATGTCGACGGTTCATTGAGGAACGACTAACTGCAGAAGAGAGTTCGCCAGAGGAAGGAAAGTCCGGGAGATAGCCACCCGGGATAGAGGTGAGTCGGTGCCTCCCTCCTTCTCCGTCTGTACGTGTGCTTCCTGCAGTGTTTGTGGTCCGAGATGTATTTACTGTGGCATTGCAGAGACGGTGTTGGTGCTGGAAGCAAAGACAAATAAACTGGGACACGGTGGAGGAAAAAATTAACATTCATCGAAGACTGTGATATTTAGGACAAAGTGTGAATGTTTCCTATTCTGTCATCCTCTTGAAGCCGGCATCATAGGAATAGCTACTTCATCTACGGAAATATTCTTCAAGCAAGGATAAAGAATGAGTGTGGAAGGTGAGAGAGAGAAGGGGGGATGTACAAACAAGAAATGTCGGCTTTCGCTCCTCGCCTCGTAGAATGAAAATTGCACGCGCAGCCGTGCAGGGATGGAACAGTCAAATAATTTTTCTCAGGTGAAAGATTAAACATGGAGAGATTATATTCATCGCCGAGACCAACGTACACAACAGGTGCGCAAGAATACTCGGATTAACCATTCGTGTTCAGCTGGAATCCGAGGGCATGTTCTAAATGGAAGACAACAAAATAATTGTTCTCAGAGACACTAAAGATTGAGATTTAGTTCGTAACAGGGTGGACTGAATTCTTCCATGGATGATTGTGTTGTCATCGTCAGTTTCCATAACAACCAGAAGATGAAAGGAGCACTGCGTACATTTTACAGTACAGACAAGGAGAAGAGGATCACGGCGCCTAACCCGGAGGCACGGTGCCTGCAAAGAAGACAGAAGTGAAAGGTAAGGTTATCAACGGGGTAGTAGTGGTAGCGACCGGGGGGTGTAAATAGTCTGCATCCTTATCAGTGGGAGCGGGACAGTAAGGGTTGGGGTTGGTGTGCTTAAAACATTCAAGTACATGGAAGCAGCCACCCACCCAAAAAGCAACACAAACACACAAACACACTGTGGGCCGCGTGTAAAGTGTGACCAGAAAGACGTTTGACGTGCATGTCGTCATGGAAACGTTTGTGCAGATTCCGATTCTTTTCCTAACAAAGGTTTCGAACCGAGGGCGATATATTTCAAAGGAAATGAAAAATATACCCGAAATACGAGGCTACCCAAACAAACACATAATACAATCTATTGTTATGTTATTACAATTATGGGATGTTAGCCTTCTTCCTGACACTAGCCGCCGGTGTGGGAGTAAGTATTTCTTGAGGGGAGAGGGAGTCGAGGGGAGGAAAAATATTATGACGTCAAGGAGTTCCGTCAGGTAACTCGTAGTTTGATTGGTTGACTACTTTCCATTGTGTTGTTACATGTTACAAACCACAACATCACAACAACTGTTAGTCTCAATCCGCTCACGCCTTGAAAGCAGCAACAACCAATGGGAGAGCTTGGCCATGGCAGATCCGGGGATATTTATGACGTCACCAGAAAGTAGATTTTTGTAGATGTGGTGTTTGTAGAATGAAATCTCGATAAAAAACAACAATCACATTAATCAATGTCACAAACAAATTAGCTTACCAGCTTGTTGACAGTTTGTACATTAATTAATCTCCGGAAAATCATCTTACGATACCTTCTGTTGTACTTGACTTCATGTCTTCCTGTCTTCCTGTCTTCCTGTCTTCTAACCGTTTTATTGCAGTAGTTGCAGTTTTGTGTAGCTCAGCACAAGTTCCCCTCTTAAGGGGCAGGAATGGATACAAAACGGATACTAATTTTTTTTTATAGTCTCGCTTTCGTCATAAATATTTGTCATTGTCAACTGTCAAACTGTAGGTGGCAGGTGCGATTGTGTACGTGGGGAGAGGCCGTGTCTGTACCGAGGTTACTGTAGCTGATGCACACAGAGTTCTCGCTGATGAAGGATCGCCATGGACCTTACCTGTCACTCGTGGCATCTCCGTCTGGGAGCTGACCAATCACAGCTGCCCCATCCCTTGCAGTCGTCGCAGCAAAACATTGATTCGGAGGCTGGGGGAGACAATAATCGGGTGGCGGAGACCCGGGGATACAAAATTCTCAAAGAGCAATGATGTGAGGGAGGCAATTAGTTGCTGCTGTGATAATTTTAAGATGCAAACTTCATGAATGGTTAGCCCCTATACTCCTCCACTAGTGTTTTGTTCAACCTGAGGCCATACCTATCTTTCTTAAAACGCATCCCAGCGACCCCGAAAACCCGCAGAAAGTAAAAAAAAAAAAAAAGAAAAAGAAAACAGAAAAGAAAAATAAATAAAAAATTTAAAAAATTTTAAAAAGCCAAACTTGTCCAGCTTTATGTCCTTGCAGAAATTCCCAAAGCACGGAGTTAAAAAAAAATAAATTAAAAAATATAAAAAAACGGAAAAGCTTTCGAAATCCTCCAAGCAAACATGATGGTGGTCTGGATTACCGGGTATAGTGAGACAGGGGGCGCTGGATTAGATCGTGGAAAGTTTAAGGCTGGGATCGAGAAAAGGGGAGGAGGAGAGAGAGAGATGGAAGGAGGGAGACCCTCTGTGTTCCTTGAAGGGCGGGAAATCCTACTCGGGGGTTTAAAAATAGAAAAAAATAGAGAAAAGCTTTCAATGACTGTCCGCGTTTTGCGTGAACAGTATGATGCTTGCAGACGACACGATTTCAAAGGGAAGTATAATGGCCTTTTTATGGTCGCAGGGGAAGACAGCTCCTTAAAAGTACAAAAAGAAAAAAATAAATACAGGGGAGACCGGAATGGGACTGTAACTACATGCCGCAATACTGCCTTTACACTCGCGCAAACCGGGGATTCGTTTACTTTTCCAAGATGAAATTATTACACAAATTCTGCTTGGGTTGTGCACGAATATTTCTCACTCTGTGTAAAGGAATAGCTTGCTTTATGTTCAAAGCTGTCTCTAAATTTATAATGAGAATGCAACATAAAGACTACTGAATTTTAAATAAATTGGATCGTACAATTATTAGGTAAAAATATTTCAGAATGTATGCTATCATGAAGCTGCAAAGGAAAAAGGATAAAATTATTGAAAATGAATGGCAATGAACAGATGTCATGGAAACTGCCAAATTAGTGTGTTATTTAATGTCCATATATAGTCTTGCAAAGTTAATTAACAGATTGCCCTTGTACATCAATCCCCCCCCCCCCCCCCCCCCCGCATGATGACCTGATTACCAAGCAAACCAAAGGTATGAGAAGCAATAAATAAGGACATGCCTAACACAGTTTAAAAAATAAAAAAGAAAAGGAAATAAAATAGTCTCATAACATTTCTATTGATATTGAATGAGATCGTGCAGAACACTTTCCTCGGAGTCTGAGTTGTTTTTTTTTTTTTTTAAAGAAGAATGCTGTTCATCTCCTCTCCTTCGCATCTTTGACTTCTCCAACCTTCAAAAGGGTCAGGTACCCACCCATTCCACAGTTGGGTCAACCCCACTCGGCTGTTATCTTCATCAGATAGGAGTGTAGTGGACAGGCTCACAGACCCTTGACCTCTTGTATGACCTCGACTCTGGGAGTCAGGGTACAACACAACACGTCGCTACCCGATGGTTCACTAGTCTGTTCATGCATGATATGCATTCTGAAGGACCGGTTACAAACAGCGATATCGACGGTTGAATGATCAAACAAACAAACAAACAAACAAACAAACAAACAAACAAAAGCGAAGTTTTCTGTAAAAAGTGGTTTCACCATGTACTTCCCTTCATTCAGTGGTTACCTCCATCTTTAGTTATTGACCTTCACACGGTTATCCACGTTTTTGTTTTATTTTCATTTCCTTTATTGTATGGAGGTTTGTAGACGGTGGAAGGAGGGAGTGCTTGGCGTGCTCCCAGACACTTCTCCCTACAGGGAGTTCCCGCTTTTTTTCGTCTGGCGGTCTGCGGTTCAAATCCGCATGGTTTGGGCACGCGTTCCACTGTCGTTAACGACCGCCAGTGGTTTTTGCACGGTCGCCCAGACCAGGTAGGGGGTTGGGGCCGCGGGGCCACAGTGGCCGGTGGGGTTAGAGGGGATTGGGAGATGGGGGAGATCGGGAAAACGATAGACAAGAGCGCGGTTTCCGCACAAAACAGCAGGGGAGGCGACGCATGCCGCCCAAACACCCTCCGTGTTGCCCGGCGACCGCAAAGACAATGAATAGAATTATCCCGCTTTTTTTAATTTTTGCAGGGGTTTCTTCCCCTGTCCCTACCCCCACACTAGTCTGCTGCAAGGATTACGGACGTTTGACTCAGTGTTTTCCGGCTTTACGACCCTCACAAAGTCTGGACGCGAACGTGAGAAATGTTAATAAGCGCAGCCGATCGCCGCGACCGCCTGTCTCCGACACCCCCTTTAAAAAAGGCGCTGACCTCTGACCCCTTGCTGCCTCATCATCCTGTCCCGCCTCTCTCTCCCTTTCTCTCTTTCCATCCCTATAAACCTCTTCCCCTGCCCCACCCCTCTTCCCGTCGTCTGGCCTGATTTACATGACGAACAGACGTCACCTTGGTGGCATTAGTTCCCATTACTTTATTTTTTAATGCCCTCGCCTCTTGGTTCTTTTAGGTTTAAGCCGTGTCCCGTATCCTCTCATCCGTGTCGGTCTGTCACGTGGATAATTTGCTGCTTCTGGACCGCAACCAGCGCTCGTCCAAAGTTAAACCTAACTTTCCTTTTCTGTCAAGTGTCTCAAAACATTTCCATTAATCAACCTTAGCTGGCCTGGTTCAACAAAAATAAATATTATATTGTAATGTTTTGTCTGCAGATCTGTCTGTCTGGCTGGCTGGCAGGCTTTTTCTTCCTCTTAAACACCATCTGTACTTAAAACAACAAAAAGGATAAGGGGTGTGGGTGCGGTGAATCATATATAGTCGATGACTTCCCGATGTGACTGTGTTTACACGTCCCTTTCCCTCCTTACATCGACAGACAACAGTGCAAAATTGCCTCTTGGTGCAAGCAATTTCCCGGAAAAAAAAGAAGAAAGCTAACCCCCGATTCAGAAATGTTGACAAGAGTTGCACGTGGTAAACAGGAAACAATATCTTAGTAATCACTCTTAACAAGGAAACAGAACCTGTGAAGATTGGATGGTGTGGTCCAGGTAGGCAATTATGATGACAGTGTTGATGATTATGACAGAATTTTTTAAAAGGAGTGTACAGTATCAATAGACTATTTCAGTGAGTGATTGATCATCTTCTGCCTTCATTCTTACCAATTTCGAGAGAGAATGAGAGAGAAAAAGAAGATGGATGCTGTATTTGCACTTCTTGATGTCAACACTTTCACTCTAAGGCATGTCGAAGTCATTCCTGCGATCCACATTTAATCCAAATATGATCAAAATAAATCTGAGGGTTAAATTACTTTTAATTTTACATGCGAAATTCTGTTTCACTTTGCTCTGCAAGTCACAGTATCATTTGGTATCATAGAATGACAGACAAGTGAATGAGATCTTGGAACATTATATATTTCAGTATATAGGTGTGAGTGTAAGTGCCGGAAACCAGAATGGTGGTCTTTAAGTTTAAAACAATACGGCCACACTCAAGGTAGGGATTGAACCAATAAGTGGGAAGGTTTCAAAACTTTGCTGGCATCGTATCCAGAAAATAAGAATTAAATTAAACTTCAAAAATTAAAATATAATTATAGTCTTTGAACCTTTAACCTGGAGTATTAGGCATTTTTAGAATTATACCAATGTACTTAAAAATTATAGCAAAATTACTAATATATTTCCTGCGGCCATTACACCCTGTACATGTAACCATGGTAACAGGAGGCTGGCTGCATTGTTTCGCTTCTTTCTTAATCGCTATTATCCTCATCGTCACTGGCTTTGTTTCTGTTGTAATATCAAGCAACACACTCCCGGACACAAATAATTAACATGATGTAGGTGTAATTTTTATGTACTTTCTCCACCTTGAAATATCTTCATTTACCTGTAAATGCCGTCGTATAAAAGTTCTTCCCTTGTCAAACTAATACAAAATGGCGAATCAACGATAAAATTATCAAAGGAACACTTACTCCCTCCGTAAAACTCAAGCACGAAATCCAACTAGCCATCACTAACAATCTACAACAAACTACAAGTTTTACCACCAGTAAATAAATAACATCGAGGTCTTCATTATTTAGATATTACGACTGGCACTAATCTTTTTAATTGTTATTCTGCATTCAGTGGCTATGTGACCAGTTCTCGAAGTTGTGTGTGAGTGTCAAATAAATATAGTCAGCAGATGCCAATTAAAAAGATATTTTTTAAAGTTTGGTTTTCTCTCTACTTTTTAAACACTTTTTTTTCACCAGAATTTTAGATGTTTTGTGTAGAACTATAATAACACATTTAAAAAAAATTACTTCAAATAAGCTGCTTAGAGAGAGTGTATGTGTGGTTGGTAATCAAATATCGAACATCTTTACTTCTCTGGTGTGAAAAGAAAATTCTATTAAACTAAAAATAAAAACTAGAGGTTTACCTAGGAATAAAATGATCTCATCGAAGGCAAAATGAAAAAAGGGGGAAAAGAGATGAACAGGTAACTTGGACTTGGTAAAGAAACAGAAAGCAATACACAAACATTTTGACACATTTTTCTCATTGAGCAACAAATATTGAAAGTAAAATTTTATTGTTTTTAAAAAGGCTGTGATGTAAAGCATTTTCATGGTGTAGTGCGGGGATTTCTTTATTTTATTTGCATGTGTACATTGATGCCTTGATGTACACAAACAAGCGATAAACAAGACTCGAACACCAACATTGGTTGAAAGCGGAAGGAGCCGCGCCGCCATCTTGTCAAGAAAGGTAAAGTCACAAAACACTGTGCATTAGAAATAGAATACCTCTTTGTCAAATAAAAAAAAATATATATATAGTGACATTATTACAATGTTTAGTATAAGACGACCAACTTATTTACTTTTAAGAGACGACGACTTAACGACAAAGGATTTTATAAATAAATAGGGCAATGGCTGTTTAGTTTAACTCAGTCTCATTCGACTGCTGTTACTTTTGTTTGTTTGTGTCTTTCATGGTCAATTGTCGGTTTGTTTGTAGTCTTTCCGGCAGTTCCGGAGTTCCCTTACACACAGGAACATGCTCTCTACAATTCCATTTATGTTATCTGCGAATTATTGTATGTTATTATTAAACAATTAAGATAAGGAAATATAAACTTATCCCCGTATCTTAGTTTTCTTGACAAGGTATTCATTTCCATCGTGTCAGTAAATATGTAGTAAAATTAGACACAAAGACATTGTTTGTATCTGCATGTAACTATGAACATTAGCTTCTCAGCAGGTCCGAATTCTCTAAAGTTTACTTAAATAACGCACTTCGAGAAGACGCTTTTATGGGATGAAAATAGTTTTTTTTATTATGAATATTTTTTTAGTATATGGCTTTCTAGAAAGTGTAATCATTCTGTAGCTAAATTCATGAAAATAGAATTAAACTTGAGCCAGTCAGAGTGTATTCATTATTTTATTTCAGTGAGAGAGTGCTTCGCAATTTACCTAAAACCTAGTCATGCACTGATAATTGTAGTCTAACACTGGAATTATTAGTCATCCACTGATAATTATAGTCTAACACTGGAATAATTAGTCATCCACTGATAATTATAGTCTAACACTGGAATAATTAGTCGTGCGCTAATAATTATTATAGTCTAACACTGGAAAAATATTAACGGCTAAGGATGAGAGTGTTTAACATGTTCTTTATATTCTATCTTTGGATGTAATGGCAGAAGTAGTTGATTATAAATGATTTTTAGACAGATTTAGCATATGACATGATTACAGTAGTGCAATAATACATACATAGATACCTTACAACAATCCTTTGTGTAATCTTTAAATGGACAGGAGGTAAAATGGTGGACGATGTGAAAGAAAGAAAAGAAAATTGGGAGAGAGAAAAGTGAAAAGCAATACAACTATGTGTTTTGTTTAATATAGATATTATTTTGAAGACGTTTAAAAATATGCATTGTTTATTCACTTTGGCTTTGTTACATTATGTTAGTATATTAAATTATTATATTACATTATTATCTTACAATGACCAGCTGGGATTAATAAAGTTGGTCATCGTCATCGCCTTCGAGACTGGCTGTTGTTCAAACGTCTGTTGACCTCCACACACTTCCCTCTTAAAATTATATAAAGGTGTCAAAGTGCTCATCATTATACTGACCCAGTAGGTGTCTGGGGTTTTTAAGCACCTGTCAGCATGTATGTCCACTCCCGGGTCTTTAATAACCGTCTCTTTGAACAGTAATTTTATGAGCAGTTTTCTTTCCTTTATATGAGCGCGAGTGCAAATGCAAATCAGTTTGATGTAAATACAGGTGAGAGAGCGTGAGCTTGTGGTCAGGTGAGTTCATGCGGGAATATGCGAGTGTGTGTAGATATACGAATGCGAGCCTTTGTGTGTGTTCGTGCGTACGCAGAAAGGGTGAGATAGTTTGTTTGTACACAAAATATTTCTAAGAGGATGAAAGGGGAAGTTATTCTCTCTTTGGCTGACAGAGAGACTAAAGACCTACTAGTAGTGTGTGTGTGATCTTAAAGAAACAAAGCAGACATATCAGCAACGGGTATAGGACCTGTGTATGTGAAAGAAAGAAGAGAGAGAGAGAGAACGAACGAATAACAGAGATTTTCTGAGCCGTTGGCCCCTGACACCCTAACCGTCCCTGTGCCAATCTCCTCTCCCGGGTGGCATCAACTCACTTTCCTGGCCGTAATAAAACCCCGGGGTGTTCCGTTTTGTCAGGAGCTCACAGCCAGCTCACATGTCTCTAATGAAGGACCCTCCTCGTCTTCAAACTCGGTAAAAGTCTTCTCCCTTCGCCGCACCCGGGCCCGCGGTGAGGCACAGGATACTGTTGACTGTACAGTCTTGCAGTGCTCAGGACCCATACCCATTTCACAACAGGTTGATTTATACAACGGATAGGTTACCGGTGGCAGTGCTAGCGTGAGACACTTTCGCCGGGGAGGGAACCTGGGGGGGATCAGACCCAAGGAATCCTCGTCTTTGTTCTGACCCTCGCACAAAGGGGCGTCACTCGCCTCCGTTAGCACGTTCCCGAGTGTCCTTTTGTAGAAAGGCGTTCAAACGGAAAGAAGGACAGAGTGTAGGAGGACAGAGAAGTCTGTTTCTGTACCGTACATAAATACACACGGACAGGAAAACATCCAACCTTAAACACCTTGGCCTTCACGCTTGAACACACACACATGTAAACCCTCCTGAGTCCTCGTCATTCTCTCTCTCTCAATATCACTGTTTTCTTTCTTTCATTTTATTTGTCTCTTTTTTTCTTTCTATGTCTGGGCTATTTGAATCTGGTAACCTAAGCTAGACAATGTAAGCCAAAACTACGAGCATGGTTGTGGTCAATGTCTCATTTGTCTCAGTGATATTTCCTTCGTGTGTGCACATGATTATTTTTCTCTAAGAACCGTGAACAGATGCTTCACAGTTCTATCATTCAACTGCCCTAGTGACCAACATTATCCGACCAACAGCGATGTCTCTTGTAATGTCAGTCATCTGGTCCCGTCGTCAAATGTCGGTCCTTGCATTATTCCATTCTCATATTTGTCAGTATTTTTCTTGTAATTTCCGTTTAAAGTCTTCATGGTTTCTTCGTGCGTGTTGTGATAATTCTTGCATAGCCAAAATTCAGAACAATATTTCTGTCAAAATTCATAATATGGCATTGTTACTTGTTAGTCAGCTTTGGAGCATGATTTTTATGACATTATGAAAAGAATACTTTTCAACGTTTTATTTTAGGTAGAAAATGAACCTCCTCCCGTTAGATATACAGTACATATTTGGAAAAATACATCAAAGAAATATCTTTTTCTCCCGAGTGTGTGTGTGTTCTCTGAGTAGAAATAAATGACATGCTGTGTTTTTGAGTTTGAAGTTTAATTGAATAAAATAGATTCTAGGTCGCATGTGTGGTTTCTTTATGTCTTTACACGGATACACACACCTTAACTAGCTAAGCAGTCTTTTCATTAACATAAATAATAGAATACGTACCTAAAAAAGCAACGAAACATGTAACAATCTCTTGACACGGCTGTTCTCAATATGAGAACACAACGAATTCTGTTTTGAGACCATTATTATTATCATGTCTGTGTGTTTATATATATATATAAATTTGTAAAGCGCTTTGAGCTAGACTGATGGTGAGGTCAAGAGTTCTCTATGTTTACTTCATGATTATTTATCTCACGACTGTACAACAGTCAACACTAAGGAAGCTTAACTCCTACACACGCACGTACTCACGCGCGCACACACACAATAAGTAATAAAAATAACATAAAAATGTCAAAAACAAATACATAGTTTTAGGAACAACATTTACATCCATCGATTGAGAATAACAAGATTGCATGAAAACTTTGCTTGCGCATCTGCTAAACTACAATTTTCAGTTTTTGTAAATATTTCTCTTGTATTTCTTTGTGTCGACTAAAGGGACGCGCGCCCACACGCATGTATATGAAGACCTGTTCATTCCTTACCTTGCTACAGGAAATGCACGATAAAGAGAAAAGGGATGACTATAAAAGGAATAGAAGAAACAGGATAAAATCCACGTTTTACTCAATAATTCTCAGTGTGGAAACAAACTACAAAGGGATTGAATATTATAAATTTGCCTACTTGCCTGTTACCATGTCTGTCACTAACTTGAATTCTGTACCAGGCTGTCTGATCGTGCAGCATCTGAGACCCTCCCCCTCCAGCTTGCTTCCCATCCCCCCAACCACCAACATTTGTAACTCAGATTGTGAAACAAACGGTGTAGTAAACCTAACATTGTTTATGTCTTTGTCCTGAGTTCTCTAAGGTTGTCCTTTCGGCATTAACTGTGCAGTGCACTGTGTTTGCAGCTGACATCTTCTTTTACCGATTCCCCTCTCTACAGGGGAAAAAATATCGGGGAGTAAGGAAGGGGAAAAAACACGTAAATCAAACCAGATATTAAGTCTAAGCCGAGCATGACTAAACCGCCGCGAAAAAAGGTTACATCGCAATATAAGATAACATACACTCCATACCGATGCTTAAAATTTTTATTTCAAGATGAGATCTGGAAACTTAATCTCCTGTAAAAGGCAGCTGCGTGGCCGGGTACCGGCAGCCAGCTCAGGGTGCAGTCAAGCACCAGGCGGGACGGTTGACTGGCTGGAGACAAAGGCGCCGCAAGCTCGCTCCTGGGACTGGCACGCTCTCGTTTTGTCCTGCAGTCTTAGCACTTTCTGGCGGCCCGCAGGCTGTCTTTGACAATTAGGGGCCAGTTCACAACACCTGGCACCTGCCTGGCTTGCTTGGGCCTTAAGGTTGAATGGAAACGTCTGAAGTGAAAAGGAAAGACGTTGAAAGAACGTTGGCGAGGGCCTAGCGAGGTCGCAGTCCCGTTGCCCTTCGGTGATGAACTTTGCGATGATCGGGGGTGCAAGCGATTTCTTCGAGATACATGTGTGTTGGAGGGTGTATGTGTGTGTGTAGGGTGGGGGGTAGGGGGGTCTGTGGAAGAATATTGCTGGTGGGATTGTCTTCTTCTTTCCTTTTCTCGGGTACATTGTTGATATGATTGAAGTGTGTCGAATAATTAAGTACAGCTGATAATCTTTATGACGATGTCGTATAAGGAGTAACCTCTACCCCGTGATACCTTAACTAAACCACAACTAATGGTAGTGAGAAAGGAAGAAGAAGAAATACACAAGGAAAGAGAAAGACAACTTATTGAGAAAATCCATTCACATTTAAAAAGAAATTTGATAATTATGGTGAAGTCCAGATGCATCCCGTGTACAACACGGCTATCGTACAATTTTTCTGACCAATGATTTGCTGGTTAAAATATGTATTTAGGTAGAAAAAGAGAAGTATGGGTCTTCTATTCATTAAAACTACTTTTTGGAGTATGTGATAAAGTTTATTATCTTATTACAAAAGGAGTGGAATGAAACTTTGATACTAGAAATTGTGAGAATGTGATCCATGTGTGTGTGACAGACAGAAAGAGAGAGAAGGTGTGTGTGTGTATGATCGATAGATATAAACGGTATTATTAAATGTCTTATGCTAGCTCAATTGTAACTTTGAAATATTAATATCACACATCAAAGAAGTTCAAAGTATTGACCGTTCTAGTCATAAGACTGAGGAACAGTTTTTGTGACAAGCAGTCGGCGCTATCTGCAAAATAACTTAAAAATAATAAATTCAGAAAATGATCCTGATTTGCCCATTGCTTAATTATGTCTCTTATTCATTCAACTTACTTTCGTAAGTTTTGTTCATTATTTAAAATTGAGAATTGTATTCTTTCTTCACACAGTACGACAGAAAATTACAGTTGAATTTTGGGGATGAAAATAGAATCTAGAATCAATTATTAATATTTGTTAGTGCAAGTTTTCAATGACTTTCTTCCCTTTGTCTCGAAGAACTGAAACACCTGGTCCATTGGGACATGACTTTATGTTAATATTGACCCTTTGTTAAAAAATGTGTGTACTGGCCTTTTAGATTAAATATACCATAAATATGCACTTTGAGCAAAGACAGCTCCTCATAAAATTATTTCATGCTAATATACTTCAAACAAAGTATAAAAATAACGAAGAACTACAATAAAAGAAAAACAAATAGTCGAAAGAAATCCCCAAGACAAATACAGTAAAGTAAATATAAAGTATGACATCAAGTTCATCATCACCCCATTGCAACTGTCAGCATACTACGAAAAAGAAAATATTTGTGGAGGGAAAAACTTCTGATAAATACTTATTTTCCTCTCCTCTATATTTTAAGTTTACGAGTATAATGGCAGTGCTTATGCATAATAAATGTCTTATGGTCATCAAAGGCCATTCGATACACGTTCAGCCCTCCAACTATGCAAAAATTCATCGCGAAATTGTCGTTGATGTACAGATATTCCAGAAAGTTTATGCTAATGCAGTTTTGCATCATTTATTAGGCATTATATTTGTGACATGCACTAACTCATTTCTTCATGCACAGCTTCGTCTGTTCGTCCTCTGTAACCCCTTTGGAGGGCGGGTTGGGAGCGGGATTCGAGCCTCGATCCGCATGTGTTTGGGCTGAGCCTCGGAACATAGCACATAATTTGTAACACATTGACGAAACTTGATAATTGTGCCAAATATGAGCCAGTGAAAACATGTGTTTAAAAAAAATTATCAGAAGTAATATGTCTCCTGAAATATCTCTGTGTGTGTGTGTGTGTGCACGTGAGCGCGCGCCGTCTTCACATACCGTTGTTGGATACACTTCGACCTCCTAATCAACTTTTGAATTATTGTCAGACAGTTCTCGATTTCTCGATCCTTATCACGGGTGGTTCTGTTGCTAGAGTTCCGAGCCTTTTCCGTAATTTGTCAGTGCATCGGGAGAATAATGGAAGCAGCGGTAACATAAACCCCTATGGTCATATTTTGGGTAACTTATGTCCAGAAGAGGATCACTTATCGGCTGTCAGAGAGTCACGTGCCTCTGAGCTTCTTTATTACCCGTTAAGCTAGGTGCTGGAGGGGTGGATACCCCAGCAAATTGATCCCAGAAGTACATAGCAAAGCACAAGAAATACCATTGGACTACTTCTTTTGGTTTATCTTAAAATGTTTCTTACCTTGAGTGTTCATCCCGAACTGATTACTTCTTTCACTTTTTTTCACGGTCATTCAATAAACGAAAAAAAATCCCTCTACGACATCGTCTACAATGCCACAAACATACTATCAGGTCGATCAAACATTCGGTTTATAAAAACGGTGAGTATGGATCGACAAAGCACAAAATGTTTAAGTATAATTCAATGTAATTACCATATTGAAAATAAGCAAAATTTTAGGACCTGCCAAAATTTTCATAGATGAAAACAGGACAAAAATGATCAAATTGTTGGTTTCTAGTACATGAACCCCTTACCACTATGGTGTGAATGAAAAAGTCTTCTTTTTGTTTTCTTTCACTGGCTCATTTTTTTTTTCGAGGTACCCACCTGTACATATTTAGTAATCACGTGATCAGTGCGATAATCAAGGACAATTTCAGATATTAACACTTTTCACTCTCTTGTGAAGCAAGGTGGTGATTTGTCTAACTTTAATATAACAGAGATACATACAGACAGATAGACAGACACACAGACAGATATGTCTCATAAATGCTTTATTAAGTACAGAGTATATCGTTCAAATCCTTTAGAAACAAATATATTAAAATTCAGAATAAGAGGAATGAAAAAAGAAACGAATAAAGCTTAAAGAAAATTAACAATCGAACTGATTTAGACTAATTAGTTGTTTGTTGTTCAACAATTCCTTACTTAGGGAGACCAGCTGTGTAACTAAGTAATCCATAATAAATTTAATGAAAAATACTATGAAGCCGTTGTTGCAATGCTACAATTTTCTTCTCTTATAAAATAAATAAACTGTTTATGAGCGTGTAAAAAAATGTGTCCCTCCAAACAAGGTAGTAGTAAAAATAGAGAAGAGTAAAGTAGTTAGTTAACACACCCTAAGGATGACAACATGTATGTTCAAGAAAAATAACAGTTTTAGAACTCTCAGACATTTTAATTTCGCATCAGTTTTACAATGTCTAAAAATACGAGCGTCAGAAACATATTAAACAGAAATATATTTGAGAGTGTAAACATAACAGAAATGAATACATTTTCTGCAAGAAAATATTGTGATCAGTTTACTCAAAGTGCCCTTAGATTAAACTTCTAAGAATTGTTTATATCAGTGATGCCCAACCTTTTTCGGCCTGCGGGCCATATACATTTCCGACATGCATGTCACGGGAAACTTCACCGCAAAAATACAAAAAACGAAAAAAAAAAAAAAAAAAAAGAGCAGATACCATTTATATTAGAAACAAGTTGTACTTGCCATTAATTATGTAGTAATTAGTGGGATATTTGAAGTTGTTTACCCGAAACCAACTTCTGAATGTCCGGCTGCATTGTAGAGACACCAAGTCGGAGCACTGAATCGAAATGTTCGTCCATCGAAAAAACGATTGAGAGACGCCCCTACATGGGATAAATACTTCTTCACTTTTTTGGTTTATTGTTTTTATTACTAACATGCCGATTTCCTGCACTGGGGGGCAGACGTTTCGCGGGCCGGATGGCACAGCGTCGCGGGCCGGATATGGCCCGCGGGCCGTAGGTTGGGCATCTCTGGTTTATATAATAAATACAACTTTTCATGGGTCTGAATGTTACGTGACTATTGTTTACCGGATCTGACATTGTTCAACAGAGCTTAACAAAGCAAACATACTAATGACATAACAGATTCGAAAATAAAATAACCCTGATCGACATCCGCTACTTCAAAAAGCAGGATCTAATGAAAAAACGAAGGAATAAATGTTTACTAAATTTAACGATTTCGAAATGCACAGTTGTATAAAGTTTAAGTTACTCTAATGCCTCGATTAACACTCTAAAAACATCTTACAAGAAATTTCTATTTGTGTTTTACAAAACTTAGTCTTCTTTGTCATTATGTAAGAATAACAAAAACTATACTTACAATTATGTAATCTGAAAGAACCGCAATCTTTCGGCTTCAGAGGGCTATCTAGCATAAATCGTTTAAAACAAACAAACAAACAAACAAACAAACAAACAAACAAACAAACAAACTAACTAACTAACTAAATAAATAAATAAAAAGGACTTCCACACACACAACTTTCACTTCTACCTACATAGACAATATTACAAAACTTACTTTGAGCTGGTAAAGCTGTCAAGGGTCTAGCAAGATGCCCAGCAAGATCTGTTGTTGTGGTGTGCTAGTTGTGGCAGCTGGCGTCGCTAGGGTCTGTCTGACTGTTGTTGTTGTTTGTTGATCACTCATGAGGCGTCACACAGACTCCTGTCCCGTGTCCTAATGTTTGGCTTATCGTTCACGATGCCACATCGCCTATTGCCTTCTGTGTGTCAGCCATGGCCATTACACACGGAGCCAATCTCAAGAGTTTCTTGCCGATGAATTAAATGTTGGAAGGGTGGATTCTAAGGATATTCTCTAGCAAGGACATTACCGTCTCCATGTATATGCGATGGAACCCCAGAGTTAACTGCTTTTGTCACAAACAGAATTTTCCTTGTTGGTTTGTTCGTCCTTGCCTTTCACCTTATTTATTTGCCTTTCCTACTACATTCCCGCTTTTGTCAACTTGGAACACATGGGTTCGTGCAGCCTGGTTTCTACAAGCCATGTCGACCCAAGACCATTCCACTGTTTCGGCAGCTTGGACACAACCGGGCTTTTTCTTAAATAGTGTAGAAGTTTCAAATGTCGCCTCTGACATCTTTATGTTTCTGAAGAAAGGAATACATGCAGCATACGAACATTCAGCTTTTTGTCACGTGACCATGCTGCTGTTGCTACCTGCAACTCCATAAGCCGAAGCCCACGATGGCCTGCTAGTCTTCCCGAGACGAGGGACATCGATTGGCATGTAATGATGCATCTGTATTTCAGGAAACTTCGCAGAAATGTCAAAAAGAAGGACTTCGTTGTCTCCTCCCCATCCCCACACATAAAAGGTTCCAAGTTCGTGTGTGTGGCACAGGTGATATTGCAGCTGGAGCTCACTTGAATCTTGCTGGACAGGCAGCACTTCTACTTTTCCAGACTCCTGTGACAGGACAATTCTGACCTTCGAGCAAAGGCTATTACTGCGATTAACAGGTGCGCGAGAGTGACTGACATTAAAAATAATAAAAATAAAAACAGGCTTACAACTTCATCCTCCTCTCTTTTCCCCTTTCTCTCCCCGGCCTGATTCTCCTACAGAAGTGCGAGCTTTTTTCTTAAGACTGTCTCCGAGAAGACAGGAAATCAGAATGCTCCTATGCTTAGGTGCCAACACTGAACAGAACTGAAACTTAAAAGGAGAAAGTTTAACAATGTACCAGGTCAGATGGTCAATCTTGCCCTGCTGTTACTTGAGAGATAAAATGTCTCTCCAGATGCTGAGATGTGGCGGGGGAAAAAGTATTACATTCCTCAATAACAAGAAAAATAAATCTGATGAAACACTTCAGAAGAAGAGACTGAATATTATAATTCCACAGTATGATGAAAAGTTGAAGTGCTTTCTCCGTATTTATTCATGAAACTTGTAATAATTCCAGTATTTTGTTTTTGAAAGATCTTAATCGTGTGTGGCTAACACTGCAAAAATACTTGCTTTGAAAAAGGAAGTTGGTCAGTAGGAATCACAGCTTTCCTTTAAGAAATATGAAAATTTATCAATAATCAAAATTTTTCTGAAATATGTTTGATAAATTTCAGTCTCTCTCCTGTAATGGTTTGCATACTATCGCAGTAAACTACATTATCCAGAGATTGTTTACTTGTTTACATCGGTCGAACAGATTTTAGCTCAATCCCTTGGTTAGAAATAGCAGTTCCTCAAGTGAAATACTTTTTGTCTCCCTATGTGGGAAAAGTTCTGACTCGAAGAAAAATGAAACGGTGAGAGCTAAAACTCGGCAGCGGTTGCGGCCCTTGATGCCAAGTTCTCTCCCCCATCTACCCGCACTTACGCGAGAACCCTACCTTTCCGCCTACACTGTGTGTGGTCCGCCATAAACGCGTTATCTCCTCTTGACTGGAATTGGTCCATTAGGCAACCTGCACGCAAGCAGCTAACAGCAGACAGTTCCAGATTCTTCCACCGAGGCCTCATTCCTCTTTGTGTTTCACCAAACGTTCCTGTACCTTCAACTTAACGCCCTCCACTACACGTCGGCCGAGAGCGCAAAAAGCAAGCAGCGAGGAAAGAAGAGAGTGCGAAAACGAAAAATAAAAGTGAGCACCAAAAAATTCACAAAATAATAAAATAAAAAGCTATGCGAGACAAGGAGAGAAAGAAGACAGGGATGTACAGCAAGTTCAGCAACTCTTCACTTGCTTTTTCTCTCCCTTTAGTCTGAAGAAGGGTTTACAGGTTTAATCAAGCTGTCCACAAAATCAATGCCTTAATCACTTTTCATCTACATGGTGTCAGTCCTATAGAAATTATATGTCATGTCGACGCTGGAAATGTCAAAATGTCACTCACTTCATTTTATGTTAACTTGGAGAAGAAGAGGAAGGGATGGGGAGGGTAGGTGGGCGGAAAATTACCAACCAACCAACCAACCAACCAACCAACCAACCAACCAACCAACCAACCAAAAAACAACCAACCAACCAACCAACCAACCAAAAAACAACCAACCAACCAACCAACCAACCAACCAACCAAAAAACAAACAAACAAACAAACAAAAAAAAAACAACAAAAAAATCAAACAAACAAAATATATAGAACCTAACCCATCTTTATCTCTTCTGCTCACTCTCTCATCATTCTTCCTTTCTATTGACCACCAAACTAGCACGAGGACCCATGTTAAAATTTCATATTAACCGTCCACTAAAATTTGACTTTAGCGCATTCCATACATTCATTATGCACTAATGTCGTAGTTACTGACTTGTTGGTTTTCATTTTGTTATCACTTGTATTTTGTCACATTATTATTTTGCTTAACACTGCTCCCTTACAGTACCGCTTTTGTTCACAAAGAATTGTTCCTTCTCTCTCTCTTCAAACTTTGTCTCCATCCTCTTTTTTGGTTTACAGGAAGGGAACACCCAAGAGAACATATATTACCTGACATAATATGGTAACAGTTTCTTGAGAAACAGAATTACGAATACTGGGAGTGAAAGGCACTTAAAGAGAGGTGATAAGTTAACTCACAAGTTCACTGCAAGGAAAACGTTTTAAGAAATTAACTTTTCACATAAACTGCGCCATGTTCACACGCACGTGCGTTTGTATCATACATACATTCATGCCTACATCCCACTTTTTCCTGATATTATTGTAAAGCTCATCAGCGTATCGTGTTATTGTCTTTTGCAATTGAATCAGCTGGCCGACAATAACCACATTTGTATAAGCACATCGTTGGGATATCATTACCGGGGTTAATTTTGACCCGCAATAGAAAAGCAAACAGGCAAGCCATGTCCAGGTTGTGAAGAGTTTTAGAAATTTTTTTGTGATTTTTAAAATTAAAATTTGCCCAGCGTGTTTCGTGATGACATCCGTATCGCACATTACCAGTGAACCACAAAAGCGAGGTCCCAACTCGAAGACGGGCGGTTTGTCCGTTTCGATCCCCGTGTGGCGCAGCTTTTTTTTTTTGTTTTTTGTTGTTGTTTTTTTTTTTTTTTGTCCAGCCCCTGTGCCCCTGTTAACCCATTTGCTGATTGGATATCTCAGAAGAGGAGATGGAAACCACCCTGACAAAACTCTGGCTCGTAGAAATTTCTGGTATCTAACACCTCGTATTCTATTAGCGCTAAGGTGGAACTACCTTTGACCTTTATTTTAATTTGCATTATTGCTATTATTTTGACGAGTCACTGAGCAAATCGCTGAATAATTTTTCATTAACAGAGATTCATGTGCCATTATTCATTTCCTTATTTAAATTTGGTCTTTTGTGTCAAGTTTTTTGAAACGACACGGAACTCGAGGCAGTGGGGAATATCTTGCTGGAAGGGGCGGCGACAAATTCCACTAAAATCTTATTAAAAATGATGATAGCATAGGAAGATGGTATGAGCGGGTGGGGAGTACTGATGATGATGATGATGATGATGATGATGAGGAGGAGGAGGAGGAGGAGGAGGAGGAGGAGGATGGTGATGATGATGACGATGATGATGATAAAAAATACACTTGAAATTAATATAACTGTTTTATTTCACGCGCTAGACAGCGCCGACCTGAAATTTTACACCTCAGTGTTTCTCTAAGCCGATCATTTTTCGCTCGTTCGTGCGAACACAATCACACCTTGGCCATAATAATGATCTCGCTGGGTGCAAGGTTTCTTTTCCAGCCACAGGGTTCAGCTCGGTGCAAAATAACTTAGTTCACAAAAAGCTAGGAGAGAAAGAGGTCAAAATTGTTCATGGCTATGTTGAAGGTGTAAAGGGTACCAGCAGTAGGAGAGTGGAGACCATGTGGTAATTCGGCAACAGTGGATGTTTGCGACAAGATTTTATCTACAAGATGATATTTGCAGGAGAAGAGAACTTTGGGGTGTTATTCATGGGTGTTACTAGGAGACAGGGTTGTGTATCGAGTTCAACACAGACTTTCAAAAATAAATACACCCCACTCAGCCTCTAAATTTCCTACTTTTCATTAAGCCCAACGCAAAAAGCCCAAAAGGAAAGGAAATTTTGTCCCAGTACCAAGGAACAGAAAGGAGAGAGACAGAGAGACAGAAGTCGACACTGGTTTATACGTTGATCAATATGATTAGAAGCCGCAGATGAGATAAAAATGACAACAGGGATACAACAAAAACTATCATGTGTTTGTATAATTGCCTCTTTTCGACACTGTTTAACCTACAGCTACGAAGACTTATATTTAGGATGTCTGCCAGGCCACAGATGTGATAAGGGCAACAGCAGATTATTCACAACAACATATTAGGTTTAAAAACCTCGCAAAACATACAATTTGATTTGAATATTCTTTAACAAAGAAATACTTTACATCAAAATACAAAACCTGCTTCTACGTTTGTTTTACACAAATGGAAAATAATATTATATGTAGAAAAAAAAACTGTGACTGCATGTAATGTGGCCATTGCACGCTTGCTTACTTACTGATCTTTAATTAATTTAACACCAATCATCTATATTTAGGATACACTGATTTATCTATAGGAAACCAAATCCAATATAAACTAGTTTACAGCTTATTGTGGATTATATTTTGGTTTACCACTAAAGTCTAATTGAGGATGCCCCATATTTTAGCAATTTATCATTGTTCATTTTCTTATGTGCCACAAAAGTTACTTCACAACTGAATGGAATGTCATTGTGTCTGTAATTTATTCGTCATGTAGAAGTTACCACTTGAGTATACATAATTTTAGAAACACACAAGAGTGTTCATGTTGTAGTTTGCGAATTATATTTGGATAAATGTAGTAAACACATTTATAAACATTCACTTATTCATGCATTAAAAAGAAATCTGGATAAGTAGCAGAAAAAAGTCTTAGTATATGCGTATGCGTCTTCGTATAAGCCCTTCTTGAAAAAAGCCTAACACTCCCTTTGCTCTAAAGCCCCAACATTTCGTTTTCAACAGTACAAGCCAAAACAAATTTCTATTAAGCTAGTCGAAGGCTTTCTCATATGTGAAAGTTTTGTATATATATATAGTTTAAATTGAACAAACAGAAAAGTGACCATCATTTGAGCAAAGGGTTGGAAATCCATATCCTATATTCTTCGACAATTTCATGTTTAGCTATTTCTTTTGTAGTGTGTATCTTCTTACTACTTACTTCTCAACATTAATGCCTGCCTAAACAGCAATAAACACACAAAAACGAGATAGAAAAAAAATATGATTCCTTGAATATATAATTAAGAATTTGTGATCTCTAATAACGACCTAGCGTTTCTAACGACTCTCCGATCATCCCATTAGGTCCAGAAAATCTTTTTAATCTTTATTTTTTTTCTCAGGGGTGTATATATATATTATCTTCTCATGAAACGTTTCATACATTTAGTTAGAACTTTTTCAATTTGTGCCTGATTGTAGAGCTTTTTAAAAAAACAAATCCCTTGAGTCGCTGTAAAATAATCGAAAGGGAGGATAACGAGAATGAAGAGGGGAGAGAAAAGAGAGAGAAAAAATCTGGTTTTTTTACTTGCACTTGATGTAATGAGAACCAAGAGGGAAGGCATCAGTCAATTGAAAGACATGAACATAGCAGCTTGACAGGCTGTCTGGAACCACACCAAGATATGTGTCGTGCCACCATATCAGCTCAGACTAACACTAGTCTATGACAGTCTTTGTTCTCCGGTAAAGACTCGCATGTTGGGGGAAAGGGGATTGGGGTGGAAAATTTACTTCTGGACAGATATGTGCCCCGGTGGCGATGGATCACGGTCGAGGCACACAAGAGGAGATGAGAGAAGGAACGTTTGCGACTGTTGCAGAGGAATGCGCGGCGAAGGAGCGCCGATTTATGGACGCTCGGAAATCGGCGATTGTTCCTTTGAATAGAAAGTCATCATTGTCTAATGCCCCCTATTCACCAAGATAACCCTCGACCTCGCAAGCTCGAGAGAAGAGACACCGAGGGGGGAAGAAAGAAAAAAAAAGTGTGTCCTTACACCCGAAGCCCCCGGGTGTTATGGCGACGTGCGGCTGTGACCACGACGGTGTCTTAAGTCGTCACTACACGCTCCCTCTCCCTGATCAAAGCGGCAAAAGGGAGAGCACTCGAGGACCGTGAGGCTGGTGATGGCCCTTTTACTGCTTCTATAAAGTTGTTGAGATCATAAGAGACAGCGTGCGCTCCTTTTTTTGAAATCTTGGGTCTGATGCTGGGCTGGTCGCTGGCGGACGGAGGTTAAACGTTGGCGAGTCTTTGCTCAGAACGAGTTTAGTTCTATGGGGAGCTCGAGCTCGACACGGTACCGCTGGACAACAAGAGGCAAGAGAATTCATTTGATTGACTGACCGATTGATTGAACTTGATGTATTGCTAAACTAAAAAAAAAAAATTATTTTCACAATACACGGTAGCTTCGAATTTAAAAAAAAATGTAGAAGTGACATTTCTAGAACTGTACACCAAAAACTAACAATGTAAAAGAAATGTTTTGACTTATTGATTGGTTATTTCCGAAAAGAAAAATGAAGCAAGTGTTTAAACAATAACTGTGGCATGGTGCAGTTAATTCATCTGCAGCTGTGCAAATTCAGGCTCTTAGAATCATAAAAACAACCCAAAATTTGAAAAATATATTTAACTGGTGTGAACCCAGTACTAAAATGTGTTTTGTTAGAGAGTAGTAGATTAAATAATTGAACTAATTGAATATTTTATTCATGCATTAATTTCTGTATTTATAAACAGTTATTGTATTGATATCCAAGTCGGACTTTAACTAACGCTTAAAATAATTATAGAGTAAAATAACGAAATCTTTTGCAGTCAAAATTCTAAAATTTAACTCTTTATGTTCAAGAACGATTAATAAATAAAAGAAACGAAACATGTTCTAAGGGTTTTTCGGGCCTCGGAAATAAAGTATGACTCAATTTTTTGTTTTAAAAAATCCTGTGTTAGCTCTTGCGTGGGAAATTTTGACAGTTAAAAGAATAAACGTTGTATTTTGTTACCGAAAACAACGGAAACAAAAGATTGTTTTCCTTGTCACATTTATTTGAAAGAGTTAGTCTAGCATTTGCCGACCTTTGTATTGTCATGTGTGTAACACTTTCAATAGACAATTAATATATTAATAAAGATAATGTCAATTTTGACAGATTTTGAGAAATGCAATAAGACAACTATTCCAGATACTTACGATAATAAACGCACAAGAGAAAGAAAAATAAAAGATATCAAAGATATAGCAATCGTAAAATGAATAATAGAGATGTTCCTGAAGGATATGCAATCAAGCAGCTGTAGACAAACCCGGTGTCAAGAGCAGGTGTTAGGTTCCAATAAACAGAAATATTATTCTTTGCAATTTTTCCACCTCCTTTATGTATACAGTGTAAGCAGCGTTAATAAGAGACACAACCGGATCTGTCATTTTAATAATATTGTACAGAGAGAGAAGAAGAGAGAGAGACCATACCTGTAGTAGATTTCAACTGTATAATTTTTATTTTAAAGTACAACTGTTTTAATGCGTCTTAATTTCAGGAAACAAAACATAGTTTCTAAAATACAGAAATAAATAAATAAAATATATAGTCGGTAAATGTCATCCCAGCTGGACGCACCTGAAGCTTTTATTAATAGACTGCAAAATCGTATAGATAAAAATAATCGGTATTTTTGTTGGTCAAATTTTAAAAAATACTTTTTATAGTAAAATCGTAGGGAAAAAAGAGAAAAAGGCAAGGACTCTTGTGCTATTTATTTATCTTATAATGTACTAGTTTCAAGTATTAAATAGAAACACTGACTCGCTGTTCCATTTGTGATTGAACTAGTAGAAAAGTGAGAAAACCGGGAAGGTGAGGAAAACTATTTTAAAATTCTTTACCACAGTCTTTCAGGTTTTAAACAACACTCGGGCTGAGAGTCAATAGAAGTGATGACCATTCCAACATACGAATATCTCCATTGAGTGTGTGTGTGTAAATTTGTTATGCTCTTTCTTTCCTCTCTTCATTCGCATTTATTTCCTATTCACTCTGTACGGTAACTCAGCCGATTCAAGATTTTATTTAAAAAAATTATTTAAAAAAAATTAATCCTTAAAGCTAGTAATGGTACCAGTAGTTTTTGGTATATATAACATTAGCAATAGAATTAAATAATACATTTTCTTCCTCGTATAATAATGAAAAGGAGTCTCTTGAAAAATTTGTTCGGTGTATCATGTGATGAAACGGAGAAATTGAATAAATTTTCTGTCAGGCGCTAAATTTGGCATGGAAGTATTAAATAAATTATCAGTGTCTCCTATTATCTTTGATTCAGGGATATTAAAAATGATCAGCGGAAAGGGATCCTTTAACTATCAACATTTCTGAATTATTTTGGTAACACACAAGCAGTCCGGTTGCACAATTATACACACAATTACAGTCGATTAATGCGTTGCAGAGAATATTCCAAGGCCATAAAGAATAATAAAGCACATTTGTTAAATATCAATATCGCTTTTCATCTATCATCGAGAAGGGTTTTAGCATCAGACAAATGGCAGTCTTCAACCTTGTAGACAGAGAGTGCTGCCGGAACGCCATCAGCATCGAGACTTCGCAAGGATGTTTTACACACACACACACATATCCAAACCAAGCAACCAACCAAGCAAGCAACCAACCAACCAACCAACAAATCAACAAACAAACCAACCAACAAACCAACAAACCAAAACACCAACCAACCAACCAACCAACCAGCCAACAAACAAACAAGCAAACAAGCAAACAAACAACTCATTTGAAGCAAGTTTATTTCTTAAAACAGAAGCTACAAACCCACTACAATGTCAAAACTATTCAAATGTAAGATTATTAATAGCTTTTTAAAAAGGCTGATGACATGACACATTAGTCAGTTCCTTAAATAAATTAGTTCAATCAGATTTCCCTAACATCTATCTTACTTATGACTATAGTACATACAACCGTTTGAGCTAGAAACATAACTTGTAAACGGTATTAAAAACTAACAAATAGGACTAGACTAACATCAGCACCAACTGTAAAATAAACATTTTAAGTAAACAGCAGCAAATGAATGAATTACCTGAACAATGTACTTTGTTGCTGATATATTTTTATTTTGTGCCCTTCCGGTTAACTTGGTACCCGACAAAACAGATATTAAAACTATTCATGGAATCTCTCGGAATGAGAATGTTAATAAAATTAAAAATATTCATCACAGACCTAGTCTTAATGTATTCTTAGTGACTTCTTTTGATATCAACCACTTAAGTGCAACTTGCACTCCTGTCGAGATCCTCGGTGATGCTGCCGAGTTCACTCACCGTCCGCCAGTGTCCCATAAATTATTTACAATTTCCTTTTCCCGTGAAGCATTGCAAAAAGCCTTCATATGTTCTTCCTATCATACTTTGTGATGATTGTGAGAACAAGCGAACCTTTGGCCAGATCACTGTGCCCGCTTCTGGCGCCCTCCAGGAAACGTGAGCTGCGCATGCTCGAACGAAACATACAAGCCTCATTCTCAAACAGTGTCGAAAATAAGTTTCCGAGATGATGTTTGGAAACATCACATTTTCATTTAGGACTGGAATAATGAAAGGGATGTTGGAGGGATCTCTTTCATGTTTGAAGAAGATTTTTTTTCCTTTGGTACAGCTTTCTGTTCTTCCCTTTACACCAACTAGCTTTCATGAAGGCTAATGGGAAAGAAATTAATATTTGAAAGGAAAATTACATTCACAAGTGTTTTGTTTTGTTTTGTTTTGTTTTGTTTTGTTTTGTTTTGTTTTGTTTTGTTTTGTTTTGTTTTGTTTTGTTTTGTTTTGTTTTGGAGGGGTTAACTGGCAAAGGAATTAATTTAAAGATTTTGCTTGTGCTTGATCTTTGCAAACTTCAAAGACTAGCATTCACTTACTCATTTGAATAGTTTCCCCAAGAGGTGTGCAAGTGTGTATGTGTTTAAAGAAGTTTACAGAATGGATTATCTCACAATCCATTACACGATGGTCCAGATTATTCAATCTCAGTTGACAGCTTACCTGATCTACATGTTCAGTAAAATAATGTATATAGCTGCTGATATAACAGAATATGACACCATATTCACTGTTGACAACATTGTACAATTTTCAACAATCTCGCATTTGACCCAGCTTTTGTTATTATGTCTTGTCACGAATTTTATATGTCTTACTTAAATTACAGTTTAATGCTAAACTATTTCCTATAGCCGAAAAGCAAAGAAAATACAATTCTGACTTTAGTAAATGGTTTTAGTATCTGCAAATAAAATCAAACAAAATACATTATTAACAACAAATTTCATGCCCTAATACTGCTTAAAAGAAAGATTTTGTACTAAAAACAAGTTTACAGCCCTCGTGAGTGACCATGAACTTCTTCTGACAGCAACGCAGAAGCGTTCGCTGGTCTGGTCCGACCATGCCACCCTGCACAAAACTCTTTGTAAGACCGACCTTAAAAATACACCAGAGTGTGGTCGACACAGCAAAGGACAGAGAAAGAAAAAAATAGTTACCTGGCTAAAAAAAAAAAAAAAAAGAATTGACCACACCATGCAAAACCTGCTTTTCATCCAAGAAAGGCCTAAGTGGCAACCTTTGACATCTACTGCGTCTGTCCACGTGTCCTCTCACCCTTCCTCCGACGACTAGTTCTTGAGGACCAGCATAACCGTTCTTGAACTGATTGGTCACTGAAATAATTTTTGTTCGTGATTTTTAATACTGATAATATTTCCACGGATCGACTGAAAATGAGTAGCATAAGTAATACAGTTTGGACTCACTCCGAGCACGACACGTACCTTTCACAAGCCTCGTGAAGCCGGGTGAGATCTCGCTGGCATCCCTGATGGGAGGTGGGGGAATGGGAGGTGACCCGCCTGCGACGAGCTGTGATAGCTGGAAGCCTGCGTCAACAGGAGCGATAGGAAGAAGAACATTAAAAACAATTTATTAACAGAGCTATCAGAACAAATTTTACACCCGCTTGCCACCCAGCCTGATCCCCAGTTTTACGAGCTCACTCCCCCTCCGATTTCCAGGACCATAGTTTCTGGCACAGGAACTCACAGAAACCCACTTCGCAACTACAGCTGCTTACCTCTTCGAAAGAACCACCCACCCTCTCTCATTCCACGAAGTTCCCGGATGTTCTTTTAATTCTATGTGGAGTTAGTCCTGAGACACCTTCCCTCGCCTCCCCATCCAAGCACTTGCACCCTTCCTCCACTTCAACCGCCTCTTTGACGCTTCCAGGTGCATAGCCGCAGGCCACGAGTGGATTATCACCATCTTTTCCGCTCTATCTTTCAGACAGGTCCTCCATATATAATTTCGTGCCATGTAGCAGATTATCGCCTGTCTGTCAGTGCAGTTCGTTAAGCAGGTCGGTGTTGCGACTGGACCTGAAGAAGGGAGGCTTGAGGTTAAAGACGCAGTTAATTCTGGTTTGGATTCTCCCTCGTCAACCTCGCATTTTATCTCTGTCGCTCCTGCTCTTCGTCTGCCTCCTTCTCTGTGTGTGTGTGAGTGAGAGAGAGAGAGAGTCTGTCTTGCTCGTTAAATGTATACAGTGTACATTTTATGCATAAGAGAGAATTGGATTCTTCCCTATTGAATTGCAAACATTACAAAATTCGCGCGAGCATGTCCACGCACACGCACACGCACACGCACACGCACACGCACACGCACACGCATACGCACACGTTAACATATCTTAAAAGAGAAATATACTAAACCAAATGGCAAGATATTGAAATTATATATATATCCCCATATATCTCATTATTTCAGAACGTTTACATGGAGTCAGAGGTGTGTGTGTGTGAGAGAGAGATGGATAAGGAAAGTAAAAAAGGAGAGAGATTGCAACGAGAGACCAACAGGAGAATATCGAGGAACAAATGAGCTCAGTCCTGCACAGACTTCACTCATCCATTCTCTCGCATCATCCCGCCCTTCTCCCTTCTGATATGTCTCTCTCTCTCTCTCCCTTTTTCTTCATTCCTTCTTTCACGCATCTGTTCAGCTATTCACCCATTAACCACTCACTTTAGGGTGCATGTTCTCGTTGCACGTGCCGTGTGATCGGTGTTTCGCGTGAAGACAGAATGCGAGCTGCACCATGTGACGTCAGACCCTTAACCGTCTAAGGGGTGGTCTGCAGGTTATGTCTTTTTCATTTCCTTTGATCATTCCTTCGTTTATTAACAGTTGCGGATCTATGAGAGAGAAGGAGAGAGAGAAAGTAAAGAGAGTGAGAGCGGAAAGGAGACGAAATGTCGTTGAGAGTAGACATTGTGGTTTCCCCTTCCTGTGGGTCCATCGAATGTAAGTCTCGAGATAAGGACGAGGGTAAGTAGTCAGAGGTCTACTGCTGTAAGTAAACTACTTGCGGCAGTTGCAGTTTGATGGGGCAAGGGTCGGGGTAAAAAAGCATCTCAGAACGGATTTTATATAAAACTGACGAACTCGAAAACATTTACACAAATTTCCGTTCGTCAGTCAGACGCCATATTGTCTCTTCTGTTCAGTTAATAGTAAAAAAAATGTCCACAGTCTAGTCAGCGCTCACACAACTTATAATAATGACACAATATGACTTTGTTCTACATTCTATACCACTTATCCACTCTATATTACATGTTTTACCACTCTGTCACAACATTTTTTTTTGGACACAGTTTGGTACGAGAATAACGGAAACGATGCACACAACCTTTGACACACTGAACCACTTACAATAGGGATAGCCTGCTGCACTGACACAACATAGCGTGCAGACACCTCTTCAAAAATGACACTTAGGAGGCAAGAATATTTATCCCCATCCCTCTATAGCCGAGCATCTTCCTACGCCACTGATTATATATGTAACAGAGTGGTGTCCCTTGGCCTAACTGGATGTGGGGGCAGGAGGGCGAGTTCTATTGTATCTTTGTCTTCTCTGATGTCTTCCTCGTGTTGAGTTGTGATTGTGTATGTGTTTGATGACCCGATGACCCTGTCATTGTGCTTTCCGAATGTGGTCTCTCTTCCGTGTCGGTGGCTTCAGTTCCTTGTCAACGTCCAGACAACGATTGGTGAACTTGTGTGGGGTTCATGTCCACTTGACCTTTATTGATCAGTGAACTTTCACATATGCTGGGACCCATTCGTCGTTCCAATGGTCTGTTGGATTTGTTGCATTTGCTGTGGAGGTTATTCCGGCTTGTATAATATGTTTGATAACTGGGCTGCAGGATGAGGACCTATTATTAGGCAAACATGTGGTCAGGTCGACTTCATATATCAAAGCTATTAGTCTCGTAAATACAACACATCAAACGTGAAATTATGGTCTTTGTTACAATATTCTTTTTCTAACCACTTTGGACCTTGTTTCTGAGGTCTCGGTCCGCAATTCTGATAGCTGACCCGTGTTTCACGGAGCACGAGAAAAGACGGTTTCCCGCCATGGAATTAGAATCAAGAAAAAGTTGAACACAAGGGTGTAAGAAATAGAATTTAAATTTGACTCATTTTCTTAATGCCATCAAGTTGAAGAATAATATATGCCCTTGTTAGAACCTGTCGAGGCTGGCGTCTGATGCAGCTGGGGCCAGTGTGCTCGACTCCTGAACAATGGACAGAAATATCCGGGGTGGAGCCACCCGAACGATTATTGCCCAGGATGAAAGAGCAACGAGCATCACAATAAAAAACCTTGGCGGTCCTTGCGGTGTTGGAATCGGCGTCTGGAGAAATAAACACCCTAGGAGTGAGTAACCTTATCTGTCGACTTTTCCCTTTCTATCTATGGTCATCACGCCTTCTTTCCCCCCGCCCCCTTAGTCATACACGAGTGATTCCCCTTGATCGCGGCCATTTTCAATCAGTGATGAGATTGATAGGCGATGCAGACGATAAAGCGGTGATAGAGGCCGACCGTTTGCGGTGGAGACATGATTTGTGCATTAAAGACGGCGCATGCCAGGGTTAATGAACACACGAGAAGCAAAGAGGCCGTCCAGGGGCAAGTAACTCTCTGCCATCGCCTGGACATTCACCCCAACATGGCCCCCGGCGTAAAACTCCAAGGTGGCTCGTCACGGCGATCAAGCGGCTTCTTTTCATTCTTTACAGCCTTCATTCTGCTGAAGAGTGCATGCATGGATGAACGTACGCATGGTCAAACGCATGTGTGTATGTCCGTGTGTGTGTCCGCGCTGTCTGATCGCTGGCAATAGAAGAGATTTCAATGATTCTTTGTTCTGTCTCACCCAACCCCCTATATTTTTTCCTCAACTCTCTGGGTTTTTTTCATCAGTAGGAAGGAGGCGAGAAAACAAACAAATAAACACAACAAAGAGTGCTTCTTTGACAGCAATACCCTTTGTTATTATTTACCTTCCCAGAGTGACCTGATCTGACTGGTAGATGTCAATAAAGAAATTAGCCAAGGCAAGGATATAGTGGCAGAGACATAATAATATTTTTTCCCACTTTTGTGTTGTCACCTGGTTGGTTCACTGGTTTGTTGCTTTGAGGTCTAGCACTATGGGGAAAGGTATGATGGCAGGGGAAGGGAAAACTGAAGCATCTGGAAGAAAATATTCTCGACGGCCAGTCCCGCAAACACGTGATCTGAACCAAGACCGTTGGTGACAAGTGAATGTCTTAACAACTACACTACCTGGCGCCCTATGTCCTCGTCTTTATTCCCTTGCTACCTTATCTTCAGCTACCTAAGGAGCCAGGTACGCATTACCGACAGGTAGGTCGACTAGGGTGGGCTGGGTGAGTTCACTTGCGCCACACGGGTATCAAGCCGGCGCGCTTGAGGTTCAAATTCCATTCGGGTATCCGCTCTCGATCGTAACCAATTATTATTTTAGTGTGGTACATTTCACCACCCTACCCCACAAGAACTCAGTGCTTTCTGAATTTGTGTTTATTTATTTATTTTTCATTCTTTCTTTTGTCCGATTCTCCGTCTATCGCTATGTGTGTACAGTCTGCTGCGTGAAGATGTTTCCTGACAGTAACCGCAGTATGTTCAAAGTGCCCATTAATTAAGCGAGGTGTTGCCTTCTCGTCAACATCAACTGTTTCCAATGAAGCCTCTGCCTCCGATTTCCAGCTCTCCACGGCCTCACACTAATTACACATAATGAGCAGGCGGAAGTCGCGCGTGCTGAGAGTGCCAAGGAATGACACATTACGCACGCGCAGTGCAGACACGTGCGAGTCGAAAACAAAGGTGATTCAGCCATTTATATGTAACTCCATGATGTGGAATATTTAGTACAAGTTAACCAAATATTACATGAACAGATCCTCGAAACGTTTATTTTCTGGGTATGTAATAATAATGTTGACTAGATGTCGCTTTTACTATGGACGAGCTCTGGTTGGGCAACATTTTTTTTTTAATATATAAATTTTTTTTTAAGGATCTATAAGTACTGTCACTGTCACCGGCATTGTCATTGTTACTGTCGTGCCACCTGTCTGATTGAAAGGGTGACGCAGTCGAGGACAGAAGGTCGTACAAGAAACATTTTAACACCCGAATCTGGACAAAGTTGACAATAGTGGACTTAAAAGAGTTTCCGTAGTAAACTATTTCTCTTTATGTCCGAGCAGACCTGGTGGCTGCTTTGCTAAACTTCATGAATTCGTTGGTTTAATGTTCATTCTGACTAGAGACCTGGCTCCCTCCTTCTACTGACCCCCACCTTCTTGTGCGCCCAGCAACGATGGTGTCTCCTGGGGAAGTTATTTGGCTGTTTGTATAAAATACAAGAACTTTTTCTGCATAATATCTCTTTTAAAAGTATTTCATAAAGTAGTCAAAAATTAAGTCAAGTTGAGACCTATGCCGGTTGACATAAACTTTTGGATTAAACGGTAAGTGTTAGCAATTTGAATATCCGTATGTGTACCTAAATGTTTGGCATCCAGCCTGAGAAGTTTACAGTGGTAACACGTTTTTTTATTCTAGATTTTGTTTCTCGTAAAAAAAGCAAAAAAAAAAACAAAAAAAAAAAACAAACAAACAAACAAAATCAATGCCATTTACCTATATAGATACACTATTTTGGAGTGCAACGTGAATTAAGGGAAGAAATATAGGTGAAAAATACAATATTTAATTTCACAGGGGAAAACAAACAAACAAACAAACAAACAAACAAACACTGCATACACACAAGACACAATCAAAAGTCATCCAACACAGTGTGCGCTCACTTCCCTTTCAACCTGTCATTAATGTATCAATAGATAATAAGCATTGGATGGAATCTTAATGATCGTATGCAAACCTTGTGTTCACTGAAACATTGAACAAGAGAGAGAAAGAAAGAAAATATTGTCAAAAGGGGTGAAAGAGTGAAAACGAGAGAAGGCAGGAAGAAGAAAGTTTCTTCACCCAGCAAACATTGTTATTTAAAAAACGATTGAACACCATTTTGTAGAAGGTTTTGGACAGTTGATTTTCTGATAAATGAATTTTAAAAACTTTATACATTTGACAATAATAACAAATAATGTGAAGATGCAAGACGGATAGATAGATAGGTAAACTACAAAGTCTGATGCGATTTTATTACAAGACTTTGCTTAAATGGAACTAAGCAAGAACTTTTGTTTTCATTTTATACTTATTCGCAGACAAGTAACAGTCATAAACTTGCATTTACCCACCTACCTTAATTAACACACAAAAAACACTTATCAACATTTAGTTACATATAAAAAAATCTGGCTAATAATTTGGTTTGTAGATACAACAAGCTTTATTATGTCACTTCGTGAGAAGTGTATTCCTTGCTGAGATTTAATATCTCTTTTAAATAATTACAATTATTCAATAATTTCAAGTAATGTCAAATACTTCCCAGGACAGGTAAGCAGAGCGACATGTCGCTGCGATCAGGCATATTACCTGTGACACCCGCCATATTGACATACACCTGCGTCAACTGCCACTACGTCGAATCACGTAGGTGAATAAAAATAAACGTAAAAGGTGCGAGTCACGCTGACTGGATGTTCAAGTAATCTCATCAACCGAGACCGAATGTTGACTGGGCGGCCATTATCCTCGCCAAAGCCTCGTTCCGGCTGACTGCACATGGAATCAAGTGATTATGAGTTGAATTATTTTTTTTTTCAAAGTCTGCATCCTTAGTGATGAAGGACAGCTGCTTCTCCATCACAGAGCTATGAAAAGACCACGTGGTCCGGGAGGTGCTCAACGAAGGGATTATAAATAAATAAACAAGTAAATGAATAAAATAAACAAATAAATAAGTAACAATTTTAAAGGGCTAGAGATGTGTGAAACGTGTATGAAAGAAAAACACTCGAGACAATGATATAAAAAGTTGTAGGAGGGTGTTTGGATTTCATTTTACATTTTATCTGATTTCTCCACAGGTCAGTTCAAAAACTGTTCGAAATTACCGGTCAAATCCTTTCCCTCTGTGTAATAATATTTTTAAAGATTAACATGCTAAAGTCTTTAAAATTTTTAATCATAAATAACTTTTGATGGAAAGACAAAACTATTTCCATCACAAAAGGGAAGCCGTGCGTACTGGAGTCTTTGCTGGCAAAAGCATTTGTTTCCAAGGATAATCGACTTTAGCTGAGCACTGATTCTTTTTATTTGGAGAATATTTGCTGGATCAGCCAAGAAGACGACTTTTCCATTGGCTTTTAAAGCGAAACATTTTTTTCTCCTGTTTCTGGTCGGTTCGTTTCTTACTGTTCTAGATTATCTTTTGTTAAATCCACCCACACAGTCCTTGGTACTGAATGTTAATCTGACACAAATGCACAGATCGAATGACAGGTAGAGCAGCTTAAATCACACGCACCTACACCAGTCCGCTTTAGGACGCGCGTGCAAACACACACACATACAGACATGCATATTAATCCGTTTGTGCGCCCCCACAGATCAATGATGGACACAATTACAAATCCGTGTATTTGCCATCACAAAAACACTCACAATAACAAGCCCCTCATCCCACACATCCTTAAACTATTCTTATTATTAGTGAAAGTATTTTGCATAGTGATGTAGCTTTTCCTCTTACCTCTTGCAATACTGGTCGTCAGTAAAACAGTTTAAGTTCTATCTTTCTCTCAATATTAAATTAGTATAACTGAAAGTCGCTTCTACAGGTGTGAAAGATTATTATTGTTGTTATTCTAATTAATCATTATGGGAAATTATTATTGTAGTTGTACCATCAATGTACTTTTATTTGAACTCACCGCTTGAAATCATCTGCATGCCTCCTAAATAAGTGAGCTCTGGTTCGAGTTCTCTCTTATCCTCGTTACCCTGGTCCTGGCTGGCGACGAGACAACAAACTATGGCGAGCGCTAGATGGTCGAAGGGAGATAACCTTTGTTTACTCACGAGTCGCGAGTTGCGCGCTGTGCGCCGCAGTCCCCAGGAGCCCGGAGGGCAGTAGGTTCCCTTTCCGTTCCACGGGAGCTGTCCTGCTTCGCTCTTTTTTTTCCCCCGACAACAACAAAGTGGATATTTCTTCGTCCGCCGGACCTCGCCAACTCTCTCAGGTACGTGCACCGTTTCCGAAATGCGAGGTAGATTAAAAAACAACAAAACAACAAAAACAACAACAAACACCCGACTTCGGGGTGGATACCCTGGCCTAGACATACATCATTAAATATCTACAGCAGCCTATCCGTATGTTAGTTCCTATCTGATCCCCGTAGCTCGTAATCGGACGAGGCTGGCAAAGTTTTTGGAGATTTCTTCGTCCATCTTCTCTCTCTCTCTCGTACACACACCGACCACAAGACGGTTTTCTTCTATTATCGATGTTTTCCGACGAAGGTCATAGGTCATAGTTAGGGTTACTCGGATGTGCGTTCGTTTGTTATTGAATTTTTTGAGCAATACAGTTATTTGAGAAAAACATCACACACATAAGTAATTGATTCATGGCTACAAAACAAATCGAAACAACAACAGCAACAACAACAACATAAAAAAATCCACGCACTGCCGTGCACGCATGTTCACACAGAGACACCCAGTCACTGCACACTGTTTTATTATTTTTTTAAAGAAGGTTGTGTTAGATTTTGTTTTTATATTAGTTTTATTTACCATCTTACTTATTTTATATTTATGTTTTATTTTTTTATATTTATTTACACCAAACAGGAATTTACTACAATAAAAAGACAGAGAGAGAAATAGAAGAATAGCGCGATAGGTCATCATCAAGCTGATTGTATAAAATTTCCCCATCTTCACCAGGAATTATCCAACGCTTATGTCAGACTTGTCTGGCCTGTATACACCCCCTGTGCCATAGTTCGCCATTTTAAAAGACATATATATATATAATACAGATAGTTTTTGTTTTTTAATTGTAGAGCGGACCTAATTGTACTTTGAAATGGGATGGAAGTATATTCCATTGAAACATTTCAAGCTTGACGTCAAAAGAAAAATTGATTAATTTTGTTGTTAGGGTAGGAAGAGAAGGAGGGAGAGATGAGTGGACACTAGATGACTGCAAATCCGACAAATTTCTTTCTCTTTTCTTTTTTACGTGTTTGTATTCCCCTCTCCCCATTTTTTTGTTTGTTTGTTTGTTTGTTTGTTCCATTTTAATAATCTATGCCAAACGTTTTCTAGTAATTTTGTAGTTATCACAATACTACCACGATGATAATGACAATTGTGAATGTGATGGTAGCATTCGTTGCCATGGTGGTGATGGCGCTGAAGGATAGGGATGAAAAACACGAAACGAAAATTACCTTTTTACCTACATCTAATCGAAATCATGTAATGATCCGTTGATACCTAGGAAAACTTTCGCGATGAAGATGCTTCTTGCTCTTCTAGGCTGAGTAACAAAAATAAACAGATGTAACAAGCCTGAGTTGATATCTAACGGTTCCTGTGGTTTCTGGATTTAAAGTATGAGACACACACACATATCTCACTTCCGATTGCAGAAATAACTACTTCCGTTTAGTGACTCCGCTTGTTGAATCCTTTTGGTGCTTCTGCTTCTGGAAAAAAATATCTTGGATGTGTAGTCGTTCTGTTCTGTTGGACTGTTGTGTTTTGCGCCATGTGTTTTTGTTTGTTTGTTTTTTGATTTTTCGTGTATTTTTTTTATATTTTTTTTATTTTTTTTGTTTTGTTTTGTTTTGCTTTTTGGTTGTTTTTTTGTTTTTTGCGTTTCTGCGTCCGTATGATGTGTATTCAGACCGCCTTTAAAATTTTGTGTTCCTGCTGAGAACTGTGTTTGTCTGGCAAGAAGATCAAGTTGTACATACAGAAGCATTTTTTTATAACTAATACCGCAAAGAATATTTTTTTAAACTACAATTTGCTTTATCCATCGTCAAATCACAGTTTCTTTGGGGATTTTTGTTGTTGTTGGTTTTTTTTTTTCTTCTTTCTTTAACACAATCTTATTTCGGGAGTTATTATCACATCTTGAATTGACAACCGCATTCACCCGGAAAGAGAAATAACAGTTTTGTTCAGAGAAATTACTTACAGTCCATACTATCTATCGATGACTTTCGTTAAGATCCTTGCTTGATATATTTGTAATGGAGTTTGACATGTTTGTCACACAAAGCTCCAAGTCCATCCCCGTTGACCCAGCTGACCGATAAACTTTGCGCTTTGTGTGGAGCGTCCTCCGAGGGGTGAAAACAAGTTCACTTTAAAAAAGAAAAAAGTCAGAAAGGCGTGACGCTCGCTTTGGAAATGAGTGGGATGGTTGATGGTCGAATGTGGTCCAGCAGAGACAATCCACTCCTTCTGCTCCCTGACTTGGCCAGGGTTCCTGTCGTGGGCTGAGGTCGCTGGCGCTCGCTAACGTTGGCCCCGCCGCCAGTCCAAGTTTTATAACCTCATGGAGGCGAATCCCGAAAGGGACCTCACACGAAGCCGACTGACATCAAAAGCGGGAAGAGGGCTCGTGCACTCGGAGATTTCTTCATGAAATCAAAAGGTAGAGAGAGAGATGGGTAGGGAGGAGAGGTAGGGGAGGTAGAGAAAGGATCGGGGGGTAGGAAACGGGTGGAGGTACAAGCTCAAAGACGTGTGAGGTGGGGTGAGTACCTTTCTCTTCTTCCCCACCCACTCCAAGATCCCACAAACTTTTCTGATGCGGAGGTCGAAGGAATAAATCTCAGTGCTATCAATAGCTGAAGCCGGCGACAACGGAAGGTAGAAGGGAGCAATCCTGTGGGTGAAAACATGGGCAGACTGACGGATACGACACCCAGTGGCGGACAACACAGTCGTTCGAGAACGCCCGTGACTGGTTGTAGGGCTGGAGTCTGGTGGAGGTAGGGGGTGGAAGGGGAGAGGATAAATCTCGGTTCCAACTGTTTCGAGTTTGTGTCCAGATAACGAAGAACGCTAACTCTTGAATGATAAAGCTGCGATGATGGACATGTTTTTTTTTTTCGGGTTTTCTTTTTGAAGACCGCCATCTTGTTTTCCCTTTATTTTCATTTTATTTGTTTGTGTGTTTGTGTGTTTCTTTATTAAGTCAGTGACACTCTTCGGGTCGATTCCACGTTATCAGAACTCCTCTGTTTCTGACCGCGTGGTAATACATGCATCCAATGCCATTGAATTTCAATTTTTCAATTGCTACCCGAAGAGATGGTAAGGGGTCAGCATAATAATGTTGAGGTCACACAGGGAAGACATCAGAGCACTGACCAGTTTGTGCTTGGTCTTGTTTCTGACCTGACCATGTGGACAAACAATGATTTTACGGAAATGTATAAACCTGTCTGTTACTGCCAGACAAACAGTCGGAAAAATTCAGACAGCAAAAAGAAGGAAGGGAAAAAATAATTTGTTTCATTTCTGCAATGATTTTTTTTCTCATCTCTCTCTCCACACCCACAATAACTCTGTATGAAATATTTTGTCAATCTGTGTGTGCGTGTGTGTCCATCACTTTATACATTTACCCTATCGACTATACTAATGTTTTATGTATTTTAACATTAAAAAGCTGTCTTAACAATGCAGTGTGCCTAGCATCATCTATTGATGGCACTTTGGAGGGTAAGTGAGAAACGTTTAAATGTCAAGAAACAAAAACTCAAAACGGGTGTAACTGCCTGTACCCGAGTGCAGAGCTTCTCGCATCGGGTAGGATGTAATGGTCGACCGAGCCTTTCAGGTAGTGCCCTCGAGTTGGGAGCGAATGCCTCACAAAAGTGTTAATCCTGAGACGAAGTCAAAATTGCTTGGAAAAAAAAAAACATTAACAGAAAATTTCCCATCTGTACCATCAACATTTTTCTGACTAAATGTGTGTAGGCTACCCGTTTATTCGTTTTTCCTTCAGTCCGTCAATTTATGTGTCTATCTCTTTGTTTTTTCGTCTGTCGCTCCATGTCTCACATCACCAATGCACCCAGCCACCAGCTCCACGCATACGCACCCGCCACATGGCTCGGGGTGTGTGCAAAACTCGCACGCCTATAAAATAATTTTCAGGCGTCAGGTACTGTTTCATTAGCTTACCTAGGCGCAGACAAAGGAAGTCAGCAAAGCGCCAATAAAAGGGTGCGTTGCACCCGAGATCAGGCTACAAAAGGGGAGACAACCGTCTTTACGACACCACGCAATTACTGGACTTTGTTAGGACGCTAGATGGAGGCCGTATGGTAACAATGTGTGTGTGAAGAGGGAAACATGATAAACCAGCTGAACCAGTCCCAGAGAACCATTAGGACAGCCCAAACATTGTTTTTTGATCGCTAATCGTCGGCGGCTGCGGGCATCTTCTAAATATCAGGATAAAGTTGATGTGGCGGTGGTGTAGAATTTAACAGGAAAGGTGGGATTTTTTTTTCTTCTAAAATCATCGAGATTATTTATATACTTCAAAATATCCATATCATCGATTGCCGTACAGTTTTTAGTTGTTGTTTTTTTCTTCGTGTTGAAAGGTTTTAGCCTTTCCTTTCGCATCATCGACCTATAGAAATTGTTTTTAACTAGTTCCTCCCCTTGATAAAGGGGGACGTCCGAAAGGACATCGCACATACAGCAGGTGTGTTGGCGAGGAGACAAGAGCACGCAATGGCCTACATGTGGGTGCGACACCTTCTCGGGTTCACGATCGTCATCGCACCATCGACATCGTCGCCAAAGGTGACCTGATGTTAACAGCGGTTGTCGGCAGGCAAGGTGGAGGGTGTCGGCGACACAGCCGCACCCGGGGGACCGTGCAGGACCCAAGCTGTCTGGCGCTGGGTGTGACCGTAGATCGCAGTGAGTAATTTAAGGCAAGGTAATGCAGTGCAACCTGTTCTTGTTAATCTTGTTCAGGCGCCTTTAGGCGTCCAGCTTGTGACATAACACCGGGCACAAAGCGGCCAAGTGGGTCAAACAGGCACATAAATCTTGGCGAACCGTCCAGGAAAATCCGCGACAGCAGGCGTGTGCTTAAACAAACAGCACAGCCTTGCAAATGACTGCAAAAATCTTGATGAAGGGTGTGAACCAGAAACATACATAACCAACCCACCCACCAACCAACCAACCAACCAACCAACCAACCAACCAACCGACCGACCAGCCAACCAGCCAAACAACCAACCAACCAACCAACCAACAAACAAACAAACAAATAAACAAAAACAAACTAAAAACTATCGGCTGAAACGTATTTTCATTACCAGTAACTGTTCTGTTTAGTTAATTATAAGTTTTATCAATTTCGTTGGCTAGTTTAAATATTTATGGCGACATTTGCTTGTTCGAATTCTGTTATCTTGTTGCTGGGGAGGAGACTCTATCTTGTTGCTCAGAGTTGTAACTCATTCTGTCAGGATTAACAGGTTCGGTAAGCCCAACTTGCCTATTCACGACAAGGCTGTAAGTGTATGGTTAGGTCTGCGTATACACTGGACTAGTTGTGATACGTGTTACATGTGGACTGCAACATTTTCTTTTGTCCATTGTGTTACAACAGGTCTACCGTAAAGGTTTATGTGACTCTGTACTATTCTTTTTATATCAAGGCCTATCTTAATCGAAAAATTATTAACACACGTTTCACTCAGTTTGACATATATATATATATGTGTGTGAAACATCATGTCAAGACTTTGCTAAACTTGTTCAAACATTTCTCCAATTGTCGTCCGGCCAACAGTCTCCGTTGAACACTTCGTGGACTCACCTGATCTGTCATTCTGTATTCTTTGTTTACTTGTATAACCTTGTGTGTCGATTTTTGGTGTATTTTACACGCAAATTTACTGGTTTGTGGATATTATTCTGCCTTGTGATGTATTGTAGTTTTTGTAGTATTTTTAATACATATTGCGCAATCTCATAATTATTTTGCGCGATGTTTTAATCTTTTGCTTTTATTTTTATTTTAACACTACAATATTTTTTCTCATCATTACAATTCCATTCAATAGCGCTTTACAGATGATGATAAGGAGAAGGATGATGATGTAAGGTAGTCTAATTATAAATAGCTTAAACTTATTAAATACCAATTATAGATTTCAAAAAGGTTTTTGTGAATCTTTGCTATATCTCTCTTGACACAATACGCAAATGTTATCTACTTTTTATAAAAATTTGCAATGAAAAAAAAAAGAGGTACAATCCGAGTGCTGTATTCCAAAATACAGTGGGCAAGAAAAACAGATCATGGGAGGACAGGACAGATATCTAATAGCAATTAAATGTTTTCACGTGTTTAATTTTTTATCTTGACTCTGTACTGCTACTAATAATAATAGAAGATAAGATGGGAAGAAAACTCTGCCAAAATCCATTGTAAAATATCCTACAAGAGTTACATCTTTTCTTGGGAGGAAGGTGAGTCTCGGTGAAAGAAAACTTTGGTCTCGGCCGCAACACGTGTGGATGTGGATGTGGATGTGAATGTGGATGTGGATGTGGATGTGGATGTGTGGTAAATGATTTCTGAAGGTGTATGGCCGAGCCTCCTTCACCTCCGCTGATGGTGCCTGTTGGCGAAGCACGTTTGTAGGAGACAGATGCCAACTTGTGAGATGTTTCACAGAATAGCGCTTAAGGTGCTGTTTACAAAAGATACGACGCATGCGCGGAGATTGCACGTCGTTTCAGGTGACCTTTGTGCCCTCGGATGCAGCTGCTGCCAGTCCTAACGATCGCGATGCGGCGCGCGGCAGCAGTTGTGTCCCTTGCACCATCCGGTGAGGATGAAAACCTCAGTTTGTCCTGCTTGTTGTGTGAATCCATACAGCCAGCCAGCTGGTCGGTCAGTCATTAATTCAGGACCTCACACGTCTAGTATTACTACTACTAACAATAATAATACAACTAATAATACAACATTTTGTACCAGGCGCAGGAGTGTCAATATGTTAAACGCTTGCGGAAAAGATGAGTTAAAATATTTTTAAATATTTGTAAGTTCCTTGTATCTGGGTATGTGTTAAGTAAAGGGGCAGGGAAGTCTTAACTGTCAGTCAAAAAAACTTTAAAGATCGCTCCTCCTCCCAACCCCCAGTATTTTTCAGGACTACAGAGTCTGCAGCTGTTCCATCATGTTACACTCTCACCTTTTCACAACAATTATTTTTCTAAAAGGTCTGAACAATCCTAAGGATCATATCGACAACAATAAAAAAAAATTTGAAAAGTCTTAAATTACATCTATGAAATATAGCTTTGGTCCTGATATGACTCAATGTGGTGAGGACCATTAAAGGTGTAGTAGAGTGCAACCTTTTTTTTCCTATTGATTGTACAAAGCTGACTGTAAGATACTATTTCCCCAAATCTTGGTGACCACTGTCTTCACGCTCACGGGATGCACGCTTACAAACATTACCATGGACAGAAAGAGATTAAACTAGTGACCTCCATTTTTAACATACACCTGAGGGTTTCAGCTGTCACGTGGGGTGAAGCTTTGACAATATAAATATATCCTGATGTCCTTTTTGATGACATTTTGGTGCATGGTGATGCTTGTGAACATTATCAGAAGGGTCTTATTCATCCAGATTATGGGAAAAAAATTTCTTGCACTGAGTTTTACTCAGTCGCTAGAACAAACACATCAACCGCAGTAGACCTTTAAAACCCCAAATCCATCAATCCAGCCATCGGTAGGTGGGTGCATGCCTGTCCTGCGCTCCGTCCATCTATACATCTGTTCAGTGCAGCATCGTCTCCAGCCTGCTTGCACTCCTGAGGCCTTGAGCCAAACGGTAGTTAACACCTTATGCGACAATGATCATCCAGCACTGGACGCCCATGCTTGCCTGTTATCTGGCATCTGCTCAGCCTGCAACACACCCCATGTCACGAACTCGGGTGCTTGGCCTTACCACCCACAAATGACGCAAGCCAGTGGTAAGATCCAGTTCCCTTTTATCGCACCTGCTGAAATTAATGATGTCTTCCATCGCCTAATATCTGACATTTTACAATTGCACCTTTTATCGCAGAATTTTTTTTAAAACTTCCTGCTCTACTTCCTTCTCCGTTCTCGCAATTATCATCATTATTCTTCTCCTACTCGCTTGAAGTCTCTAAAAGTCAAAAGTTTGAGCGCAAAGTTGTTTGGACGACAATACCGATGAAGGGAAGGGAAGTTAGCTCAAATTTCTTTTTTGACGCAGTATTTATTTATTTTTGTAATTTACTGATTCACTCCATTGTTTGTGTCCCATGCACGCACCCAAACGCACAATCACACTGGCGTTGGTGCATGCTTCTGCTGGGTTGGCAGGTAAGAATGTGAAGTCGCCATATGGCTCTGGTCTAACTTCCTATTAACCTCTCCCTGTTGGCTGTGTGGGCCAGTTCGTCATTCTCGCCTACTGAGCCTACATTTCTCGCGGGACTTTACGAGGCTTCGCCGTTTCTCTGCCAGCAGGGAGACTGTTTGCCATCTGAGCAGCCAATGGCTTGACGCCCCATGACTGCCATTAGGCGTAGGTTAAGATAATTGGCAAGCGAACAAGACGCTCTCTCTTCCTTCTGCCGCTTATCAGGCTATGGGGGGTGTTTGCGCATGTTTTGTCAGTGAGTTTAGCCGATCCATCTCTCTACATTCTTTGCCTCTACTGGTGGACCACACAGCACAGAAGGTACTCCCTCAGAGAAGGGGGGAGAGAGGGAGGGAGAGCACTTTACCGGAACATCAGCAAGACTCCATTAATACCACACCGCTGATGCCACTTCCTGACGATATCTGTGATGAATGCTTGAGTTCGCGGTTTTCAACTCTTCTGCTTCAACACTCGTCTTGAAACCTCCACCCATCTCTTCCTAGTCCTTATCTTTCTCCTCCCATCTCTCTCCATGTCTTTCGTCTTCCTAATGTATTCTTCTTGATGCTTCAAAACTGTTATTTCTTTTTTTTCTGGAAGCTGATTCCCGTTAAAAAATAAGTTTGTAGACTACTTCATTATAATAATATGATATTTTACGCGAGTGAGCATTAATGATACATTACTGATTAATACATTTCAGCAGACACAAAAAAATGGTGTTAGGATATCGACAGTTAATGTGCTATCTCCGTTTAAAATATTTTCCATGCAAAAATAGAATTTAAAAAATCGTTTTATCTGAAAACAAAACAGTTCTTCCTGTTCTTCATAGTGTTTTTATTTCGCACAAACAACAATAATATTTTGATTATTTGTTTTGGTATGCTGCTAAGGCGTGGCTGAGTTTTTAGCCAATACTCTCAAATTTGCATGCTTGATGATTTATTTAACGGAATATGCGATGCAAGTCAAAAGTATGCCTAGGTGTAAATTATTGCAAATATGTCCACGGAGAAATTCTTAATTACAATGGATGCATGGCTTTAAAAAAGTTAAAAAAATATTTTACCCGTGATAAACTTTATGAACCTACTTCTAAAGCAGATTTTTACATCATTGCTACAAAATTTTCTTACAATTTGTTGTCAATTGAGATGGATACAAAATAGTCTGAAAACGGTTTTTACCTTCCATAATTTGTATCGCCTTGTTGGTAATTTGTTCAAAAAAAAAAAAGAAAAAAAGCTCCCACAAGATTGGTAAATATTTTGGCAGTTTTGTTGTTGTTGTTTTTGTTGTTTTGTTGGGGTGTGCTATTTTTCACATTCTTTAATTTTTTTTCTTGATAAACACTTAGTCTTTCTGTATATGACCATCTTCTTCTTATCCTTTCATATCTTCTAACATCAATGATGAAAGTTCAAAATTGTAAGCGCACATTACTCTGAATTTGTCGATTGGTGTTCAGTAGGTCTCATCCCTCCACATTCACAAACAATCCATTTAAAGTTACACACAAGTGCAAAAGTCTCCCAAGACACTGCATTAAACTCGGGACAATGTGTAAAATTATTCTCTCCGAACCTTAAAACCATCACTGGGAAACAGCATTAGTGTTATAAAGGATCGAATGGCCTGACAGAACCAGCATCCGCCACCATTCTTTTGTCAGGACGGGTTCTTGATTGGTCAGAGTCATTAGCTCTTGAATACCCAAATCTTCTCTGTGTCAGGGAACAGTGGCCAAAGTTCCAAAGTTTAGCACCCGTGGAAGATGATGGATTGGGTAGCGAAGCTGATTGCGTTGCTTTGTCAGATCCTGCGCAATCCTGATGCGTGTCCACCCTGCAGCTGTCATCTTTAGACATGGTGGTTGCTAGACATTTCAAAATGATCATCCCCCTTTTTTTGTTGTCTGTGGATGAGACTCTTTGTCGCACCTAATGGTGGGGAACATGAGTTTACTCTTTGTAAAGCTGGTATCCCTTTATGTATTCATTGCTTAGTCTGAAATATGTTCATGTGTCTGTGTACAAATCTCGTCCAACTCTCGACAAAATTTACTTGAAATGAGATTAATCCTGCTTTGAAATCTTTGAAAGCAATTTTTTTGTGCGGCATTCTTGACAAGAAGAAATGGTGTTTCAAAAAATTAGAGCTAGCCTGAAATCTTCAGACTACTTCTACTCTTTTATTTTCAATCTTCTTAGTTGAATAAGGAGATGGACAGCGGAATGAACGACTAGTGTCGCCGACTTCCATGGAGTCTGGAGAAGCTTCTGTCACGTACTCAAAAGATATTGTTTAATCAAGAATGAACAGCAAATATTGAAAACACACTTTATTTCTTAACAGCGATTAGGAAGTAGCTTGGACGAACAGCAGGACCACACCTCCCTTCCAACACACAAGCCGTGGATGAGTTGGTAGCATGTTAACTACGAGAGTTTATGGACTTTGAAAAATCCTTTGATATTCAATAAATCTGTGTTCTTCATTCCGTGGTGGTGTTAGAAATATTATAAATGTAAATGTCTCCACCAAACTGCGATCTGCTTCTGATCTTCGAACCCGTATAGAAAATAAACTTTAGGCGTGGATCCATCCTTGTTTTGCCGTCCTTAATACTACATTCAAAAGCCATACTAACACAAGTTTGTAAGATATTTCTGTTATATTGAACTATGATTCATCTGATTAAAGGTTTGTCGGTTTTTCCCCACCGGTAGTAAGTTACGATTGGTAAACAACATTCTTGACCTGGTCTTGGCTTCAGCAAAGGTTTGGCAAAGTTGACAAACTCGTTCTGCAGCACACGAGTAACTGTAGTGCAAATAGTTATTTTGAAACTGTGGTATTAAAGGTTATTTATCATCACAATGAGTGACATCACGCTCCCCCCGTCTCCGCCCACCCTTTACACCTCATCACCCAGTCAAACCACTCCATCGACTTCTTTAACAGCAATCACAATCTTCCCAACGCCTGACCTGCACGAGCTGGTCCCCAGACCGGTTCAATGGGAGTGCAAAGCAATTAAGCTTAAAGCGGAGGTCAATAGCGGAGGTCAATAGCGGAGGTTTCACTTTCACATACTGTCGAGCCTCCCTGTCTTACGTTCTACGCCCGCCATTGTTAGGGCGAGAATCACTGGCAACGGCCGCTGTTCTTGCGCATGCGTCGTGGCAATGAGGCAAGAGGGTGATCATCAGCTTGGACAAAAGCCCGGCAAGAAGGACACAGCCTGTTCATGCCCGGGATGAGGATGTGAACTGTAATGACTATACGGTAGACTGTGTCGCTATGCGAATTAAGGGGTGAATTTTCATCTAAGAATAAAGAGCGAGAGAGAAAGAAAGGAAGAAAAAAGTAAGGAAATTGGGAAGTGGAGCATACACACCCAGGAATCCCACCCGAAAAACTCGTTTGATCTGATGGACAGGTAGCTATAAGGCGGATTTTATGTGTTACAATATTTCACTTGCAAAATTCTCTAATGGGTTTTGTGTTGAGACAGAATTGTGTCTACTGTTTGTCTTTTCTTTAATTCCTTTCTTCCTTCAATCTTTTATTCTTTCTTTCCTTTATTCACTTACACTTTTATTACACGATCTTTACATTTTGGTTTAGTATAGGTTTTGTTTGGTTGGTTTAACTTAGTATCTAAAGAAATATTCTTGCATGTTTGTCTGTCCTTTGTGTCTGGGCAATTCGTTGAGCAATCCGTTATGTAAAATACGTGTTCAAAGTATCGGAGGATCTTATGTGTGTCACGCTGACCTCACATTCTGACGATGCCAGGGAGGCTTGCCGAGACAAGGGAAGCGAACTTTGTCACCCTCCTCCTGTCTTCACTCGTAATTTTATGCAAAGCATTAAACAAAATGGCCTTCAATCTGGAGCAAAGGGCCCGTAAAGGCTGTTTAAATCTTCGTTGAAGCTGCGTCATCAAAGACTGTGGAGCCGATCAATCGAAGTTTAGTGCATTGATCTTCGAGAATGGCGAGCGGGGAGCAGGTCGCTGGCTCATACATTCAAACCAGGAAACGAGCCGCCCTCGCGACTGACAGCCAGGGACGGTCAACACTGTGGTCACAAAAAGACCCTTGAACCTCCAAAACAGATCCACTTCTTTCTTTCTTTCATATTTTTTCTTCACTACATTTTCTCTTGTGGTGATCCCCACCATACTGACTTGGAATTCGTTGTCGTTACTACCACTATTCAACCCAGAGTTTCCTTTTTTAATTGTACTTCGCCAGATCGACAAACACAGAGTAAACATTTCTTTTCCTCCCCAATTTTGTTGTTGTTGTTGTTGACAACACTGGGATGATGAACTGACTGAATAATTTGTGCTTTTTGTGTGTGTGTTGAGACAATAACTGACCGAGTCGAACTGGAAGGCTTAGAGAATTTCGACTAGACGCTTCTGTCGGCTTTAACGTCGTCCTCGTCGTCTATGATGCCGGTGAAGAAACAGGTTGCTGTAAACTTTCATGAGAGGGTTGGTGGCAGGACAAATGTCTTGTCAACACGGTAATAATGAAGAATGATTAAATGTCAGTCACTTGGTCACTGTCGTCTGCAATAAAAGAACCAACAGATTTGTGCACATACTCGTCGCCTCGCACCAGATGGTGGAGACTCGGCAGACCATTCTTCCTCTAAACAGTTATCTATTCTTTTCTCTTCGAAATGTGTCTTCGAAGCTTTCGAATTCGTCCTAAAATTCCATATCTTTAGGAAATATCTGACATAATTGAGTGTATTGTTCCGTTAACGACGACAAAATACACTTACCTGTCAACACACAGAATCATCGGGTTCCGTGTTCAGACCTCCTGTCGCCAGGTGACTGATTGTTAAGTGTTTTTCTCCGGTTTCCTTTTCATGTATCACCCTTTCCACCTTCTTAGTAGTACAACAGTCATAGCATTTTCTATGAAACCAATCGGATTTGAGGATGGTGCAATACTGGTTGAAAGTTTTTCTTTATCGCACTTTTCCCTCTCCCACTATTATAGTTTCCACTTACCTCCTCTTCTTTCTTCCTTGACACGCTCTGCCAGCACACGCCTACTTCATCATTAATAATCATGAACATTGATCACTTAGAGAATATAGTAATGGGTATCTATATATGCCAGATCCTTACTCCTTTGAGTGATGATGATAAATCACCCGAAAATAAATTGATGTAATCATCAAAGACTAGGTCAAAGCATTTCATTCAAAACTCAAAGACACAAACTGAATAATAACAATGGTATTAAAGAGCTTATTATGTTTATGGTTAGTACATATACAACTACCTACCGAGATATGAACACTCGCTTTGCAAAAACTCACATTTACCAACTACTTTGTCTGCGAGTTCGGGTGATGAAGAAAATCTCAGCAACAATGACCAAGTGGCAGTTCCACATCATCTGAACATTGCCCACACTCAGTGTATGGCAGCATGATGATTCCACTTTTTTTTTTCTCACTCCAAATACTGATGTTTGCCGATGTCATGTGCTCAGAACTGCACCTCCATAATGCGCATGCGCGATATTTCAGCGCAATTTCATTGGCCGCTGTTTCTTGGCGGAGGACATCTTTGTCAAATTCTAGATCGACATACTCTGCTATTGCCGCACACTATGAATGCAATTTATTTAAACAGCTCGTGTGATTGCAATATGACACGTGGGTAGTCATGGGTCAGAGCCATGTGCCAGGGGGATTTTGAGGCACACGGCACCCTCCTGTTTAAATTATATTTAGATATGACGCATGCGCAATAAAGAGGCGGATTTCCGAGGCTTGGGTTTTCAGAGCACATGACGGCGAGGACCAAACTCTGTAAGTACTGCGTGCTTGTCATTCCGGTTTGATATATTATTTCGTCGCTATTGTCTTATGTTTGTATATTGATTTCTCCGTATTTATTGTTTTATTTGACAGTTTGGTGTCAAAGGTTAATGGCATGACATGACGGGTTGATTTATGAGCGTGTGAGCGTAAGAAATCCAGCAGACCTTATCAGTAATATTGAAAATTCACACCATAGTCACTAAAGAGAGGCTACCATTGCCATATATTATAGATAATGTTGAAGTATGCTCATACATTTTATTGGAACAGCGTGCTGGTCTCGCATGAGAAGATTTTCAAGTCTGGAGCACAGGAAAGTCTATAACATGTACCCACTGACATTAAATGCAGTTATACACTTGAGTTACCAACGACCTGTCCCAAGTGTTACATTTTCATAAAGTGGGAAATTCTTCTATTTCTGCTTTCATTAAGATCCGCAAACACTCCCCTGAGCTGCGATATTTTGTAACTCATCACATGAGTATTTCTGAGAACGAGAACCAAGACATTCGGTTTGTTGATCGAAGACGATCTGTTTTAAGTTGCAAAAAGTTTGATGCTCAACAAGACGATGATACAATGGTAGGACAAGCAAAGGGAAAGAACTGAGGCATGTGCAAGCGTTCACCCTGTAACAGGCCTTTCCCCCCTAACCTCCATCTTCGCTGTTTGTAGGGACAGCTTGTAAAGTTAATTAAATGGACAGTGTTAGCAGATACAGGTGTGACAAAGACTAACTTTGTGGTACACTTGAATCCCTCCCTCACACACACACATATTCTCTCTCTTGAGGACACCCTGCTAGCATCGTCTTGAGTAAACGGAGCCTATCAGCGATAAGGACGAGAGATCCAAACATTTAACCGACTCAGACACGCAGCTGTTGCCAGCTTCGCCAGGCAGATGCCAAGATTACGACGTCACGACGGCCATCACTTGCGGAATGTTGTACAGGCCACAACTGCTTGCGCAGCGGTCGAGGTGGTAAACGAGTCAGACGATTGCGCCCACACCAGTCACACCACTGGCTGGAGGTTCTTCCCTTCGATAAGCCGACATCAGCAGCTGTAGGATGTGCACTCCTCCGTCACCATCATCTCCAAGCCCGTGATACCAACGGTCCTCAAACAGTCTGCCATCTACGGTATTTTGAATGTATTCGTCAAAAGGTGCGAAAGGTCTGACAGACAATATTCTTCACAACATTGGATCGAGGGCATTCCATAGTAGACAGTGAAAATGTCTGTGATAGACAGAGCATGTAAGCAATGCCGATGCTTTCAATAGTAGACAACGATCCTGTTGTATCCCTGCCAAGAACACTACTCACTCTCTCCCTAAGTTTTATCCTACAAGGAAGAAATGTATATATTTCAGAAAATCGACTACTCTTTTGAATTTTCTCTCCTTCTCCTTCACCGCCACAAGACCTAGCACGAGGGTGTCATCTGCCAACAATGAAAGACAAGATGAGGAAGCAGGCGATGACATCCTTAAACATGAAGATGATGTGAAACTAAAACTTGATAAACAAAAAGTATTATTTCAGGTTACTTTGACATCAAACAGTTTCATTGAGGGCATTTAGAGATGTCGAGAAGGATATTTTCAAGCACATAGAACAGCAAGCAAACTAATTTGTTTGGTCCAGAAGAACTGCCTTAATGGTCCTCTCTCTCTCTCTGCAACAAAATTCAAGACTGGTTCATAAAAATAAAGACGAGGTGTAAGAAAGATGAAGAAAAGATGACGAATAGAAACAGCGACGAAAATTAACCTGCCTGATGATAAAGATATCAAAAATAGATTCTTGATTATTTTATTTCATCTGCTCTTTACCGCCAGCTGTGTCGCGATGAAGGGAGGGAAGTGGTGGCAAGGGCTGGGGTAGAAATGGTGGGTAGGAGAGGAAAACCGCGCAACGAGCGAGATAATCAAAGTATGCCTGCGTAAGATAAATAGGTTGAGATTTTCTGCCTATGATGAATAGGTTGAGAGGTTCTGTTTTGACAAGGAAAGGTTAGAATGCAGCAGAGGAGGGGTTGGAGGGAACAGAGACCGCCGGGACAGGAAGAGCTGTGAGGGTGTGTACGTGTGTGTGTTCTACAAGAAGAAACAAGCAAAAGATGTTAGAGAATGTTGTAATCAATAAACATACAGCTAGGGTCATAGGGTCATGGGGGTGAGACACACAGAGGGGTGGTGGAGCGAAAAAAAATAGTTCGAGGAAGTGAGACAAAGAAAGAAGGGGGTAGGGGTGGAATTATGAGAGAAATAAGACAAAACATCTATTGTAGATAAGAAGTGAGAATGCATCAAGAAGATAGAACGCAGCCTGTCTTTGTGAACGAGCACGGAAATCATTTTAATGATATTTTGAGTGACCTCCCTTCTACCTGGACCCTCGTATCTGTCATCTTTTCCTCCCGTCTGTATGCACGCCTGCTTGCCTATATAATACATATGCGTGAGGGGTAGGGGGGTAAGATGAAGCAGACTGTGTGTGGGAGGGTTGGGGGTACATTGTGGATGGATGGCACTACTGTGTCACAGCAGGCTTTCCAGAACATCTAGTTTCGATGTCACAACCGATATACATCCAATAGAGTGTTAAGCTTCCCCTCGCTTGCGATTCTTTTTGTCTCGTGGCTCCAGACTGGCGCTGCCGCTATCAAAGGCGCCGCCGTGTTTACTTTCTAAGTAAAGAAGATCTTCCGAAGACTTTCGTCAACATTAAAGATAGAATTTCTTCTAAAAACATTGCCCTTCGCTTAAGATAGATGTAGAAAGGAACGAAAAAAAAAAAAAAGAAAGACAGACAAGGAAAATACATCTAAACATGTTTCATAACCAAATGAGATATGCTGTGACAAGCGCACATTCAAAATAAAAATTGCGAAAAAAATTAAAAAATTTTAAAACTGTAGGCAAAAGCTGTACAATAAATTTATTGAGACTTCACTTGACCGTTATGTTCATCAAGACTGTTTTAAAATTTGTGTAGCTAAAACTGTATTATTGACATGACGAGTGTAGAACTGTGAGTAGGGGAGGGAAGAAGAAGAAAAGAATTTATTAGCCAAATGATATTGGACGAAGAATATGTCTAAAGAATATGTCACCAATCACACACTCGCAGTCGCAACTATATTCAAGTCTATATTTTTCAAAACTTTGTGGACTTCTGTTTGATAAGGAGTTTTTATTTTTAATCCGACTGCAACGAATCTTTTATTCTTGACCTTCTCAGGTTTTTTTTTTCCTTTTATAAACTTTTGCTAAGAATATGCTACTCATAATCTCTCTACAATATAAGTAGCTGACACAAGAGAAAATCTCAGCAGTACCATAATCAAACCAACAACAATCTTGAAAGTAAAAAATTCGAGATGTAAATTGCATAATATTTTAAATAAATAAGTAAATTAGCATAAGTATTAAGACATAATTAAAATAGTTTTGTAAATCATTTGGAAATGTATTGAACAAAATTATTGTAAGTACTTAAATAAATTGATTGATATCAGTACATTATTAAACGAGAAATTATATTAAGTTCAGTAATATTAGTCATAGTAAATCTTTAAATAAAGTAAATTTAAGTGATTCATAGTAAATAATACACATAAAATAATGTGTAATGTAAGAACATATATATATTTATATGTGTGAGTGCGTGTGGAAAAGGAAGTGAGTTTGTAGAAGCTAGGAATTTCAGGAAAGTGAAAGACCACGGTAATGATCTCAATGACTTTATTAACATTTTTATTTTTCGTTAAAACGGTTAATTATGAATCGATTTCGATGCGTGCGTGTACAGATTGCTATATTCTCAGAAGCACGAGGCAATAGCCCGAGGTAGGGTAACCCGCTATTATCGAGGTTGTAAAAAAATTTTAATTGCAAGATTTTTCTTTGCTTCAGAAGTACTACTTTCTTTGATTTCCGCAGTCATCCTTGCTTTGTTAGAAAGATTAAAAGTTTTGACAATCGTTAGATAAATGACAATGTGTCACTGCCTCTCTATTGTCTGATTAATCAGCAAGGAAATGCACGATTCCCACATTAATCCTTGTCTTTCTCACAAAATAAGAAAGATGAGAGAAGGACGCTCAACAGATTTTCAACCGAATCTTCTCTCTCTCCTTACCCTGCTGTTTCGTTTCATAATATGTTGGTGATTCTTTTCTCGCGAGTGTTGATACACACGCTAGATTGATACACACACTCACAAAGAGTAAAATTGTTTTAGAGCGAAAGTTATAAAGAAAGAAAATATATTTGGAGGCTGCAACATATTCATCGCAGTTGGTCTGACAGACGCACGTGTTGCTAGGACGAGCATGTGTATCGAATAAATGTGTGTGTGTGTGTGTGTGTGTGTGTGTGTGTGTGTGTGTGTGTACGTGCGCGCGCTGAATGAGTGAATACACAGCATATTGTGTACAGACCATTACCTGCTTTACATGACGAGATTATACAGCGAGAAAATCTTTCCGTAACAAGTGTAAATTTATTTTTAAAAAAATAAATTAAAAAAACCCCATTTATGTATGCAAACAACTGGCTTTTCTAAGTCATTGAAGTAATTTAGAGACATCTGTACACGTGCAATGCCGAATAAACAAGTTCATACTACACAATAAAGTACAAGATTGAGATAAATTGACCTGAGCATGACTTTTGTTTTTCCTTCGTCTGCCCGGGTACAATACCCCGAGCACCGACATCCCCAAACCGTGTTGATATTAGTTTGCGAGTTCGGGTTCGAGTTCGGCATGGGCCACACCCCACCACACCCCCACCACACCACCACCACACCCTCACCACCAACCACACCACCTACCACCCCCACACCTCCCCACACCCGTCCCCCCGCACAGGCAGGCCGCCCAGGCTGTTTCAGCCGGTGGCGCGCAGATGTATATCAGAAGTTAATGTGGTGTTGGTCATAAAAGCGACTACAGTATGTTTATTTATGTGGGAACCTCCATCACGCAGCTCACGCGGGCGAGAGAATCTAGATGAACGTCTTACTCTACCTCCGCGTCCCGTGCATGTCTCTCAGTTTTTTTTTCTTCCCTCCCACTATACCTCCCTTTTCTTCAGATAGACAACAGAATAACTTTCTTTTAAATCATCCTCTATTTCTGCCGTCAATGTGAATCACATAGCCCTTCTGATTCTGCTTTGAACTTTTTTTTTCTCCATCCCTCGTAATCGCTTGCATTATGTCCTTAAAGATTTTTTGTAGGTTTTTTTTATGTTTTCTTGGAAGATAAACATTCTGCTTCGTAAAATATTGAATAAATAATACTATACAAGTCTCTTACATCGTTAGAGTCGCGACAATTTCAGTTATTTTGAAATAAATCACAGCAGAAAAGAGGAAAACATGTGTCAGTCACCTAAATTGTTAGAGGAAGAACAGTTTTCCTCCCTTCTTTTCTCGTCTTGGTTCTACTGCTTTCATGTTGTGATATGTCGAACGGTTTGTCTTCGAGTGATTTAAAGCGGCTTCTTTGTCAGTTTAAAAACCGTTTTGCTCGTATGTACTCGTTGCCTTTCCATCTTCTTTAAAAAGAAAAGAATTTAAACAATTGCTCGTCAAAATAAATTGTACTTTTCAGTCCAGATGTTTGTTTACCATCTGTCATTCCGTCCCTAATGCAAAGTCAATTCCACGATCATCAAAATTACCGCCCAGATAATTTAAGTCACTTCATGAATTTTTTTTTAAAAAAGAGGACCATATCAGCTTTCTGTCTCTGTACTTTTCTTTATTTTCACACGGTTGTCATCTTTTAATTGTTAAATAATTACAAGGAGGGCGAACGTTTGAAACTATTATTAGACTCCAATTTATCTTTTACCCGTGTTTGTTTTTAAGGGAGAGAGAGTTTAACAGTTTTAAAGGTATGATGTGATAATAATCTAAATAAATTTAAACATTTAATTTGCAAGATCAACGGACCTTACCAGCTTACACACGATCCGACTCATGTGTTGTGGTGTGTATTTCAACATTTCATACCTCGGTTTGATTGTTACAATAATTTTATTCACATCACATACCCAGCAACATAACATTAAAGACGAGCTTTTGCAGGACAATTATAGTTCAGGTAAAATGTTATAATTTTTATTTCTCTAAATAAAAATAATTATTCTTTTCTTCCAGGTAGGATGCAGGCTGAACCACAGCTCCTTTCGAACTACTGTATTGTGGATTGGACAGAAATATTGTTTTCTCGGTGCTTGAAAACAATAATAACACTGGATGGAGTAGATTTTCTATTTGTTTTGTAAGCCTGCAGTAGTAAGCTTACAGATTTCCTGTCCCCTGTAACAATGTGGACTGAAGTGGACAGAAGCATTTGTGTGGTTTATAACAACGGTGTGTCAGGTTGCTTATGACTAGGACGTGTACTTCCGCTCCACAACAACACAAACAAATAAACAAACCGAGTTTACTGATGAACTCAGACTGGCGGCAAGGAGAATTTCCTCTCCGTCTCTGTCGGCCAGCAAAACCTGCTCTCGAAGTCGGTGAGAGAAGTGGGGGGAACTTCAACCTTGTCAGAGCCCCCAAAAGGCGTGGCGAAAGGTTGCACCTCTGACGTGCCTCCCGGGGTAAGAGGGAGTGTTCGCTCGCGACTCCTCACCGCCCTCCGCGCCGCGCATGCGCAAACACGACTTCCTGCAGCAAAGCCGCCACAACGTCAACGTGCAAGCCGCATCGGTGTATCTGTGCATCCGTCCATGCGTGTGTGTGTGTGAGTGCGCGCGCATGGTCTCTCGCTCTCGCACGCGTGCGTGTGTAACCACGGGAAGTGCCAAGCCTCGGGAGGGGGTCAAGACTGATGAAGGAGACACGGTGATGTGGCTGGGCGCGCAGCTTAAAGTGGTCTAGAGACGAGAAGAAAGGAAACTAAAGTTGACATGCTTTCCACTGACTTGCTCAAGCAGCGCGAGTATACATTACACCGGCGGCCCTGATCGCCTGGCGGATGTTCCGTTCGGAGACTAAACCTACTTTTCATTCCACTCTCTGCCGAGGGGCGACGAGAATCTGACTCGGTAAGCTTACCCTGTAAATCGGAGAAGTCGATCTATTTAACACATTTCTCGTTTCACAGGGTATATTTACCGGCCAGAAAAAACCGCTGCGATGTCGCTGGATCCGAACTTAGCTTTCTTACATTCTGGAGACAAAATATTTTTGTGCCGGTCTTCAACCCTTGGAAGGCCCCTGGCCGTTAAGCCGCAGACCAGCTGACGTCAGCGATGGAGGAGGTGCGAGTGTCATACGTTTGGAAGACAGACAAGCAGACGTTTATTGCCGTTGGAGGGAAGGTGGATGGGTTGGGGGAGGAATGAGGAAAGGAGTCGCATAGAGAGATCCATAGTCTACGGTACCGCGGAAGACTATTTGCACGAAATTAACCAATGTTTACAGTAAATAACCGATTATTTACCAGTCAATAAATGGCGCTACATATACCAAAAAAGATTTTAGTTGTCGGATGATCCTCATTTTTTTTTTAATTTTTACTTAAATTCTGAGATTAAATTTTATCATGGATATCTATTAGGTGAGTAGGGACAATGTTTACTGCCTCTCATATCTGTGATTGCAACATTCAAATAAAATTTTTTTAAATTCAAACTTCACGCTGTCTTTAGAGGAAACATGTTTGCGGAAGTGATTTTATTAGATGTTCCGTGTTTTATTTTTAAATCAGAGTATTTATATATTTATTTTGGTTGTTTCTTTTTTCTTTATTTATGACATCAATAAGAAAATGGAAATTATTTTCAGACCTGTTGCTCTGCAGTTATTAGTTTCTAGATTATAGACTCGCTTGCGGTAGTGAAAGAATTACTATCAAGATCATATTTGCACCTGTTGTTTGCTTTCTAAATTTGAGATGACAAAATGAGAAAGGGAATGAAATAGGAGATGGTAAAAGGGAGAGAGAGATAGATTCCTTAAGTCCACATGTTTGCACCTAATCATAACAACATAGACTCTAAAACATCTTATAAGCAGCTGGAAATATTGAAGAATCACATTTTAAAACATAATAACAAAATTTTAGGGATATTATTACGACTACAATTATCAAAACAAGTTGCAGCTATTTATCCTACATATCCTCTTCTTCGGTAGTTAAAAAAAGATATTGTTTTACTACTATCATCGTTTAAAATAAGGTAGCACATTCCTGAATGTATTGTATGTCATCCTACACCTTTATTTTCTTTCTTCGCTTGCATTCTTACATTTCAGCAATTCCTGTACATGTATTCTCGTGTTTCAGTGCTTTCCATACATGTATTCTTACTTTTCAGTACTTTCTATCCATGTATTCTTATATGAGGTGTATGCTTTCTGTGAATGGTTGCTTATACCTACCTCAATGCTCTACCTGTCTACCACACCCAAAACCCCTTCGAGTCCCCTACTCACCTGCATATTCACCGTTTCTGTTTATGTTTATGTCTATGTTTTACTATGTTGAATAATTATGATGATTAAAACGACAACGACTAACTGTGATTTTAGAAGAGGGTCATGCACTCTAGTAGAACTGTTTGATTTTCTTAAATTATTAATTATTTTATGTATGAAAGTAATCGTTGTAAATGCAAAATGTCCCAGCTACCTTAGCAATTTGATTTTTTTAAATTAATAATTTCCTTGCAGCAGGTAAAAGGAAATAAATGAATTAATAAAATGTGCATTTAAAATATTTCCCCCCATGAAGATCTTTTAGGGCTTTTTTTAATATATATATACTATGCATGAAAATTTCACCTATTAGAAATATTGGTAATGGAAAGTTATCAGACAAAAGAGTTTCCGTCCAATGGTTCGAAAGACAACAAAAATAGCAATAACTGTAGGTTATTTTATCTTTATCTCATTAATCATTATATTGTTATATATCTTTATATAAAATATGTTTAGTAATTAGTTTCCTTTAAGGTGATCTGCATTAGGCAATCTTTATTT
>SRHC01003347.1:0-30218 GCA_004794325.1 Pomacea maculata | reverse complement strand
ATCTTTTTATTTTATCTTTTTAATGTTAGCGGTAACTATAGCGAAAAGCACAGTGATAGCCCTTGAGGGATTGATAGCCGCAACAACGACTGTAGTTACTGTGGCGATGACTGTGTTGAGAGCAGTATTCCTCTCAGATAACAGTAGTCATGCTTCATGCATTCATCTGTCGCATGCAGCCACCACACTACTTGCAAATGTAAATTTAATATCCTTCTTATTTCAATTTGTTTTGTTTTGTTTTCCATGACTGTTGTTGTTGTTTTTGTTGTTGTTGTTGTTGTTGTTATTGTTGTTGTTGTTGTTGTTGTTGTTGTTGTTGTTGTAAGTCACACACAGCAGCCACCAACGCCTTGTGCTTGCTCACAACCGTAAATTCCTCTTTTTCATTCTCTCTATCTTTAACACACACACACACACACACACACGACGCGCGTGTAAGTGGCCAAACGCATAAGCCCAGGTATACGCATGTCTACAAAATGTACTTGCACACCTACCTTCAGTCTACCCATCTAATTGCCAGCCAGGTTACCTCCCTGTGGCCTGGTAATGACAGGCAGATTCATCTCTCCTGCCTGTGACGCAGCCACTTAACTCCTTCCTTACCTATCTATGTTAACGGTTGGGTGGGGGTGGAGGAGGGATGATTATGACCATTCGAGTTTATCGAGCTGTGGTATTCAATGATCCATGAACTCCTATATTCATTGACCTGTAAGTTGTAGCTGGCGTATGTGGGTTTAAGAGAGAGAGATTGGTATTTGTCGAGTAAGTGAGGATTATCATTAAGAGATATAATCCTTGTAAATAATTTTTTCTTTCTCCTCTGAAATAAAATGAGAAACTGCTGCATTCGCAGATAATTGCAATCGTGCATGAGTACCAACAGACACTTGTTAGGTGCACATGTTCTGAAAGACAGGACTATATTTCTGGTATATCTCTGACGAGTAGGCAGAAATATTGTCGTATCGTGTACAATTGAAACCCCCTACCCCACGCCCCACTTCCCCATTAAACTATCGTGTACCCCCGACTGTTCTCCTCACCTGTCGGTCCTTTGACAAGAAAAAGGTGTGCAGCCTCGAACCACTGGCATCTCGAAGGAGGGAAGAACCTCAGTTCACCTCAAAAGGGGTGGGGTCGAACCTCGCCCACAGTGACCATCTCACTCCAGCTCGGTTCACCTCTGCTCCTCTCGTCTTGATGGTCACGCTTGGAGATCAAAGGTTCCGATGATAGAGCGCCGGGGCCGGCTCCTCCTCTCGGCGTGAAAGACCACACGCGAAGTGACGGGGGAAGGTATGGTGTGGAGGTGGGGAGGATAGGGAGGGTCTGCCTCATAAGTGTTAGACTAGCAACTGCAGTAAAAGCTAGCCAAAAAGGTCTAAAGAGGAGTTTTCTCCCTTCGCACCTTTTTGCCGCACCCCAACATCATTATTCCTTTCCGCACACGGGCTTCCTTTGGCTTATCTTGATGTCAGCGGAAGAAGTGTCAGGTACAACATTTTAGCAGGTGGAGTAGTTAAGGGTGGCCGTCCCTGATTTCTTGTTCTTCTTCATCATCGTTATCGTCGTCCTCCTCCTTCTTCTCTTCATTATCATCATTTTTAACAAGTTTCACAACATTCCATCGTTCTTTTCATCGCTTTTAATCAAAGTGATTGATAGAAAGGATTTTCGGATCGCTTTCAAATAATGAAACCTTCCACGTGCCATGCATCGATACTAAAGGACATGAAGGACGCTGCCATTGTAATCAAGCCCTAGGGTCCTAAAGATCGAGAAATTAGGCAAGGGGGTGGGGTGGGCGGATCAGAAGTACTAGCTAGGGGTCGTGAGGTCAACTAGCTGACGTCACCAGACCCGCCTGGGCGGTGATTTCAGCCTCCCACTGCCTTTGCTGCTGTCTCGACAGGATTTCACGTGACACCTCCAAAAATAAATTGATAAAAATAGACAAAAATAAGTGCTATCTGTCTTATTTGATTTTTTAAAAGTACCAGACTGTTTATTTTTCTTTCTGGTTGACAAAGTGACAAACAAGAAGTAGAGCATATAGATGGATTAAAAAAAACCACACACACTTACCAGGGGTGGCTGTATGCTCGTGGCGGCCCTTGTCAGAAAAAGAATCAGTCAGGAAATTCTTCGCCAGGAAATTTCAATAAAACCAAGTGGCGGCCCGGCATGTTCTCATGATGGCAGAGCATTATAATACTAATAAACATAGCTTACTGCTCCGACTCTGGCAATATTAGTAAATATTAGCAGACTAACAACAAACACAATGTTTTTTTTTCGACCACATCACCGTCAGCTGTGTAGTTATTTTCTCTTTCTGTTTTATATTCAGTATATACTGGTGTGGCGGCCCCTGGGATTTGGGGCTTATATGTGTGTGTGTACATAGGGATTAACGATGTAGAACGTGTCTATACAAATTCTACAATACAGGAACGTGCCCTGCTTTGTCTGGTGCTCGTATTCGAATATTTACTATTTATGTTGAGAATTTTACCTTGCGAAGGCTAAACAGACTATTAGTACAGCAACTGCAGACATTTACAACTTCAATTCATCCATCATATTTGTTATTATCCATCCATTGCAGTCATTTTGTGTACTTTTACACCTCACGCCTTATTTAAGACACTAATAGCACATTCATTACTAAACTTACAACAGTCTCTTAGACATTATAATCTCATTTAAAATAACTTAATGTTTACATTTATTATTTATTCTTTTTTCTAATGCTCTTCAAAAGTGTTCGACATAGTTATAGTTCCAAAGTATCTGTTCAATCTTTTATTTTTCTTGGTTATAATAGGTAATTATGTTATAACTTAAAGCTCTTCTGTTTTAAAATAATATTCGTAGCTAATATCCTATGCACAACTCGAACCTGGAACCATTTATATTTATTTTCATGGATTTTACTTATTTATAAAAATATATTTTTTAAAGCTTAATTCGATCCGCACTTTCTACTCACAATCTTATTTGAATTTTATCGGGTGGCGTGCACAGCCCAGATGCAAACTAAGATGTACCTCACTATCTTTCCTCTTGCCATTTTGTGTCGTTCACCTCGACATTTAATCTCCACCCCTTTCTCCCACCCACAAGGGTACTCAATGATGCACGTTCCTAGCCCCACCGACACCACCCTAACCCCCAACATACACATCCCTGTCCACCAGTTTACTCACCCAGCCCCTCACACACACACTTTAATGCACATACGCACAGATACCCTGGAGAGATAATCGACAGCCGACTAAGGGAGGTAACCGCTGGGAAGGGAAAAGGCTACCCTACGTACCAGGTGTCACAAGTCACTCCTTCCACGGTCAGTACAAATACAAATATAAACCATCTTTATTCCACATTTAATTATAGTGTTGCTATTTGTAATCATCTACACTGTTACTTATAGTCTCTATAATAAGCACACTCATTGATCACAGTTCAGCACCATTGCAATGAAGGAAACGAAGTATCACTAATTTTATTCAGTAACAAATACTTATATATATGTTTGTCCAGTTCACCTTCTATATTTACGCTTGCTCACAATGTTGTGTATCATACCTATCATTGCATTTCTGGTCTCATAGCAAAGTCGTTAGGTGCATGATAGATGGTTTTGTGTTTTGTATCCGCACATCCACAATTTTGAATATTTGTAGACACATGACTGCGACAGTTTTATATAAAAAAAAAATTAAAATTCGCAATTTTTCTAGTTCTATTTTTAACAAGGGATTTTTGTTGTTGTCTATGTTTTTTTTTTAATTTTTGTTTTGTTGTTGTTGCTGTTTTTGTTTTTTGTTTTTTTTGGAGGGGGGGTTAAACGTTACTGACTTGTTGCTGGTTGTGTCCCCTTCGTGATGTGATCAGGCTGAAGAAGGTTGAGCACATGCGATCAGACGCTTGTCTCCCTTCAGGGCTGTGAGTGGTCGCAGAAGCTGATGTACATGCAAGGATCTGAGTAAACATCTGCTGTCGATGTCGTAAGCGTTTGTCATCCTCTTTTGCCTTCATCAAGATTTGTACACACAAAACACTCTGTCTACCCTCATTAACTCGGGTGAGAACCTGACGCTCCACCACCCTCATTAAGTAGTTTGCCCGGAGGACACCCAGGATGCCATGTTACTGTGGTCTGAAATAGTGATGTTCGGCAGAAGAGAAGTAACACTTGTCAACCAATCAACCAAGCTGCCATTGTTGCTGTGCTTGTGAAGAACTAAGCCTGTTGGCTTGGGGAAAGAGTTCATATGAATCGTTAAGGTCTAGCACATGGGTGACTTCAGAAATCAGTTCACTTACAAAATAAATAAATAAAAAGGATTGTCAGAGATATGCACGCATCCAATCATAAACGACAGAATATTTTATCTACAGTTACATTAATTGCGTGATGGGAGAAAGACGAAAGCTATATTATTGTAACACTATATCCAGTGGACTGCAGACTGTAACTAATGTTTACATCCATCAGCTTCATGTACGATTTAAAAAGAAGTAAAAAGGAAAACATTATTAAATGGAAAATATTAGTTTATGTGAGCTTGTAATATTATTACGGAGAGAAAGCAGCCAATGGAAAGGAAGTTTATTGCAGGATGGATAGGTGCGATAAATACTCATATTTTTAATGTTTTCAGTTGTGCTGGCAGGCTTGGTGATCTCTCTGTAAAGTCTTATCTCCGGGGCATTGTTATCTGTGTACCGTCCATGATTTCAATGGTCTGGTTGTCTCCCTGCCTGTTGCTATGCAGGAGAACACGTTTGGACTTTAAAAGCTCATTGTCAGACAAGGGAATCTTATGATCTACCCCTTAACATGTTAGTACTGATTGCTAGGTTTCAGATTACCCACGGTGAAGATAAATTAATCGACAACAGTGGCGATGTTATGTTTGGGGCAGGTGTCATCGAGAGGGTCTGTAGTCGTATCCAAACCAGTGTCTAGGAGACCATCGGATGTTGACATTCCATAGGTGATGTCTGACCATCCTCAAACTTAAACAAATTCTTTTCTTAGGTTATAAATCTCTTATCCTCACCTACTTCTTAAGTTCATATACACATGCAAACATAAATCTGCTTATTTATAAATATACGTTACACAAACAAAAGGCTTGAAGGAACCAATAACTGGCGATATTCCTGCCTATTGTAGTCTCCCTTGCTGAATTGTTTTTGTGCAAATGTAATTGGGTGTTGCAGGACCAGCCTGTGATGACACGGTCATCTTCATCTATCAACTAGTCACTAGTGCATGACTCGAACAAAACGTTTCGATGATGATGATGATGATGAAGGCAGCAACGAAGTATCTCACCCCTCTAATCCTATTTTCATCCCTTATTGTCTCCCTGTGCCCTTTTTCTTATTTGGGAGGGGCCCAGCGGGAGGAAAATGAGAGAGAGGAAGTAATCTCCCATTGAACATGGAGGCTGCTACTCCACTGGATGGCTGACAGGTGTGCATCGCTCACAGGTGTAAAGGTGGTCTCTGACTTTGAGCGATGATGTGACCTTGCGTCTCCATTGATGTAGCTAAAAGAAGAATGTCAAAACTATGGAAGAATTGTTGACAAAGTGGAGTTAACATTTTATATATGGCCACATACTTAAAACATGGCAACATGAAAAAAAATCATCTCCATCAACTGCCTACGAGCAAAGAAAATATTTTGTTTATTTTAAAAGGAAGCAGTTTGGCTTGGTCCTTGTGAACCAGTGGATGTTGATAATGCAATCGACTTCGACTTTACCCAGAGATGTGTATAGTTATCGGCCCGAGCCCCGGTTGATGGGTAAGAGGTAAATGTACACTCGGCATCCAACTAGCTACCCTCTCTGGGTAGTCGCCCTACTCAGGCTGGGTAGAGTTACCCACTTGGAAAACCTGCATCGTGAATATGAGCTGAAGGTTGTGATTATCTCCACACAGTGTCTAACCTCTTGGGCAAGTAAGGGTCTCGCTATCCTTGTTCAGTGACCACCTCCTGGGTCTGATTATCTTTCTTCTGTGGCGCAGTCCAGGGTATCTTTATACCCTTTCACTGAAGCCCCGGGAGTAGTGTTGCCCCTCCATTATCTGGTATCAGCAAAGTTAGTATGTTTCTGTTATATCTCTCCTCACGTATCTGGCAATCTGTCTTCATTTAAGGGCAAGATATCTTCCCTCTGTTATCCAAGTGGATTGTGATATCTCCCACAGACATAGCAAAGCTTATCATGATCTTTGGAGCAGTGTACATACAATTTAGAAACATATTAACCTTTACATATACGCACAAAGTATTTGCTAATTACTTTCATACACGTATAAGTACATATGGAATAATATGTTTGAGTTCAGTGATTGAAGAGTTTCCTCCGACTTTTGATTTGGGAAGCCTCTAGTTTTTGCCTGATTTTTGCTAATAGCTGACAGACTTCTTTCCCGTGGAATAAGATGACAGGATGTTGCTCATGTAGATTCTTAATTTTGTGTTTCTATTTGTATGTAGACTTCCAAATTTCTTTTAAATTGGTTATAGCTTGATTTTCTGTTCTTCGAGTCCTTTTCTGTATCTCCTTCTGTTATTACTAGATGATACGCATATTTGTGGACTTTTCTATTTCTTTGTTGTGAATTGCGATTATTGGTATTCTTTCTCTTTTGTATTTCCTTTTTTTATTTGTTTATATTTACTTTAAATCTTATTGTTGATGAAATTTTACAGGCATTGTTGACCAGCAAATTGTGGTGGCTGGATAAAGTAACATGATGGGCATAGAAGTTGTGAGTGAACAGGTTTCATCTCATTTTGCCACCGCCACCTTTGCCTGAAGAGAATGAGTCCAAGTGGAAATCGTCGTCGTGTTTATAGTCGACGTCCTCGTTATCGCCGCTGTCTTTATTTGAAGAGATGATTATTGTCATCAGGACAGGATTACTAGTACCAAGAGATGACAATTGTCATCATGCCTTCACCACTCAGCATCCTTGAACTTTCTTGCTTGTAATATTCTTCCCTTTGCAGCATGGTCAACAAGGAAACTAAAATTATAAATGGTCGTGGATGTGGTTGATGAATATTTAGAACATAAAAATTTGTAATAAAAGGTATCAGTTGCAGATGTGGAGACATACACGCATAAACAATGCACACAAATATAAAAACTGCCTCTGAAACTCCGCTCAGTTCCAAAATTCGTTTATTGCTATACTCAGTACATTTGTACTCAATATAATAACTACTGTTTGAAAAGGTCCTATCTTTGGAACAATCTCGACTTTTTCCAGTATCTCCTCTCTCTTTCACTCACACATACCAGAACACTCAATTAAAAAAAATTACTAATTATGAATACATACACACTCATTAATATGACACCTCAATAATGTGACTTTTTTATTTTACTTCTTTTAATTCACCCTACAACTCAGTAATCTGACCAATTTTGAATGTCTTCATTTAGAATCCCCGTACGGAATGTTCGTAATTAGACTGAGACATGGGTTTCACAGCATCCGGGTAACAACAGTTTTTCTCTCCCTTGTAAAGTCCGATTACTCTCTCTAAATTACATTACGACACTATCTCTCCTGGCGAAAGTGAAACTTTGGAAAAATTCAATTTCCCAAGGGCACGGAAAGCTGGACATCTGTCGGTTGGCCTGACACCCGGGTGGTAATGACGTCGCTGAGATTAATCATGGAATTCATCATCGAGGGAGCAGGAAATCAGATAACTTTCATCGCCCATCACTTTGACGTTCGATGAGGTTTCCTTTATCTCTTTCTCTTGGACGCTTTGCGATAATCCCTGCAACTAATACCAAAAAAACAAAAAAAAGTTAAACTCCAAAGTCAGACATGTTGGAGGGAGAGAGAGAGGAGACGTGGCTGATGTCAGACGCCGCACTTAAACGGTTTTATGTTCTCGGGTGTTCGGAGATTAACATACGACCAGGGAACGTTCGCGAATTCTAGCTCAAAGGGGGAACTGTACTGTACCAAGGGCGTTAATTACGTCCTGACTGAACGTAGCACCACGTGGCACGTTTTATTTCCTTCCGCTCTTTTCTGGAAGTCGGAGACGTGTCCTTCATCTGGCCGCCTTTTACGAGCCGGCGCGAGGGAAGTCTTCCTCTTCCCCTTCCCGACAACCTCCAAGAAGATTTGTTGATGAACTTTTTTTCTGTTCTTATTCTTTAATTTTATGAGACGTTCTTAGGTGTCGTCGTCGTCTTTCATCGTCCAGCTGCGGAGAGGAGATTGGGGGAGCAGAGCGATTGTCTTTACGGTTTTTATTTGGGTCGTTAGTTTGTTGACGGACTGAGTCACAAGGGACACGACAAGCACCGCACAGTGTGGGTAGAGTAGACTACAGCCGTCTGCAACTATCTCTTCCAATGTTTATCTGGGTGAGACTGTCATTAACCGGTGTCCTCAGAATTCATCTTCCTCGCTTCCCCTGCTGTTTAATCTTCATTTCCTTTTTTCAGCAGAAAATACAAACCCAAGCATTTGTGAATGTTAAAATACTTAGATACTTGTTCCGCAAATCCTCAAATTTAGAGGAATTTATCAAAAAGTGTTCCTCGTCTTTATTGTTTGCACGAAATGAACATAATTATATTCGTTTGAATACTGGAGAACATATTCCCATCATTAAACTTTATAAACTCATTTCTAAACTAATTTATAGTAATATCTGAAATCGTTTGTTATTAAGACATAAATCAGATCTTGTCTCCTAGCACCCAACTTGTTTTGCATTTGGCACCAGGTCGAGTTGGGGACTAATTGCTGAAGGCGTAAAACAACAGCAGTCACCAGTCCCAATGAAACAATCAACCAAGAGAATGGAGGAAAATAATGATGAAAGATGCATGTCTTGAATGATGATTTGAAAACAGACTTAAACATATCCATATTTTTATTTACTGCGTTATTATTATGTTTTAAACACAAAATAAAAACAGTGGGCGGATATCTCTTTTTATATCTACCCGTTCCCCGCCTTCGGCTCCCTCTTATGTGATGACCTTTTTAAATCTGCCCCTGAGAAATATGGCGACCACCATGCTTCAATACACTCTCTCATCCCCTTTTCTCCGCCCCCGATTTTTGGTAACCTCTTCTGATAGGTGCAGAAGGGGGACTTGAAGAGGTAAGGGTACCGATTGAAGGATCCAGTACCGCTGCTTATCGATTGCCCCTTTTTTTTTTTTTTTTTTGCAATATATCCGTTTGAGGACCGCACAAGGCACTCACTCANAGATGGCGCCCTTTGAAGCGCGGTCTTCTTAGTTCTCTCGAGGGGACGGAGTATTTCTTATCATGCTGGGTTTTATACTTCCAATCCTGGGCGAGCCACAACACTAGAGCGGCAGTAAACCGCCGAGGAAAAGCCGTGGGTCGGCAAAGTAGCCTTGATTTACAAGTCCTCGACTCAACCCCGGCGTCTGAAGCCCGGGGCCCGAGTGGGCCAGGAATGTCGCCTCGGAGACCCGCGCGAAACATAAAGTTTGATTTGAGACCTCCTTCCTCCCGCCCGGAGGATCCCTCGTACACTAAAGCAGCACTCCTCCCTCTCCTTACCCCAGACAGGATGGTCCGGTCTGAGCGCAAGATGCAGTTCCCGCTACCTACTGGCCAGCAGAAGACCATTTCCTGCTTCTCGAATGATCCGACGCGAGTTGTCTCATCTTTTCGAGGGCTCAAGCATGGCGGCGAGACGTCAGTGTCGGAGAGGGGAAGCGAACTGAGGCTGTTTGCAACTTGAGAGGGTGTGTTGGGTCGTTAGAGGCGACTCGCTATCCATATGAGATCTTGTCTGGGATTTTTTTTTCTTATTTACTTCCCCTCTTTTTTTCGGAACCATGACCAGCATCACAGTCAATCACACACACACATGACACGAGCCGTCCTTGTCTGGTGGGTTCGATCGTGGAGCTGAAAGTGTACTTATTTAAACCTTTGACCTGCAACACTTTACAATCACTTACCTCGCCAGCAGATGCTCTATAGAGATAACCGATGAGCAGGTATGGACAGTGGGATAGGACCGAACTCCATCTTGTCACATTCACACACACACACTGGGGTACACGTGCATGTCCATGACCGCACTATACATATCGATGGTCACGTGTATCGCCTCCCCGACACGCGTATATATTTTTATGATCCTGCATGTTTATGGTTGACACTTGTTGGGACGCACGTCCAACCCGAAGTTGTCAGGACATGAAGTCACAATAAAACATCTCAATGGTCCTCACACTCGTAAACGCGATGTTCAAAACAACCACGACTTGCTCACAACGGTAGAAGAAGCATAATAAATCTTCGTGAAAGTTCCAAGTCCGTTATTATTCTCCTACCACCCATCAACTACAAAAGCAGTTTGTTTTATAATTCGTATGGGAAGCGCTTAGCTCAGTGATTGGAGCAACTCATACAAACCTGTAGGTACGCACTGCATATGGTTCGATACTCGTGTGGTGCAGCGTGTTTTTTCCTTGTTGACCCAGGTGTGGGATGGGTATTCGAGAGGGGAAGGGGAGAGAGAAATGAGATAATCACAACCTTTACTTGAAGCTGGACTATTTAGGGAAGTATGGTCTCTGATACCTCACTCTCCTACAATCAAATGCTACTATGTTTATCTTTTATTACAACACTTGCTCACATCTACAACAGGTACGATTAAAAAAATATTATGATGAAAACTATGTGGGGCTAGTAAGATACAAAACATAATCGTAATCAATTATTTAAAATAAAAAACTAGTACTGATGTAAAAAAAAGTGCCTTGACCTTTCGATCAAAATTAATTCATAAACAAGTTCAACATGGACGGTGCAATTTAAATGGATAAACAGTTTAGCTCTTTTCACATTTACCCGCCCCACTCCCCTTCCCAATGGAAACCTATCTTGTTTGTGGTCAGCGACTGACAAAATTAGGACTGGCGAAGTACTTTCCACCTGAAAAAATTCCTTTGAAGGAAGCGACCGACTGATCAAAGGGGCGAGCTCTTTGGCTGCGCCTTTCAGTACTTTCTTCAGGACTGTGTACATTGGTCAGCTAATATGTCACCATTTGGCATCATACTCGCGATGCTATGACAATCACAGTGTTTGTCGATGTTACAATCTTTTACTGGCGACCTTTGCTTATTGTCCGTGTGTCTCCGCCCTCCCAACCTCTCCTCCATCGAAGAGCATCAACACTGTACATCCACACCATGCCAGTCCTTTTGTCCTGCAATCTTCCTGTGCGGCGGGGACAATAGGGAAGGGTGGGGGACAATACCTTTAGTAGGGGTGACAGTCAGTCAGGGCACGAGCCGACCACCTCAGCCTTCCTCGTCCCTGAGACTGGATCTGAAAACGAAAGTCACACGATGAGGTGTGAAGGGCGCCATACTGCGGGACAGCCGTCTACCGCCGAACACTCACCTGTCACCTGCAACAAGCTTCTGCGGCCTTGGACAGCTATCCTCTTTTGATCCAAACTTGCAAGGTTTGAAAGTCACGCTGGACAATCGTAGTGGAATAAGTAAAAGCTAGTCATTGACATGAATTGTTTGGAAATTGAAGAGGACATTGTTGGCTTACCTTGGAGACATCTCAGCTATGTACCTCCTGTAAAGTGTGGAATGCTCTTGTGTATCTTGTGTGTACAAACTAACCTTGGAATGGACATAATTAGCATATTGTGGGGTAGCAATTCGTATCCCATTGTAAAGCTTCTTTGTATTACATGAATGATACAAGACTAACCTTTGGTGTAAACACTTAAATCCCTAAATTTTTAGGGGCACAATCTGGAAAATGTTTAGTTTAAGCAGTATCAAATCTTTGTTGCAGATGATCTTCTCCAGCTCTGTGGAGTAAAAGTACATTCAAGAAGTTCCCAGAGACATCTTTCAAGAACGAGTGAAATACTTTACTGGAGTAAGTCGGACTCGTAAGTACCGACCTAGTGTTTCTTTGGCTTATTTTAAAAGTGGAACATTGTTTAAGAAATCATTTTGCTGATGGACATTCCAGTTAAAGATGTAACTTTATAATTATGTAGAGAGATGAAAAAAAGACAACCAAGCAACTAAATAAAAAATATTTCGCCTCTTTTCTTTACCAGAAAATGGAGACATGCAGAAGTATATCTAAAGCATAGCAAGAAGAATTCTGTTCAGCATAACAACAGGAACCAGAAGAAAAGCCGCTCCTTGATACCAGAAGAAAAAATAAGGAAGCTTTACGAAGTCGACTTGCTTTATTACTGAGTGATTTCCCCTCTGGAGTGAAAGTACCGGACTGGCGGGCGGAGCAGATTGAAGCAAGGACAGGGTTGTCTGGTCAACACAAGAAAGAACATGGCTGCTCGCTGTTTTTATTAGAGGAGAATGTCACGCATCTTCGCTAGGTAGAGTTTGCGACATCAGTTTCTTTCGAGCAGAAAAAAAGAAGCTGACATTTGGTCAAAGCAAGTCTTCCTTTAGTGCCGGGCTTTTATTGGGGAGTTATGTCCCTTTGCTTGCGGATGCTGGTAGAGCAAGAATCTTTTTCGCCGAGGGCTGAGCCACCGGGTCAAAAGATGCCGTGGAGGCAGCGGTGACTTTATTGACGAGTGAATTTTCGTGTTGTTCTTTGGCGTCTTTCTCTGCGACATCTGCCCCAGTAGATCCTAGATGATCCTCAGGAGGTCGCTTCATGTCTTCCTCGGTCAAGCGTGCTAAACTTTTTGATTACTTCCCTTTCATTCTTTGATTAGTTCTCTTTCATTTTGACTCTGGCTTAGATTAGCAAGGTTTCGCAGTATCCCTCAAGGTCCTGTGTTTGTGGGGAGGCGGGTGGAGGAGTGGGGTGTTAAACAGAGGGAGGAGGGAATGAACTGTTGGTTGCATGATTAGGCGATAATACTTTAAAAAGAGTTTTCAGCGGGTAGGACAGCGGTGAGAGGACGGGATGGATATCAGGTCTAGCGGCAACTGTATCCCTTAATTGTGAATTACAGCAAGAAATTCGATATATTTTGAAACGATACAGGGTGGGCACTAAAGAGGACGAGCACACACGTCAATGAGTGCACACAATTCAATCAGGGCGATGGCTTTAATCTCATTACAGATTGTCGTCTGACTGCAGTTAAAGTCGTCCATCATGGTCAAGCGATAGCGAGGGCCGAGATTTAGAATCACGTTTCACCAGTCAACCATCCCACGAGCATAGCAGTGCTCGTCAGCTTACACATCCACTAGTACTGTGGGTTAGACCTACGCCATTGACAGGTTAGTTAATCTAAAGAATCGAAAGAAGTGTGGATGTATTTCCTTCTTTTTTCTTTCCTTTATTCTTTCTTTTTTGTCCTTTCTTTGGTCCTGTTTGAAAAAAAGTCCATTTTTTATTGTCTTTTGTTTTTCGTGGTATTTCTTTTTCGCATTTTTTTCTCTCCTTACCTTGATATTTTTTCGATTGTTTGTTTGCTTAATCTCCTTCTTCATCTTCATTGTTTTTTTTCAGAGCCAGCTGATTTTAATGAATGTCTTATTCATTTTTTTTCAGTTGTGACTTCACTTGAAGAATCCTCGTCACTGCGGCAGTGTCCCATCCTCCTAGCATCTAGACCTCACGTGGGCTCGAGAGCTATCAACAGAAAAAGTTGCCCCGAGGGAATTGCGATGAGACACACCACTAGGTTAACAAAGAGTCAAGACTTTGGAAGCACTCGTCGAATGGTTAATGACCTCTCACCTCTGTCTGTTGTTTCCGGCGCTAGAAACCTTGGACTGTAGAGGCCTGAAATCCATAGCATGGGTTGGTTAGTCATTGCCATGTAATTCCACTTATTTTAGGTCTTATAANAGGGTTCAATATGAAGCAAGAAGACTTAACAAAACATTATACACTTTTAATAACTATGTTCAAAACAATGCTTACTGTAAATTAAATTTGTATTATTTAAAACAAATAATAATTGTAAATTTGTAAAGCGCATACTCACACTCCTAAGGAGCATGGTCTTACAGCTAAAGAACAAGAACCAAACATGGACAACATACGAGGGACAGGAAAACAAACAAATAACATATGAACTATAAAAGAATAAACAACCGTACTAAACGAAGAATAAAATCATATACAGAAAACACAAATTTCAATGTCTACGATTGTACCCATCAAATTTTCATCTGGAGAAGATTTCCTTACCAGTCTGTCCAGTGAGCTCCGTTTAAACCTTTTTCTTTTTGTAACTTCAGTCGAAACTTCTAAATAAAGTTCAAATCTGTAAAGCTGTCTTCCAAAATCAGCCGTTTCGTTTCATCTCGGCAAAATTTGCTTCTTGAACTCGACAACCTCACGATGTTTCTTTACCTGACTAGAAGACATGTACAGATTTTCTGAGTTCGCTATTACAGAGACTAACTTCATGGTGCCAATTTTTGAAAACTTATATCTTTAAAATTATGCGTAATTATGAAGATGTATTTCGGGAATTATTACTTTAAAATGGACTTGACCCGATCATGAAAAAAAATTATTACACTCCTGTTGCCCTTTAAATTGCAGAAATGAATAGTTCTCTCCCTTGCTATCTTGTATTTCTTGAACTTCTCCACACCTGTTTCGCGATTCACTCTCCGTTGCCTTGGTTCCTAGTATTGATATAGCGATTCTACAAAATATATTTACTTTTATAAAAATTTATTTTTAACTAACAACTGATGATAAAGTCTGTACTCCATTATTTCCTCTCTCTGTAGTATATTATTATGATATTACTGACGAAACATTCATCGGAAGTTAAATCCTAGTATTATTTTACTCGTCTTTACAAAAAGTTGTCTCTATTTAATCCTGGTTTATTAAATGTTTTCTTTAAGGGTTAATTTTATTTTTGAGGCAAACACTACACATGAAAAGCAAAACAACTTTTGTTTATCACCCAAAGCTTTAACGCTGCATCAATGGATAATAATTTTGTTGCATTGTAAAAATCAAAGAATAAAAATTCTTAATTAAATTAGTCATTTAATAATCTTCTGTCAACATGACATCTCGCATCGATAGCCCTTTTTCGCTCTCATAGCTCACCTCGCAAAGTCTTGTTTTGGCAGTCAACTTGAAATATGTTTGACAGTCCAGAGGTCTCAGGTCAAAAGGTCAACTTTTGAAAGATAATAATTCACAAACACCATTGACTATTTCCTCAAAATTTACAAATAATCATCCTGCAATGAACTAAACTCACTCATTAAGACCCACTGTAACTCCTCAGGCACTCTAAAGCCATCTCCAAAGCCATGGCCATCCGTCGTCATCAACGATGCAGAAGAAGAAAAACGACACATCCTTTCCACACAATAAAAGTGCCGATGGAAGATATAAGAGGTACAGCAGGGCACAATTTATGGGTGTTAGCACCCAGCTAATCAAACCTCCTTTACAGCACCGAAAGCATAATCCGTTTCCAAATGTTGTGTCCAAGACGCAGCCCGCACCTGGCTCTGGACCAGGAGGTGTCCGCCCTCCCAGGCCTTGACTGCTTTACTGCGTGCTGCCATGATTTAAGGCATCGTCTACGATAATAAGAGGCCTGTGCCGACTGATGAAGGAAAGAAAAGAACCGACAATGACATCTGCTGAAAGAGAGAAACCGATAGTTAAACAGGAACATCAGTTTGGAAGTGAGAGCGCTGCTCAGGCGTTGTGTCTGCAGTCCAGAATTTCTGATTTTTTTTGATTTTTTTTTACTTTAACTCTTGGGATGAGTTAAGGGCATATGAAAGTTCAATGTTTTCAAGCTAGTTCACAGCATAATTTCTGAAATTATATCCCGCGTTCTGTTTTCTAGATGCAAACATCACAGTGAACACGGAAAGATCGACACTAATGAGGTAGAGTGTCATGGCCACAGCCAATAGAAAAGCTGGGCTGTATGTTAATTAAGCAATCACGCCGACAGTTATTATTCCACGGTTTTGAATACGACAACGAACACACACACACACACAAAAGGAGAGAATAAGATACATCATTTAGCGTAAGTCTGCAGATGAGTGTTTATGGACAATTGTGTACGTGCGTGCATGTGTGTACGTGCCCGAGCGCAAGAGAGAGACAGAGAGATAAACTACATCGTTGTCAACTCTGTGACATATCCATCATTTCAACCTTACCATTTTGATGAATAATTCTCTTTGTGTAAGCCATTTTGGCAACCTATCTTCATCATTCCTGACGGATGTATTGATATACAAACCAATCATCAAGACAAAACCTAAGACAAGAAAAGAAATGAATAAACCTATTCATCCACCCTCCCGCCCACCTATCCCTTTATCCATTTTTTTTAAAGCTAATGACATCAAGAAAAATTACTAATGCAATCTTTACTGTTCTTCACCTGTGTAACTGGATTCTGATACCAAGTGTCCAAGAACTGAAGTCACACTTCTGAGTTTACTCTTCATTGCTAAGTGTCATCAAGCGCGAGATCTTCAAAGATGCTCTTCTGAAACATGTTATACTTGTTCCAACACGGTCTCTTTCAGTTTCTAAAAGGAAATTCCACAACTTGTGACCTTAGACCATTCTCGAGAGAAAGATATATGCACGATGTTTATTGAGTCCCAGCTAGTCATAAAAGCAAAGATGCAAGGTAAGGTGTGAAAGAAGGTAAATAACAATAAACTTTATGTAGGCTTTTAATAGTGTACCTGAGATTTATAGCTACAGGGGTGGGGGAGAGTGAGTGAGGGTGAGAGACAAAGTGAGAACGACAGAGGTAATTTTTAAAGAAAAGGAGGAATAGAAAAGACACAATGAGAAAGAAGCCATGTTCTAAAGGTGTGCCTGCTGTTAATAATATTTTAGGCATGCACTAAGTACATCTTCCCCTTCTCAAAAAGTTTTCGGCTCCGTTCTATTGTGGGACCTGCATATAATGCCGCAGAACGGGTACATCAAAAAAAAAAAAAAAACCCGGGTATTTAAAACCCTCTTCTATATTAAACTCTGCTTCAAAGTGTGCAGATGGTTTGCATTGTCCTTAAAATATGCACCTACTCCTGTTGAATTAATTTCCCACCCTATCCACCCCCTACTTCACCAAATCCCCTGTTTGCGTCATCAAGGGCAATGAAATAAAGGCTTGCATATTTAACTTTTTCTGGGAGGTCAAATCACAGCACAGAGTTTAACTTTTGGTCGATTGTAGTGCGCAACCTCTGACCTCCATGACATCTACTACTATAAACGTCACTGTACCAAAAAGAGGTATTAAACAACAACAGCAGCAGCATCAGCAGCAGCAACAACAACAAAAACAGCAACAACAACAACTATGACTGCTCCAGTATACACGTGCTGCAGCCATAATTTAAAGACAAAGCAAAGTGTCAAAGGGTCAAACTTTGTGAAGTGTCATTGTATTGGCCAGCGAGGTGAGCGCAGCTTGTTGACCAAACTTCCAATGTCCCGAACCGTTGGTTCTTTTTGAGACCTTAACAGACAACAATCTTGGTCAAACGCTGGACGACATCAGTTAAGAACGACCTCTACAACAAATAAAGTTAATTTAGCGTGATCTTGATGTTTGATGTTTGACGACCCTTTGACGACCCTCTCTAAACCTTTGGATGTTGATAAATTTTATTTCCTCTTTTTACAGATTTGGATAAAAATATTTTTCTCCGTCTCAGATGAATCGTGAAATGAACTTCAGAGTTTCATGCGTGTTACTGCTAATAAGAATAAGAATAAGAATAAGAATAAGAATAAGAATAAGAATAAGAATAAGAATAAGAATAAGAATACTGAGGAAGAGAAGAAGAAAGTGCATTTCCGGGTCAGAAGGCAATCAGTCAGCGTCATAGCTACTAAGCACGCGCGTGCAAACAACAACAACAACCGTCATGGGAACGGCACGTAGCCACCTACCCCCTCCAGTCCCGACCTTCCCTCCCCACACCTTGAGAAATCAAGTTCGTACAACGTAAATCAACGGCGTACAATGTAAATCAAAAGCGTCATGAAGGACATGTCCCCGGCATGTTGGAATATCTACAATTATTTAGCATGCAGTGTTAAGGTCTTCCCTCTTAATTTATGCCGGAGCCTCTGAGCTGACTTGAGTTCAGTGCGATGTCGGAGGAACACACTCCTTCCTTCGTGTCACCGAGGGCAGCAAAACAAGAGACGGACAAAAAGAAAAAAAAAGGAAAAAAAAGCGGGGGAAGGTTGGGAGAAATAAAAGCCCACACAGTGATCACCCTGCTTCAACTACCGTCCCACTCCTAGCTGCACAGTCGACAGACTAACCTTCACGTCCATTAAGCCGGTCATTCAATCTTAGGCCATGACGTACGGACGAGATTTTAGCAGGAAGTTGAAAGGTCAGGGTAAAGATGGCCGAACGGCAAGAAGTTTAGGTGCGTCTGGAGGATCACGTGTTTGCACGCTAGTTACACATTACTTGTAAACTTTGCGAGGAAGTGTGCGAGAAAATGGAGGACTTCTGTTAACGAGTTTCTGGAAAAGAAAAAGATAATTGCTAGAGAATAGAGAAATACTTTATTATTTCTACTTGTTTGTTTATTTCTAAATATTTATTTTTCCTGATTTGTTTGTTTTGCTGAGAATTTCACTTGAAATGACCGTCAGAACTCTTTGGAAGTCCTTAGTGTCACAGAAAGTGTTTTCAATTTTCGTACTTCGTTTTCCGAGAACTCTACTTCAGATGTTCTCCACTTGGTCTATGATATTTCCCTTGGTCGTGTTTGTACTGTATTAAAGGTATATAAGTCCAGCCCGAGTCTATGTTCTGTGGCTTGTGACGAAAAAGATTTTTTTTTTGAGAGGAGGATATTTATTGGTTGATTGGTTTATTTAGTAAGAACGGACTTCCACCTTAAGGTGATTTTGTATTGTGAGGGAGAAGGATGATGGAATAGTTTGTGGAGATGGAAGAAACCGGAGTACCCAGAGAAAACGTCCCATGGCCATCTCTGAGAAAAGATGTAACCTAGAGATAGCGTCCCGACACGAGATTTGAACCCAGAACTTCTTCATCGCAATGGAAACAAGTGAGTGTCTAAGCCTCTACACCAGAATGGGTGGATAGCGCGCGCGCACACACACACACATTCGACATGAAGTCGTCTGCGGATAGAATGAAGGTGTAGAAGAATGAGAATTTTTCGTTTGTGGTGGAGATGGGGGAAGTGTAAAAAAAACCCCAAAAAACTCGTGCAAAACGTTAGTGACACCTGAGGTTGACACAGGAAGGACGTCACTGTGTCTGCCAACATTAACATTCCTCTCAGTGATCTCCCCTAACGACAGGACCGCATACCTAGGACTTAGCAAAAGGAGGGATAAAAAAAAAAAAAACTCTTCAAAGCGGCAGACAAGACTCACTAGTCAACAAGCTGCTGAAGCATGTTTAATCTAGTCATCATAGAATGGCTAAGATAAGATTTATTTTTAGAGACTAAATCAAAAACATGCACGAGTTTAAAGAAATTACCAAATACACACATAAACATCAGCAAACCCACACTCACATGTTTTCAGCGGTTCAAGGTAAACGGCAAGCAGCCAATAAACAGTGACAGATGCTTAGGTAGACACCTAACCTGTCTCTCTGTCCATCTATCTAAAATCATGGCAATAAACGAGCGTAGTTTATGTAATTCGAACAACAACAAAAGATTCTAAGATGACGGTTCTTGTTAGAGAAAAAAAATAATGATTCGTATCATAATTTTTATCCGACCGCGTATGATTTTATTTTATTGTAAGATGTTGAAAAGGAGGACATTCCTCCTTTGAGTAACTGTGTGGAAGGGAATTCTTTTCGGTTTTAGAAAAGCTTTGACGGACCTAGGTAAGTGATACACTGCCATAAAAGAAAGAGGAAAAGTTTTGAACTTGTCGAACTTGAATTTGAATGCTGAAAGCAATTCTGAGAAGCTTTGCACCTTATATTATTTTATTTTGTTTTACATAATGTGTTCTCTCTCTCTCTCTTTCTCTCACACACACACACACGCACGCACGCATGTGTATTGTTAAAGATTTTGTGCCCTCCTCTTCTGGTTGTTTATTATTTACAGCTATTATTGCTTACAAGTTATTTTCCTAAACATGTTTCAGTTCCTATGGACAAATGTAAGTGCTGGTGATTGTTTCTTTAGAAAAACTGTAAGGTATTTAATGGGCTGGTGGTGAGGGGAGAAGACTCAATATTATACTGGCTTTTGTTCTTTTCTTCGGAACCAACGGGAATTTTATCGAGAAATGTTACATATATGGTGCAGTGGTTTCTTTCAATAATTTCCACATTTTAAGCTTTACTTGTAACATCTAGAGACTGGCAGGCAATTTACAGCACAATTCTTTTTGTTTACTCAACGAGGTGCAGAGAAAGGTCTCAATCCATACCGAACAAATATTTTAGTTTTTGTTACTATTCTTGACTCCTGATTTACTGTCGGGTACTTTATATTTTTGTTTCCACTGTTCTATCTGTGCTTTTACACACATTCTTCCATTAGACTGTTTTAAAACATTAGTGGAAGTGTGAAAGAGAAAAAAATTGTTTTGTCGTGACGACAGCGGTTCTCTATTTTGTCTTCAAGAAGATGAACATGAAACTCCCACGTCTGCACCGACATCGGTGTGATGTTTAGGTGTTTTAGTACAGTGTTAAAAAAATAAATAAACACACACACACAGCCCACTTTGAAGACAAAATTATTAAAGGAAAAGCGCAAACGAAGAAATAAAAGGGATGGTGAAGTGACACAAACAAATTATTTTATTTATTTTTCGTTTGTTATTGTTTTGTTTGGACCAGTTCGTTTCCTTGTTTCGATTGTTGTGATGTTAGATTAGTTTTGTTTTCTTTTTGTTTGTTAAGTAACCGTTAATTGCTACTTTTTAAAATTGCAGTTAACAGCCAAGTTCACACGCCAGCACGAATCTTAAATCGGATTTTTAGTGCTTGGTTAATTTAAGAATAATTCTTGTAACTCTACAATAACTAAGGTATGCTTTTATTGACTCTATACTTTGGTGTTTGTCTGCCTGGTGCCTCTTCCTTTTGTATTATTGAGGCTAGTGGTATTGTAGATTATTTATGTCAGTACTTTGTTGTTACTACAACAAATATTCTGTAAAATGCAAATGAAACATGTAACTGAGAATTGCTCAAACTAGGTGTATTATTACAGCAGTGTTTCTACAATTTCATAGCACAGCTTGATTGTGGATGATTCTAAATAAAATTGAATTGTTTTAGGTGTGATTTTTATATCAAGAAAGCGGAAACAAGGAGACAGTGTTGGTAATCTTAGTGGTTGGAAGATTCATTTTGAAGTAGAGTTAAATTGATGTTTTCATGATAATAGTTCTAAAAAGTTTCTTCAACGTAAGATATTCTCGTGTAAATAAATAAATGCATCACCATTTCACCAAAAATGTTCTAACGATTTTCTTGTTAATAGTGCTTGAGGAAATGAATAACGAATACGCAGCTGCTATTTCTTCACTTGTTATTCCTCAGCTATTAACTAAAGACAATGATTGCTTCGTGTCCGACACACCTACAAGCAATTTAAAGAATATATGTTTAACAATATGCTTATTCAAACAATTACAATATTACAACAGAGAAAGGAACACAATCCATTTGCAGTTACAATACAGTTTTACATTTTCTGCTAGAGAACTATTTTTTCCTGAAGAATTTTAACAAATTAAATGAGTACTTTTATCCTTCTCAGAGTTTTGACATGTCAGGTTTTGTTTATGGGGTTTGGGGATTAGCAGCTTGTGCTACAACGAAAATATATTTGAGGGATGCAACATTTGTCATTATTTTGAACAGGAAATCGCTATCGAAAATGTCACTGAAAGAAAGATGGTGAATACACATAAGAAAATATCACCATACTGTATACAATAAAATTATTAGTTACTCTTCGCTCAAAACCAAGCCAAACACATGACAGAACAAAGGAAAAAAAAAGGCTAGGTTGTGCAATGAAATATAAAAATGAGTATTTCGTCGCAAAATAATTCAGAAGCAAATTCATTTTAGCGAAGTATTTTGTCTCCTAAATTAAAGATTGCGGACTCAGTTTTCACACAAACGATAGGGCGCGTATCTTTGAACTTACATGAACTTAGCACAGACAACTAAAAGACACACACACACATATGATATGAAGTGGACGTGGAAGGAAATAAAACATTCGCCGAACTATCTTCCCTTTGTTTTCAGTATGATGACGGGTTAAAAGAGTCAGCTATGTACATGTATACAAACACTATTTTCCTGCAAAACAGTTATTGACTATAGTACACGGGTGCGTGAGCGCGGGTGTTTGTGGACATCTCCTTGCTCAATACCTCATAAATGATATATAAGAAATAATAATAATAATACGCGTACATCTTTTGCGGCTTGTAGCCATTGTAATTGTGACATGGACTAATAGATTTCACTTTAAACAAATTTTCTTGAATTTATCTGTAAGATTAAAATATTGAAAATTTTAATTTTAATGCTTTTTTTTATTTTAACAAATAGTCTTTTTCCTATTTATTACCGTATATTCCGTAAACACTCTAATAACATTGGCACGTGAATTTAAAAATGATAGAAGAACAAGACCTACGTGAAGTAAGTAACAAAACGGTTGAGCTTTTTAAATAATAGTTCAGCAAGCAAATGTAAAGTTAAAACACTAATGGTAAAAAAATTAAAGGGACATACAGGAAAGAAAGCAAAGAGAAGAAAGTAAAGAAGAAAGATCTTTTCCACAGAGGTTCAAAATATGTTTTAAAAAATGCCGACGAAAGAGAATTTTTTTTTAAAAAAAGACTCCAGCATGAAACAGTACAGACCTTCATAGGATAACTGGAAGGCTGAAAAACAGATTCCTCCAGAAAAGAGATGTCAAAAGAAAACTGTACCATCTTGGAAATCTTTTGAAGTCTCAAGATGAAGGCCCCCCACAACCGGAAAAGTAGCTTCGCCACCACCAGGCTCCACCAGAAACGTCTCATCAAAAGCCAGAAGACGAAAAAACAGAAAAAGATGCACAAGTTCAGAGAAAAGCCTTCTTGCAGACCAGCCAGCAGCTGCTACAGGACCGATTCGACTTATAAAAGGCAGGAAAAACTATAAAGTTTCTTATTTCTATCCCCGCCAGTCCGGGCTTGGGCATAGCAAAGTCATGAAGGAGTTTAGTGCGAAGCGTTTTATGTGTGGTCGGCTGTGTAACACGGCCATAACCGAGCATCACCCTGCTGCCACTGTGGAGCTCAGCAGCCACACCAGAGGCAGGGAGTCTGAAACTGGCTGGAGACACTTGCAAGTGCTCGTAGGTGGAAAGCAGCTGCTTGGTTACTTGGGTAACTTGGAAAATTCTCGTAAAAACCTTTGTTCGCCAGGGCGGGGTTGATAGGTGTGCACGGGTGGGTGGGTAGGGTACATGGGTTTAAAGCGCGGATCGTGATATTTGTGGGAATGGCTCGGGGGCAGAGTTGATGTTGGCATACCTGTGCGTACGGTGACATGTGTATTGTTCAGGTGTAAGAGATCAAAGGGAAAGAACTGATATGAAAACTTTGATGGAGGAGGAAAACGCGTTTCCACAGAAAAAAACAAATAAAAAAGACAGATATCGAGAAAGACAGAAAAAAACAAGTAACCCACTAAACAAAGAAAACAAATAAAATGAACAAACAAACAAAATAAATAAAGTCAATCAACCTTTGTGTAACATTAGAAAAAAGTTTTGAGTGAGAAAGTATCCACGATATAACTGAACTGAAATAACTTCTCCCCAAAGAACTCTAGTTTGAGTGTCGGAGAAATGCGTAGAAAAAAACACAAATGCCCAAGATACCAAACATCTACTATACTCAATGCGTTATAGGTAACACCTGCAGGGTGAGGTTCAATTCTTTAGTGAAACTCATGTTCAATCCCCCATTTTTCAGACTAGAAAGAACCAACCAACCACCCACCCAACCAACCAGCCAACCAACCAACCAACCAACAACAACAACAACCACAACAACAACAACAACAACAACAACAACAAATTACAGAGGCACTTAATTATCGTCGAAGAAGTAACTGTCCTTCACACAATCTTTCTGACAACCGTTCCGATAACACAATATGTTGAAAGCTTCTTTCCACAGTTTGATAGTTTGGGGTGGACAGATACCCACAAGTCTTGTGCTACAGCGTCTTAGATACTCACATGTAGCAAGCATTGTCTCTTCTGTTTACACGCACGCAGACACCCTGTGTGTACTCAGTATATCAAAGATATATATATATGTAGTCGGCCTGTCTAATGACTGTCAGCCGACCAGTTGTTTTCTTTCTTACCCCAGCTTGTGTCTCTTGGTATTTCAAAATAATAATACTAAAAATGTGGTTAATGGAGGGTGGGTAAAAAAAAGACGGAAGACGACCTAAGATTGGAGAATCGAGTGGTGAACTTTATATTCGGGAAATCCATTTACGAAAAACTAGTATAATCCCATAGATTGTGTGTGTTGCCCTCTCTCTTACTTTGCTGGGCGCCGCGAGATTACCTTGCGACACTTCCCCCGTCACGTAGGCTGTCGTAGTCTGGCCGGCCATCCAGCCAGGCACCATCTTGCCCATCTCTCCACTTTCTCCCAGATCAAACTCAGTGTTCAATTAAGAAAAGCCAGTCATTCGAAAGGAAATATTATGTGGAGACTTAACGACTAGGGGAGCACGGATTGGGCCGTCCCATAAAGCTCGCATGTAATTGAAGAATGGGATGAAGGAATGGACTTCAAAGGCGCCGCTTGCATTATTACTGCACTCTTACGCAAGCACGCGCCATGCGCGGAACCTAAGTTATTCCTGATTTAGAGTGTTTCACACAGCGAGAGCCTGGCCTGCAGGCGAGCTAGCTATTAACGCTCGGTGAGACAAGTGTTGAGCGAGTTGAGGCTGCGTTGGGGCTCGCCAGCGCGTGCACAAACACACACACCTCACACCACACAAAACAAAACTGATGGGTGGGGACTTTGGGGATAAAATGGGAAACAGCTATTACAGCGAGAACTTAAAGCACCATAACTATGAAAAGGTTTAGCTTTATATCTCTATTTTATTGGGATGTACACACATGCATGAACACACCTTGTAAGACGACCAAAAAAGCTATAGCGAAGAGAAAATTGAAAACCCACAAACTGGTAACACACGAGCGTCAAATTTCCGATTTTTGGCATGCATATGAAGCACATCACATTTCAAAAATAAGGAAACTGAAAAGAAAAGCATTTAAATATCATCACGTATTATAAAAAGTCTGAAAGATGAAAATAAACTAAAAAGAGCTTAAACTTAGCGATTAAAATACTTTCTACTAAATATGCTTAGCCATTCCATGCCAAAAGTACTGGTACTGAGATACTTAAATAACGTGTTACTGATTGTTAAAAACAGTTACAAAAAAAAAACTGAAAATAATTTTTATCAAAAGAGGAAAAAAATGACGTTAAGCATTTGCTAACTCATTGTTAGCAGTCATTGAAAATGTAGAGACTGATATGTAAAAGCCTCAAACTTCAACCTGCTTAGTTAGTAATTTACCGTCGAACCAGGGGACCGCGATCATGCTTCCTTTGTTTATACTTCAGAAAATGGACAGTTCTAGTGGAGTAGTTACTAAATGAATCTTGATCAACAATGTTAAACACAACACAGAAACCTTGCGCCTAAATATTTGTCTAGAAATAATAAAAGAAAGGTCTCTGAACTAAAAAAGATATTATTCTGAGGTAAAGTGATGATTAAGGGGACCTTTAGGTGCGTTTGCTATCATACGCTGATGAGTCATCTAAAAGTACAGCCTCTGGGCTCATGTTATGTTCTGTTCAGTGATGTATGTATATGTATCTATAGTCACCGGTTACGTTTGTGGTTATCTACATAGAAGAATAGTAATCATTCAATATCGATAAAGGTGGTAGAAAGGAGGGAACATTTCCTGGCATGCAAAACTGATGTAAGAAATATTTTTAAACTTGAATGTTGAAACAAAGAGAAAGAACAAAACAAAGAGAAAGCTAGAGAAACAAGAAATTCCAGCGTTGATCCACAAAAGAAAAGCTACCTTCAAATATTGTGTGTAGAGCAGAGGTTTTATGGTTGAAGCCTACTTAGATGCCACTGATGCAATGAGGTAAACATGTTGTACAGGAAACTAAGTATAAGTACAAATGAGACAAAAGGCAGCTGACAGAACTTTGACCCCATCACAAAGACTTATCAGGGAGAATGACACATGATAGGCAACATAAAATGGTTAAAAAATAATTTAAGAAATGCCACACAGTCTTTTCCATGATTTTGATTAAAAATAAATAAGGTAAGGCAGTAGTTTTCAGGATTTCAATGAGATGTTTTTAAAAAAAAGTGAAAACCTAATTGAATGATTGGGGATTAACCCCAGGGGCAGGGCAACAAAGACTTGTTAGTGACAGTAGTAATCGTCTACATAAAAACAAAATGTTTGAGACAATATCCGAAAGGGACTTTCCATGGATTTTTTCCTTGTAATAGACAAGCACAATAGTCTTTCCTGTAACAGATCGTGATCATCGCCGCCTTTTAATAACTCTCAGTGTGTTAGCGCATGGACATAACATAACTGAAAAAGTCAAAGCTTTCTGTAGAAAGTTTGTGAGGAGGAGGGGGTGTCCTAAAGTGTCTACATATACCTAAAATACAAGACAGAAAGTAAAAGCTATTAGTTACTTTCTCTTGAATCTTAAAGCCTTAGAACCTGACACACCAACGTCTTCGAAACTGAATACTGCAGGCAATGCTGTATCTATGCGGGCTCCATGTATAATCTGCAGAAACAGTTTTCTGCTTCTTTCTGTTCCATTTGTTGACTTTTATTGTCCATCAAAGTGTGAATAATTTCGTGTATAATACGCGCACATGAATATGATCGACATTGTTCTAAAATAAAGTTAAAGGAAAGAAGAAAATAACATAAAAAGAGAATGAAAGAAAGAGACGAAGAAAGACATAAAGAACAAGACACTGGGAGCCGTAAGAATCGAGTGCTGACTAGTATTCACAAGAATGTGCTACTATGCATTTTATATGAAATAATAAACGGGACACATTCATTAAAAAATATTTATGCTAATAAAAAAAAGTTCTGATGTTTAATAAAAGTATAATCTGAAACATCACAAACATACATATATTGTTGGCAGAGAGAAATAAAAAAGGACTTCGTTTTCTATAAAACTTAGGATCTTAAAGCTACTTTTTCATATATAAAGAACTGAAGTAATTCTTTGGGAAACAGTGTTAGATAATAGGAGATATTAGCCAAGAACAGTTGTTCCATAATATAAACTTTAAATTTCACTCAATATTAAAAGCTCTAAGCCTCTAAGGTATCAAGGCAAGCTTACCATTTTAATGAAAGAGGTGTTTGTTTGTTCGTTTCTTCGTTTATTCCTTTGTTCGTTGGTTTCTTTATTTGTTGGTTTCTTCGTTTGTTTGTTTCTTCGTTTGTTTGTTTCTTCGTTTGTTTGTTTGTTCGTTTGTTTGTTTGTTCGTTTGCTTCTTTGTTTGACCTTACCTGGTGTGAGACTGCAGGATTACGCGGAGTATCGGGAAATGACTGGCGACCAGGCGCGGCATGTTTGAAGGACTGGGAGGGCAGTTTGTCTTCAAATAATATTGTTCATGCATCAGGAGGAGGGCCATTCTGCACTGAAATCAGTCTCGCCTGCAGCTTCCTCCGCCACTTGGCGTGCCTGGCGTGTAATGAAGGCAAAACTGGTCCATCGTTTGTAAGAGTGACCGCCCCTTGGCGCGGACCACTTGCCACTCACAGGGATGCTCCAATGTCTAGAAAAAAAAGACAGAAAAAACAGAATAGCTCAAAATATAAGAGATGTGAACAGAAAAGATAAATTTTAAGCTTCGCTTGTGTGAAAACCTTTTAATAAATGTTTGTAGGTTATTGTCTTGTAAGAACATGCCTGCTTTTGATTATGTACTGAGCTATACTAACAAGAAGACATGTTTTAACTATCTAGGTTCCTTTCTCGCCAGATAGTCAGTCATAAAACAGGGTAATTCTTTTTGTTGTGGACAGGAAGTACATCTTTCACGTAATTAGTAAAAGTCATTGTGATTTTTAATTTAGAAGAACAGATTTCTGTCTTCATATGTGTCTTCCCTCTATTTTTCTTCCCTTTCTACCGATTTGTACCTCTATTTGCGTAAGTTAGCATAACGTAATCTGTCTGTATACACCTGTGTGTGTGTGTGTGCGAGCGTGCGTGCGTGTGAGAGAGTGATCCCTTCTGTGCGTGTCCGAGCATATTTGTATTCATTTATTCGTGCGAGCATGCTTGTCCTCTCTGTGTGTTTGTGCGCGCGCGTTTCTTTGGTTTGTTCTAATCTATCGTTCTATTTCATTATATACCACAGTGACAGACTATTTTCAATAACTGCAATCATATAATGGAATAGGGCTACTCTATAGTCGACACATAACTAAGAACGTAAGAAAAGGTAAATAGAATTTATTGCAGTATTGTCACAATATTTTATGTCGGCAAATATATTAAAAAGACAAAAATATGTCATTAGAAATCGTACTCCACATCGCAGTGAGATACAGCAGATGACCTCTTCTAACTCTGACCTCGCCTTCAAGAAAGCAAATGACCATTTTATGTGTCCTTAAAAATACAACAATATTTCAGTCTCACAAGATTCATTTAGCTTATCACGGGGTTAGTCATCTACCTTGTCATTGGCTTCACACAAGGCAAGCGACACGTTCCATTACCCGAAAATCTACTATCGGATGAATAGAATGACTAAATAGGTGGATTAATTGATATAAAGACTGATATTCGTTTGTTATTTCCATCAGAAAAGTAACTGGCATAGTACACGCGTTAAATTCTGAGCTATTACGAAAATTATTTATTTTTCTGGCTTCATAAGCTCTGAAGTGTCTTGTAAATTTTGTTGTAATCAGTTGAGATGTGGACTCTTTGGTTTTTATGTTTTTGTTAACGGACAGAAGTAACATTTTTGTCTAAATAAAACACGATTTTTGTCGAAGAAGGCGAGAATGTTAAATAAATGGATATTTTCCTCTTCTATCTTTCCACCTTTTTCTCTGTTTAAAATCGTGTTAAGTTCGAATTGCATTCCACCTTTTCGTTATAATCCAACTCTTGAGTTATTGTTGTCTTTATGTTAGTGTTTATGAGAACCATTGAAAGTTGCTTAATATAAAATATTACTTATAACTTTTATATATAAAGTTCCTTGTTTAAATTGCTGCAGATCTTTGTATTTTATAAATTAGTCCTGTACTACATTTTTTTTCTTCGAAAAAATGGGATTGTCTATTTTCACTTCATTTTCAGCAGACAAGTCAAAGTATGGAATGACAAAATCTGCGACAATTTTTTTTCTTTCAGAAAAATCAAATGAGGGTAACTCAAAATTAAATGTGATGCTAACAGAAAGAAATCGGTATTAGAATTTGAGTGGAGGCGGGTGGTGATGGAAAGGAAAGAGAAAATTATAAAATTTTAAAACTTATTTGCATGAATAGAAGTTGTTTCTGCATTTAGTGAGTTTCTTGTGTGCAAAGAGGGTCCATGATGAGAAACAATTGCTCAAACGTAGGCGCGAAGGGCGCACAGAAACCTGAAAAAACTGCGCCTTCACCCCCCGTTTTTCAATCTAAAATGTTATTTTGTAATGTAGTTAACATACAGTATCTTGCCTTCTGCAAGTATTATTTTGGTAAAATCTGCCTCTATTGTTTAGCCTAAAATTATTAGTTTAGTTAACTTTTTAAAGACTGAAAACATGTGTGTAAATCTTGATGCAATTGTGACAAATTTTGTCCTTTTTATAAACCTGACGCATCTCATTAAAAAATACTCACAATTTTTTTAAGAGAGCTGTCTGCCTCTCATTCCCTCTACTCTACATAAAGACAAACAATTTTCATGACATTCTAAAACCTTTTGGTCTTCGGACTTCGTAAACAAACATTCAGCCTCTTTCAATTGCTTTTTATCCTCTTAAAACTGAAGAGTACTTCAATAAA
>SRHC01003346.1:259471-299651 GCA_004794325.1 Pomacea maculata | reverse complement strand
CCCCCCCAACTCTACCCCAGACGCCCACGTCAGTTGGTGCTGACAGCGCCGCCCGCCATTGATTGCCTGTGGTGTATGAGGCTACAGCGCGCACCTGCGAGTCACTTCCTTACCTTTTGCCTCCGCTAATCAAAACAATTAAAGGTCGCCAGTTAGGCTTTGATGTTCGGATGCTCTCAGACGTTGTTTGTAAATGATTTGTTTAATCGATGCTAGAGGTAAGGGTTTTTCGTGAAAATTTGGAGAACAATGTCCAATTTTGTGAACGATGGAGGAAAAAACTATTGCGTAGTTTCTTTATTTTCTCATTTTATTATTTTTTTCTCTCCTTCCTTACCTTATGTGCGAGTGCATTTTGTATGTGTATGTGCAGATATTGATATTTTCATGTGTATACGTGTGCATGTCTCCCTGTACTTCACCTCTCATAATATATTAATCATCAAACCTCACATCCCTTACTAGTCTTCGTGTTCTTCAACTAACAACTACCTGACAAAAAATCCAAATTAAAAAGTAGAAAAATTTTTACGAATTGTTTTCTCAGTTCACAATACTTTCCATTCTGCATGCGAATACTGGTTCCATACTTCAAACTGTTTACCCTCACAGCGGCTACCCTCCAAAAGAGTGCGAACCCCGAAGTCGCCTCCATGTATGCTCCTCCGAAACGAGTGCCCCTCGACCCCTGGTTATTTGCCGCACAAATAACACAGAAAAGATGAAGAAACTCGGCGAGGGTGAGCGGGAGGGTGGATGCAGGGATTCCATAGCAGCATCCAGGTCTGAATGGCATATCTGCCAGGGACCGGCATGCGCGCTCCACTTTAGTCCTGCAAGTAAACTCTTCCTTGCCACTCACCGGCACCAGTAGTGCGCATGCGCACAATTGCCCTTGGAACAATCTTTTCGTATTAAAAGAAGATAACTCTTCTGCGTTTTCTCTCTTTCTTCGTTTGTGTGTGTGTGTGTGCATGTTAAGAAATATAATTTCAAGCCACCGTCCTTCTAGTTTTCTGACATCTACGATCAAATATTATCACATCCATTTTTTTCCATTTGATATCGAGTCAAAATTTGCTAAAAAATAAACCTGAAGTGGAATCACTCCTCTGATTTTTTTTTTTTTTTTTTTTTTTATCAAAGTGTAGAGTCAAATGTTCTACAGAAGCGATTTTGAAGTGAATGTTCATGTCTTCATACACGTGATAGTGTTATGACCTCAGGCTTTGAGCTTCCTCCTTCAATTCTCAATCCCGATCGAATGACAGAGGGAAGCTAATGACATATTTGTCTTCGATTCTACGTTTTTGGTTTTCTTTTGTGCTGTGACTTTGATAAAAAGAAGCATCTTGTAAACTTATTTTTCTTTCGTTTCCTATTTCGCTTTAATGTCATAAATAATACTGGAGTCATGAAAGTCGGAGTCTGTCAAGAACAAAAGAAGAAAATGTCAAGGGTCATCGGTCTCAAGCTATCGACTGTACTCCTGTCCACGAACTCTTTGCATCAAACTTAATTAACGGTGGCGCGGGGCTATCACCGTTAATGCCCGTTACACCTAGTGTGACGAGTGGGTGACATCAGGTTTCTCTGTAGGTGACTGGTCACGTCACCAGACAAAGCACTTCCACCAGGTGAGTCAGAGGTCACTTTGCCTGACCAAGCATCTATGTTACCTGAGAAATATCACGCGAAGTCGCAGATGTGTTGTGATATAAAAGTGTCCGCGCCTCCGACATCGCGTGATCCGATGAACCTTTCAACACTAGTGTGACATTTCCTTCTGATGAGAATGTTATCGAGTGACACTTTTCTTACCAGAACATTAACGAGAAAAATTTTGGTTAAATGCCATAGTAACAGGAAGTGTAAGTTGAGATTATTTCAACATGAACTAGTGAAATCAAGTGAGGCAGTTATGTATAGAACTATCTTATCTATAGAACTACCATTTTTCATTTCGTTTTTTCAATCGACCATCAGTCTGAAAATTAACACAAGCTCCCAACATTCTCATGTGAAATGAGCGGATATCCAGGAGGCTTTGTGAAGTCAAAGTCTTGACATCTATATGTGCATGATCTTTGTAGGCTGTAACATAAAATTTCATTAATTAATGTTTGAAAATTATCTTTTATTGAACTCAATCCAGCCAAAAACTGTAAAATTCTGTACTTTGGTATTCTTGCTCCTGAGTTCTCTCATGTCCTCATTCCCGGTTAAAGAACCAGTTTTTCATTAAATTCACTTTAGTAACCTCTCACTGCTGAGTTGTCTGACTTTCCGAAGGTTTTTCTTTTTTGCAATACCCCGGTTGTTTCATCTTTCAATATAAAACGAGTTCAGATTTGGGTTTTGAAGGTTCTACCCCATCCCCTTCCTTGGTCGCAAATGTCAGTCCGTCTTTCGCCATCTCACACTTCTTGGTAATACGAGGCAGGAAATGGACCCCACAGAGAGTTGTTGTCCCAGGAACAGATGAATACGACCTGTTAGTCAAGGAATAAGGTCACTGCCACTAAAGTTCTCCATCTTCAGCACGGAGCACGAGAAAAGCATCACACGGAACACGGCGTTCAGTCCCCCCAAACATGATGGTGTTTTCCTGACCGGCTCCTCTCTTTGTTTGCTCGAGCATCTGGTCTCTGGACTAGAACAAGACTATTACTTTCATCGTTCGCGGAGACAGCTGCTTTTACTGGCACAGCATCATCTCAGCCTCACGCACGATTCGCACGGCCTGACCCTCACTCCACTCGTTTGTTGCACCAGTGAAAGGACAATGAAGTTAAACAATTTGACCCTCGTGGGTCATGAGACGGGTTTGTACCGTAGGTCATAAAAAAAACCTTGATATAGCCTCCCACAACGAAAGGTTGAAAGGTTAAACAAACTTGGAAATGCTGGCAATAGTTTGGGTGTTGATGTTACCATCGGGTGCAAAACTCCATGAGTGAGCTAATGAGTTAGTCTAAGCTGTAAAGTTAATTAATGGAATTGAATACATCTTCAATGACATGTTTCATTCTAAATTCCAATACTTTTTGCTATCAACGGAATTGAACCCACTCCCCATGCCCCTGTATTTGTACCCACAATTCCACGCCCGCCAGCTGTCGGCATCTTATTTGAGAGTCGCAGCAAACATCGATATTTTCTACAGAAAGGAGATCCGCGGATTTTGCTCGCTCAATTTAATCCGATACATGTTGAAAAGTTTAATCAAAATCAAAAGAAAAACTGGATGCGCATTTTTATGATTGGCGAGCTCAAAAGCTCCTTATTATTATGCAATGGAATGAGAAGAAAAGCTCGGAGATCGCCCTCCTCGTCATTGTGCAATTGCTCTGACATCCATCATTCTCAAGCATTTGTTTGAATGCTTCTGTAGCTTTGCACAAATTTGCTTTCCTAGTGCATATAAAGGTTCTCTATGCTCCACGTGAAACACGAGGCTACAGACTACAATGTGTATGTCTTACCATGAAACACAACTAAACAGCTCCACGATATCATAAAGCAGACTAAAATATAAATACCACTAATGAATTTGTTTCTGTAAGAACCAAGTCATTTCAAGAAACTTTTACATTAACAGGACTTACGTTCATCGACAATATCTACATGGTATACAAGAATTGTATAATTAAACAAAATCCCAGAAGGAAGGAGAAAGTATCGCTATGACTATAACTTCGATACGTATCGACTCGTTATCTTTTCAGTAACTGAAAGCTGAAAGACAGGTGTGTAAAGTAAAGTGTACCTCACCCTGAGATGACCTCAGGACAGGTAACTGAACAACACATAAAGCATATTAACTAATATCGCTACCATAGCTGCTGCTGTTGCTATGGCGATGGTGATAACATCGATAATGAATTTTCAAAGGTTCGATGTCTTCAGAAATATTTGCAACATCCTCTCAGTCAATGCATAGTCTGCAATTTTCTTTCTTTACCTTCTTACCCAGGGTTTGTAGTAATCAGCCAATGAAACCTGTAAACCACCGGACATCAGCAGATAAAAGCGGCCATTTCCGCTGGTAGAAAAACGAAATCCTTGGAGTGGTTGTCCTACATTGCACCATCGCGTGCCGCTGTCATGATGATGGCCTTAAAGAAAGGTTTTGCTGTTAGCATGTTCGTAACTGTAGCTTTTTTTCGGTTAAGCATCTTTTTGAACATAAAAGGTCTTTTTTGGGGAAAACGACTTGCCCACCCGCGCCCCTGGAGGCAGGTAACTGAGCGCGGAGCTGAAAGCCGCACACAACAGTCTTTTCGCTCGGTGTTTAAACTCTTCTCGCTTCCGTTTCATTCTGCAAACAGAACCTCGTGAACTTTACTGATTGTGCCCTCGGGCTGTTTGAAGTTGATGGTTTTGCTTAGTTTCTTGGGAGTAAGTTTCAACCCTCTAGGTATGGGTTACTTCTGTTTTTCCATTCATAAACCTTCACAGGAAATGATTATATGTTTGTAGACGAGAATAATAGGCAGGCACACTCACATACACACATGTGACTAAGCAAAAGGTGTTTCGTAGAATTTAGCCCTTACAGCCTGTAGCTCGTTATGCTGCTTGGTAACTATTCTACAGGGTCTGTTAGCACGCTACATAGTCTGTTAGCACGCTTCAGGGTCTGTTAGCCCTCTACATGGTCTGTTAGCATGTTACAGGGTCTGTTAGCTCGCTACTTAGCTTGACGGTAACCCGACTGACGGCGGCAAGGAGGAGAATCAGCCATTTGTAGTGACGTGTCAGACCTAAATAATCAGACATGGGAAAGCGTTTTACTTGAAGTGCTGCTAAGAGGCTGGCCAGTCCCTCACCTAAAAATATTACAGCTCGCTTGTCGATGTGATGTCGTTTGTTTCTCCATAAATTTATTCATTCTTTCTGGTTTTGATTTTTGTTGTTGATGAGTTACTATGTGTGTTCGTCGGTGGATTTTGATATAAGGCTGTTTCTCATCTGTTCCAAGTCTCTAGCAATTCATCGTGTTTGAAAAGGAGTCCTGACGCAGAATCAACAAACAATACATACGCACACACACACACATACACACCCATACACGTAAGCACGCACATATACATACAGAAACATACACATCCACACATATGCAATTACAAACAAACAAACAAACACAAACAAAGGACATATTTGATGTGCATTTCATATTCACCTTAACACGCAGAAGGCGCTGCCAGAGAATCTTCATTCAATGGTAGGTTGGACCAACCAAGCGGAGGGGAAGGCGAGAAGAATTCCTTTGACTTCTTTGCCCCTAGTCTATTTCTAAAACCACATTATTGGCCTGCTAGGAAAAAGTTCTCTTTGCAATGACAGAATTAGTACAAATGTTGGATCTCCACATCAATGTAACTGGTTCGATTCCTTACTTCAAATTATGTTTTCTAGACGCATGTGTTCAAAGACGAGTTCTGTTTAGTACTTTTCAGTACTTGGGTTCATTGAAAATTTATATTTGTTTCCTCCCCAAACATTTCAACTATTTTTACTATCCTTCTTTACTTCATATAAACAAACTTTAGAAGTCTCGGTCCTCGTATGTTTAATAATGGGTTAATATTGCGCTGGACGATTCTTCTCACTAGACGAGTTAAGTTTTCGGCAGACTTGTCCAACTTTGCCTGCAGATGGACGATAACAAAAAGCAGTCTCCGAGGATACCGCTTTAACCGCGTCTCAGTGCCAGTAAAAACTTATTTTGGGAATAGCATTTTGACACGCCGTACATTTGTCACAATACCCGAAGCCAAGCAGCAAAGATTACAATTGACAGAGAAGATGCGGGTTTTCGATTTTTCGCTCGATGGTCCTGATTGCATGCTTAGGCAAGAGGTGCCTTTATCGTCGCGGACATGGACCATAAAAGAGAAACTGAGGAACCTTTCCTCTGAGTGTTAATGAAAAAGGATGTAAATGAGACGGTTGAAGATGAGGAAGGTGCAAATGGTCTCAAGTTAAGTTTTTTTCATTCTCTATCCAAGATGCGATTTTTGTGTCCTGGGACACTATGGGGCAGTGCGGGATGGAGACCTCAGTTGTTGCCACTCGTGTACTATAAGGAGTTCACAGCAAGAGAAGGACATGAAGGGGACGAGACAGGGAGGAAGTGATGTCATCAATTCACAGAAGAATAAACGAGATGATGGCTTACATGATGGCCAGAGTCTCGAAAACATTCATTGATACCTTCCTCGTGTTTCCCTCGCACCGCCGACGGGAGACACTAACCGATCGATGGACGCGTCCATAAATCGAGGAAAATTTACTTATTCAGAGTAAATTTATACTCAAGACTTAGAGACATTAGAGACATCGTTAAAGTTGAGTATCTCACCCTTTGTGAGTTATGGAGGACATTGTTCAGAACTTTCTCTAAAAGATTATTTCTATAGAATAAAGATGCCTGCTGGTAATCAATTTAGACTAAATTTCTCAGTTATTTTAAAACAAAATTGTTGTAAACTCTAAATTTATGTCAAAGTGTGTTTATATATATCTGTCATCTTGGTTTTAGTTTTATTGTAAAAGAAGACTTTGTACCAAAACTCAGTTAATCATCGCCCATGAAGGATACTCTTCACTGTCATGAATCACAGAACAAAAGGACAAGACTTATAATACAAGTCTGTTCCTTGGACACCCGTAGAGCCGTTAAGCGTATGTTGGTTGACATCTTGGCATCAATCAGGGGGGACCTGGGGAGAGTCACACAACTCGTCGCGACGGATGCGCCAGGAAGAGTCAACAGATGCGGCGCGTTACTGTCGGCCGCCAGAGGGCGTTGAAAGGACCAGGGTGAAGGACGATGTTTACCCACAGAAATCCGCAGGACCGTGAAATAGTGCGACTCATCCAACACCTTCTCTTAGACAGGACTACAGAGGCGTGAGCCCCACTGAGCCTCAACGATGTAGTCTCTGCAAACTCATTTCTTCTTCTGACTTGAGGCGCCATGGGTTTTGCTTTTCGGGGACATGAAAGAAGTCTTGGCCAGCTGCGCGTGAATGCAGAAAATTATCTCGCTATGCATGATTAATCCGAAGCTCGCATTACGAGGCAGAGTGGGTTTTGTGTACTTACTAGTGGTCCAGATGATTGTAACCCAGGTCAGAACAGGATAGGGTTCAGAATTGGGAAATTTGATGTTGATGGGAAAGCGGGACATTTTTCTGCGAAGCCAAGAGGGAAAAGTCTCAGAATTATTAGAAAATTTTTTCTTGAGATTAATCGCCTTGCTAAGCAAAGGTCTACAAAATTAATTAAGAAATAAACCCTTTGTGCGTCTGTATATGCATTTGTATCTGTATGTTCGCGAGCGCGTACTCCTGGTGTGTTCCTACGTGCATAAAGACATAAGTTCACTGACTTTATGGAATTTGTTTTTCTCTGTGATAGATATCCAACAAAAAAGACACTTCTAGCCCCTGCAGTGTTCCGTCTATTGTTTATAGACTTGAAGGGCATCTTCCATACCAAAGACAGCGATATTCTTACACATTCACAACACCAGTATCAAACGAGGCAGCTTGGGATTCATTTCAACAGATATGAGATAATAAAACATGAAAACAAACAGCACTTTATATTCACCTAGGATATCACTTAACTATCCTTTATTCAGTTTTGCATAAAGATGTAAGCTGTTGCTCTTTATGTTTGTCCTTTTTGCAGGTCTGTTTCTTTACAACATTTTAGAGAAAAAGCGTTTCCTCCTTAATCCATATTCTCCACACAACTGAAGCATCCATCTAAAGAGTTCTTATCAATGTCACTCACACGACGCCTATTTCCTCTCCATACACCCATTCTCTCGAAACTTTCTTTTTTAAATCTTTCTTTTTCTGGTACATTATTTTCTTCTTTTACTTCTTTTTTTTAAATCTTTCAAGTTCAATCACACTTCCTGTCTGTAATTACAGTAACAAAATATCAGGAACTTCGACATCCTCTCTTAAGCTCCCTTGGGCAAAAGGGGGAAAAATGTTCAAACCATTCAAATTTTCTTTTTTCTTGCTCATCGTTAACGTGAGTGCAGGGCTTTGCCTCGTTCTAAAAATGTTGCCTTCGGCTCCTGCGATTAAAGGTACACCAGTCCTGCTCGTATCCCTTAATTACTCAATAAACTTTCCCAGCCATGGGTCTGTGCTCATCCGAGACAGAAATGGATAACGAAAGGTTTGTGGTCTTTTTTTTTTTTTCTTTTAGCCTTTAGTAGAAAGGACAATGGATAACGAAAGGTTCGTGTTTTATTTTTTTTTTTTTTACATTTAGTAGAAGGAATATTGACCAGACAGCAAGGGTGGGTGGGGAATGTCGGGAGGGTGGGTTAGTAAACTTACACACCTATTGTTATTGTGGCTTCTTGCCGTTTGTCGTTGGCCGACATTCTATTCCTAAGTGACGAGTTTCTTTTAATTTTTTTTTTTATATGGGAACAATCTCTAAAAAGTTCGGAATGGATTCTCATCTTACGCCATCAAGATAGCTTTCTGTCATGTTTGTGCGCCTTGGCTTTCCGCGGTGCAAAAACACGAGACACTCATATTGATAATTCTCGACTGGTTGCTCCATCTAAGCACGCAACACTTTTACGGTTTGCTCTTTTTCTTGTCTCTTACTTTTTTGGTCGTTTCTGCTTTCTCGTCATTAAAGGAAAACTCAAGTTAATATGGAAAGTTACAGTGACTGATATTTTAAATCATTTTTGCTTCGAATTTCAAACTGTTTACTTACAATCTTGTCTTTAAAAAAAATACAGCTACGTGTCGGTAGTTGAGGGCCGCCTTCTTTCGTAGTTTTTTCCCGAAAAAGCAACTCTCTAATTAATGACGAAGGAGATGCCATCTGACAAGAAAGCCTATGTCACGCACGCGAATCTTTTCCACTTGATTCAACTTTTCTTGGTTGTGAAACGTTGTGGTACGAGCCCCAGATCCATGATGCATTTCGGCGACCGCATTTAAGAATTTGCTCTCGATAGTCTCGATCATCACTCAGCAAATAAAAGGTGGTACTATACTTTACTGCCTAAAATCTGAATTGTTTTGCATATCGAATGTTTGAGTTAAAAACGGTTCAAAACACCATTATCCATCATTTCACTTGCCTTGTCCTTTAAGTGTGAAAGTTTCCGAAAGCGCACATCACCCCTTCCCATAATATTGATTCTATGAAGTCGAAGGTGTACACCTAATACTATACAAGCCAACACGTTTGTTGCTATGGTAATTTCAGTGGCAGCTGAGAAATGACGATGGGGTGGAAGGAAAATAGGATGTTGATGACGAGGAAAACAAGGACATGAGAGACGAGAGCCCGAAGTAAAAGGGGGCAAAACTGTATTATTTAGTTGCCACGTAACCCTTTAGAATGATTCCAGGCAATACACTTTTCCTCCTGTCGGTGTAAACTTGTAGGAAGCTGCGGCATAAATTGTCAGTTAGTGCTTTTCCGTCTGGTCGTCAGTTTGAACAAACACGCAAACACGTATGATCTACATCGCGCATGCGCACACACAAAAACACTTATTCTATAAAGTTATGGAGATAAGATTCTCTATTCTTGAGAGTGATAGGAAGACACTTACAAAAATGAGACACCAATGGCAGAAAAAAAGGAAGGAAGAGAAGAAATGGATAAATAAATAAAAGAGAAACAGGAAAGTATCAGGGAGAAGAAGAAAGAAGAAAATGCATGTAAAGAAAAAAAAGACTAAGTAGGAGAAGCAGGAACTGTGGGATGACCTTCACTTTTGGGTTTTTGTTGAGAAAATGACAAGACGCTTTTAGCTAAGGGTTCGTGAGTACTGACATGATCAAGAGCTGACCCTCGGGCAGTCTCGTGAAGAGAAGTGTTGGGTGGTACTGTCGCCCGACTCGCCCAGGAGATGGGAATTGTGGTGCCGGCCAAAGACCCCCTTAATAGTGTCAATGACTTGGCTACAGCCTGGAGAGGGAGGCAAGAGAGGGAAGATGGGGGAGCACGGGGGATGAGAAAGGTGGTGTTCGATCTGTTGCTCGCGGGTCTCCATCGATCTGCCGTGAAAAGCGAGAAAATTAATCAACGTTTCTCTTTCCCCGGCAGCGGGCGGGTGGCCGGCTGGGCTCGCTTCCAGCAATCTGTGGCGATAGTGTGTAGCATAAGTAACCGTTTTGTCTACGTGGCGTGACGTGGCTACGTCGTGGCCAGCTCTCTAAGAGGGAGGGGGAATCTCAGTTGAAGTCAAGACCGTCTCCCAGTTGTCATTAACTCATCCTTTTACCCATTGTAGACACCTCTGGAAAACAATCTGACTTCATGAGGAACTTCACCAACTGGCTTTCTGGTCCTGAGTAGTGTTGTTGTCGAGAAGTTACCCCGAAGTTATATATTCTTGACACGCTCCTCCCAAACTTTATTTTTATAGTCCTTCCAAAGACGTCAAGACCAAGACAAGCCCGTAATCAAACATACTTGCAACATTTATTGTTTGCTTTGTATGTCAAGCTTTAGTACAACTTAAACAATTATAAGTATTCATTACAAAGAAAAAGCTTAGTGGAAATGTTGAACATCTTTGAACCAGCGTTTCTCAAAACGACCGCCAGTGTAACTGCACACCTCAAACCTTTATACCTAACTAAATTTTAGTACTTAAAGAAAAAACCTTGGTATCAAAGGAAAGGTTAAGATCTGTGCATTTTTAAAATATACAATTTACAACATCTCATATTTCCGACTAATGACATTCTGCGTTGGCGAGTCACATATATTCTACCTAACCTTACCTATCAAGCTATCAAGACATCTTTATTGACTGTCTGATCTTTACGGCAAAGAACCTCCATCTTAAAGCACACAGAGCAGTTTAAGAAAGAAGAAGTGTCCTCGATGACACCAGCTTCCTATAAGTTCATGCCTTCAAGAAAAGAAACAAGTCCATAATATTACTTTTTTAATAATGGCAATACAATATTGTTAAAAATACAAGGAAATGCTCGGCACGATGTAGTGTTCGCACTTTATAGAAAACATGACTAAAGGCGTTTCGGTTTTGAGTAAAAAAGAAGGTTTGATGTAGTTTTCAGGCAGACGAAGCTCTGGTTATTCTCCTTAATTATTTTTCTAGTGTCGAGTTATTCACACTAATATTAACAACAATCGCTCGCTTTTTATGAAGCTGGTTCCCATCAGTCACCTCTATAAGAACCTCTTTATGTCTCAGTCAGAACTGAAATCTTGATGCGGAGCAAAGTGCCATCTTTTTATACACGTGGCATCAGAGAGCTCCTTGTGTCTGTCGGGGTTTTCACGGGGTGCAGTGTTACGGGTGGGACCTCTTGCAACACCAACCTCCTGCGGTTTTCACATCATTGAAAGATGTCGAAAAGTGTGTTTGTTGTGTTTCTGGATCACAGGTAAACATAAGATCAGTGTAGTTGTGGCTAAAGGAACGAGCAGTGTCCTTCTTGGAGAAGGAGAATGTATCCTTGCATCTCCAAACCAACATCTGGTTCACCTTTGAGTGTCGCTGCTTGAACTCACTCCTTCCATCCTTCTATGCTCTTGTACACTCTTGGAATCGCAGACCTCCACATCAAATGGAGGATGGTTACAGTTAACCAAACATACACACGGGTAGTTATTTGCCTTGAGTTTTTAACCCCACATCAATATTCATTCATATTCTAACGAGCATGTCATTTAACAAGCAATTTCTACAAATTGTCGGGTAGTTTTATGTGTATGGTAAGAAATCAGAATCAGAGATAAAGTATTTTCTGAGAAAGAAAATCTTAAATGAGCTAATTTGAGAGGCAGGCTACAAAAAGACGGTCAGAGAATCCATTATCGAAACTTAAAATCACAAAAATCGAAGTATAATAAGAAAATCAAGCTTCCATTTAAATTTCACATGATCACATGAGGTCTTTATTAGGGAACATCCTGTTTGATCGTCAGTATTTCTCGTTGTAGCCAGTTTTGTAAGGTTGTTTAAAGTTTATAGGCCTTCTAAAGTTAATGAGAAGCGAATAGCTTACTCTCAAAACCGAATATGCTTTTTTTTCAATTTGAAAGCAGGAGACAGTATAATGGACTAACAGGGTATTGTTTCTTGCTGTTTTTTTGCGAAATCCATCAAGAAGGCAATTTAGCTGGAAAACAGTCTTTCTGCTTTAATTAAATCTTCTTAGAGGGCACGAGATCATTTAAGAAGTATGCGTGGGCATTTGTCCATAAACACACCCGCTCACTGATACACGCACCTTCACATCTTCATCATCTGACTTTCGATTATGGATGCCTCCCAGGTCCAAACAACTTTTTTAAGAAGAGTGATGAGTGTTCATGATTATATACATATCGTACCACACTTGCTGTTCCCTGCTGTGTACACAGGACCTCATCAATTCTTCTTCAAGCAAGCCAGTGACAGTGAAGGTCCTGTCATCTCCTGTTGCAGTCTGCCCTCCAGCATGCTTCAGTCCCTGTCTCTCGTGGAAAATTAGTTCCCAGCCTCAAAGAGTCGCTAAAACTTTGGCCGTGACTTGCAGGCTCGCTCCTTTTAGTACCCGGTTATTCCGATTTACTGGCCTAAACACGATGAACCACTTCTAGTATACACTGGTCTGTGGCACCTTACTCTCTTCTCGCTTGGACGGTCAAGTAGCGCAACGATTGGCGGCTATCACCAAGACAGTGAAGGTTGGCTGTCCTGGATTCGATTCTCGTCTCGGATACGTTGTTATTTTCTGCACGTGATATCTGTTTGTTGTGATAGTTGCTGGCTCGGTGTAAAACACCCCCTAACACCTACACTCTCTCTTCTCACTTCCAACCCAGGGTTTAATTCCATCAACTGTCATGAGTAGGCTATGATGCAATGCATGATGCAACGACAAAAGTGCCATCAAGTCGAATTCTGAATGACAGTTCCAACAAAATTATAAAAAATACTTGCACCAGAGGCGAAAAAATGCGGCCAGTTTGATGTGACCAGAGCTTTTTGTGCTTATGATTAACAGAAGGGCTTTTTGAAGTTTCTTATCGACTACTGGAGAAATGAAACTCTATTTTCCTTTACGACGGCTCCCTCTCCCCTTCTCTGTCTTTCACCCATCCCCCAACTCCCTTTTCCTTTTTTTTTTCCTATTTACCACCCTGTATCTGCTGGTCGCTTTCTTCTCTTTGTTTCCATCTTTCTTTCCCCTGTCTCTATTTCTTTCCCCGACTTTTTCTTTCCCTTCTATCTTCCCCCATCTCTCTCTCTCTGTTGCACGGATGGATGACAGCGTGGGTGGGTTGATGTAATGATGTATGGATGGATGGATGAAGCTGTTACAATGTTTATTCATGTCGAAAAAGGGTTTGCGAGCAAGGATCAGAGAGATTAAAGCAGCCTCCGAGTGGCTAATCGAAACTACTTTTTTGCAATGACGTCACGATTGTCTGTGTGGTTCGAAAGTTTAAGGTCACAGCCTGCCATCTTAAAATTCATGAAGATAACAAATGAGAAAAAGTTTACTTTCACCAAACTTGTTCTGCTTTGTTTCGAAAGAGTATGGCTAAAAAATAAGACTTGTGTAATAGCCACGGAGTTATTCCTCTCTGTCATCATCTTCTTTAAAGTTTGCATCATTTCAAGACTTTTTTCTCTGTCTCGTCTCGTTATCTATTCACATCTGGGGAAAAAAGTTCAGCAATTCTCAAGACATCTTCTCTGAATTCAAATGATGTACGGGTTACTGACATTTACTAGTTAGAGAGTTCAGTTTCAAATTTTTGTAAAGCAGTCCTCAAAAATAGTTTGACCAAGTTTCAGCCGAGAGGAATGTCTCGGTTTGACGGAAGTAGAAATATCTTCAGGCGGTCTTTAGGAATTTTACGAGATATTTTGACAGCTTAATATTAATTAATCAAATTGTCTTCTCCGCGAGTTGGGAACAAAGATGGGAGGAAGATGTGCAGTCATGCTTGACTTTCGGATTTGAAACGTTGTAATCAGAGAATGTCACCGAATATTAACTGTGTAGCAAAAGTTAAAACAGGAAAAAGAAACAAACCCCAAAATAATTATTTTAGGCTATGATCACATTATCACATTCCTTCACGCTCTGATGCTGTTCTCATCGCCTCACACCGCCATCACTCTATCATATCCTCACGCTCTCATCACACTTCGATAAACTCACACAATGATACTTCCATCATCTGATGATACAACCAGCGTTCGTCAACGGCTTCCTGTAACCCACGGAACTCCCCCGTCCCGTCATAAAGTAGCTTTAAGTATCCTTTAGCCTTAACCCAAGAGTAAACAACCCTTTCCTGACCTGTTGATCGGCGGCTACCTTGGCGTGGTGCCCAACGGCCATTTTTCCTGGCTAGTGTATAATCATCTCTCTTGTAACTGCCACTGTGCTTATCAGTAGAGGATAACAAAAATGCTCTCAAAGGGTCTCATTAATAATATCATTTGGCTGTGTGCCTGTCTTTATCTATCTTTATAGCCACGTTAACGATACAAGTGCTTTTATGTGAAAATAATTTCGTGAGTTTAAAATCATCATCATCATCATCATCATCATCATCATCATCATCATCATCAATCATCATCATCAAGAACAATAATGTATCATTGCTTATCAGATTTAACAGTGACATTAGCGGATGTACAAAGACAGCTTCGTTCTCAATGTGATCCTATTGGCTTAGATGGATGATGCAAAAAGTTCGTCTGAAATTGATCATAATTCAGGTTCAGGTTAGTTGATGGCTTGGATGTACCCACCCATCCAGAGCGAGAGAGAGAGAGGAGAGAAAAAGTTGAAGAGAGAAGGAATAAGGGAAAAATAGAAAAAACAAAAAACGGCAGGATATGACAAAAGCAGCAGGACAATCCAGAACATGAAGTAGTCCCGTAATCTTTGGAATCGTTGAAAATTCCGGTGACCTCACACATCTCGGAGCCATTTTCCTCACTGCCTTTCCCTCCTATAAGGGGTCGAGCACTCATTCAAGAGATATGACAACTGGGAAAAGTTTGTTGCCCTTTATAAGTATCGAACCAGCTTGAACCCCGCTCTGCCCTCGCACGTTGGTGCTCTGGTCCACTCGGCTTTCCTCCCGTGAGTAAAGAAAACAGTTCATTCAACTCTAGCAGGAGCATTATATTTTCTATAGGCTTCTGTCTCAATAGCGATGAGATGTAGGTACCAGCATGCCTCCCAAAACTGACATCTTCTCTTGTTTCGATAAAGGGGAGGGAGAATAGTGATAAAAAAACAGCGTCGTTGGTACCCGACCTTTTGACCCCTTCAGGTACATTTATTTGCATTGATTTGGTTAGAATTTGCTGGTTGTGTAGTTATGTGAAAAGTCCGTTGTCTATGTTTCTACTTTGTCCACTTTCTTGTAGAATCACCATGTGTATGGTGGCAAATATATCTACTAAGCGCACTGATCTCTACAAAATGTCGTTCTCGCCCTGTGTCTCACCTCTCTGGACACGGAGCTGTTCTCATCGTCTTCGTCCTCAGTGTAGTTACCATATTGATTCATCATCTCAACTTATTCTTCTCCCACAATCTCTTCCAGTCATCATAACCATCCTTACCCCTACTTTTTAAAACAGTTGAATAACAGATTACTTACCATCAATAAATGCCTTGAGGATACTTTCTTACCGAGCGCAAAATTCCCCAAAGCAGTCGCCATTTCTAGCAAGTATTCAAACAAAAAGCTCTCCTGAGTCATTCATCTTGATTGCTTGTTTTCCCTTGTAAATAGAAATTATAGCCTACTAAAAACAATGAAACAACTCAGTGGTGTGTTTTATTAGCTCTCGAGACTATCCAACAGAATCAGAACAATTTTTCAACAAAATGATTTCTTTTTAATTTTAATTTAAATCGAGAGCGCATTTAGTTTCTAGTTTTTCAATAGTTCACTTCCTCCATGATTCTCCTTCAATTCATAGGAGAAAAGTTCAGCGAGTGCAGAATTATGCATTATAGAGCAGGAAACATTAACACATTGAAAACAGAGGACGGTGAGTTTGTTTGCATGCACTCGGCGCGATGTAACGACACCCAGGGCAAAAGGACAAAAGAATGCAGACGACGAGAGATAAGTAAATAACTGAAAATAGAAATTTGTTGTTAGAAGAAGTCGATCAGGCAATATGAAACTGCTTCTCTAAAACTAGTCAATGCCTTAATCAATGTCCAAGCCTCCAGTTGTTGTTGCAGTTCATATTATTTGTTCTCATAAAACCTCAGTTGTTCTTCTTAGTCTAATGTGGGCTTCTTAAACAGGTATTGGATAAAAGTGTGGACATTGCACGCTGTCTTTTGTTAATTACTTGAATGAACTGTTGTTGTAAATAATGTTGAGCAGACAAGCCTTCTAAAGCCTGTGTCACACAGGTTTGAAGTACACCACAGGAGCAAAGCCTCGCAAAGTCGCACAGTGTCACAGCACCTTAACTTGTGGAGCAAGGATCAGTGATTGAACCAAAATGTGATTCGAGTTTAGGTCCGTGAATTTTCAGCAATGTGTCAAACAAAGCATCCTCCTTTTTTTAATTGGCATTTTTAGTTTAACTCAGCAACAGAAACAATCTTCAGTTTATCTCTCAGCAACAAACTAAGGGTAACTTCAAGATGGTCGAGATGGTCTTTGATGGGGTTGTCACTGACCAACACGGCTCGTTTCACAAAGGACACGAGATTCCTAACCTGTTAATGTCTATTGAGATGTTAACAGTCCACTAGGAAGAAATATCAAATATAAGACTGAGGAAGTGTTTGGGAGCAAAGGAAGAAAAGAAAGAAAGAAGTAACTGGTCCTGAAACAACTAACAGCATCCACGGCCCAGGTGCTGGCTGCATGGCTAATGTGTAGCTGTCAGCTAAAATGGTCAAGAAACACAAGTGTTGTAGGCTGAGTGCTAGGTGTGAGACTTTTCTGTACACTGGCTTGTGTCAGCTCGTGCATGTGGCCCGCGGCTGCACTTCTCGCCAACTTGTGTTCGCCGCTCGACAAACAAGTTCTCCGCCATTACATGCAGCGCTTGATCACAAGCTTATTGATTGATCTCCCTTGGATGCATGGCTGCTCTTCAGTCGCTCTTTTAATCTCGTCTTGGCTGACCAGTGATTACCTTATATTTACTGCGATACTTCCATTGCAGCAACTTCATGTTCTTACCATAGTCATTGAAACAAAATTAAAACTTAAGGGATGTGATTTGTTAGAATGAATACATGTTACAGATGATTAAAGTTTGGCTGTACTCTCTGTTTAGATGACAACGAGTCTTGTTTGTTTCAAAGACACGGTTCATAACATTTCAGTTTATAATGCCAAAAAAAAAAAATTATTCCGTTCTTTAAGAGATGACTCAGTGTTAATTGTCCTGGAGTCGAATCTGTTCTCAACATGTGATGCCTCTTTACAACACCAGTTCTTTGACTGTAGCTGCTGACTCAGAGTAAACAAGACAACAATTACCCTCCCAAATTCCACACCCCTTTAATAGGTTCATATCGGAGAATCTAACGATCCACTTACCCAAGAAGATAAGTTAATTTAACACATCTTGTAAATACTGAAGTTAAATATTTTTCCTTAAATTCTTCTGGGGATATTTTGAAATGGGTTCAAGCAACTCACGGAATAAAAAAAATACTGCTATCAAGTTTAAAAGGTATTTTATGTTTATATCTCCTCCAGAAACTTCATATCCTGCAGGTGGCTTCAAAGTAAAGTGCCAGAATAGCAGCATGCACTCGTATAATAGTGTACAACCTCGCTATTCTCAGGCGGGTAGCCTCGAGCTTTGAATTACTTCACTGAGGCTTCCATTTGGCAAGCTGATCGTAGAGGATGTCCCAAATGGAACGAAAACTTTAAAGATTAAAATATTTACGTCAGTGGTGTACATATATATATATTTTTTTTTTTTGCTTAAAAATTCGGTTACAAATTTGCCATTTTATACGCTCAGATATGCAAAAATTCCCAATCGAGAAACTGAACTTTACTTATGGACAGACCAATGCGCCCCTCCAACTATGATAACATTGACATCTACCTCATATGTGATAATATTAACATCTACCTAATATTAAACATTCTTCCATTCCAAGCAAATCAAATAAATTAAATAAATATTCAGGGACACTCGGTATAAAGTTCAGTACACTTGCTTCTACTAATGAATCCCTTCCGACCATAAAGATACAGAAAAAAGTAGTATCAACTAACAGCATATTTATTCTCCAATAAAGATACTCGGTAATGGAAATAAATACCCGTATAGCAGCCCGCAATTGCGATGGTCCGCACGTTCCCTCCAATCTGTGGGAGGTAATGGCTCCACTAACTACATGGAAGCTCGGGTGTCTATGTTTCGTGATGTTAATGTTTTGTGTTTAAGGAGCCAAAAGTTTGTGAGTCTTGTCCTGCGGTTGACCACACTCCGTAATTGTTGTTACGAGCATTCACATAAAACTCTTCGCTTAAAACCTAATTTCCACCAGCATGATAAGCGACCTTTTTTCTTACTCAAACATGTTGCTCCTGTGACTAATCTCATCCTCATCTCTGGCGGACAAAACAGTGAAGTCCGAAAAGGATAATTTTCAAACCATAATTTTTGTCATTGTAGTAGAAGAAAAACTGTCAATTAGAGTTTTCTGACTTATTGATTTCGTTTTGCTTACGTTCGATTTCCCACTAAAAGAGGAACATTTGCGGAAATTTTCTTGACACGCCTAGCTGCGTTCGATTTTAAACACTGTCCATGCGTCTGGACTTTATTTCAGGTTCACTCCCTTACCCAATGAAATTATTTTTTTTAACTTCAAATCACCTCACCTCATCTGCAGATCCATACATTGATTTGCCTAGGCAAGGAGCATGCGCACTGAGATGTTACTAGTGTGCTAGAGTTGTCAAGCCAGACCTAATGATGTTAGTAATGCGAGTCTTCGATACGTCTGAGGTCCATCGATGGCGATTGACCCCTGACCTTAGCGATGCTGCTACGTAGTATGACAAATTACTTAGATGGAAAACATGACTGTGGCCAAGAAGACAGAATACAAAAGTCATTTAAGAGCTCCAGGCTGGCGTTAGTGATTGATGAAACTTGATTTTTGTTGCTGTTCGCGTGGAAAGGTCACGTGGTCTCTGACATGGTCGTTAGGTTGAGCCGGAGACCAAATATGGAATGGAGTAAACAATTGTGCAATGCAATAGAAAGTTAGTTTACGCTGTCTTGCTTTTATGTGTGTTTGGGGAGTTGATTACAATGTTGTTGATCCTGCTGTCAGATATCCTACCATGGACACATAGACGCACGACAGTGGTCCCACACCTAAACACGTTCTTGGCAAGTTGTTTTCTCGGTTGTACAGGAGTAACCAGAATAAAAGTGACAAAGACAGAGAAAGAACAGAGTGCCCAAGAGGAGATATGATCCCAGAGTAACTGATCCATTATATACTGAAAACAAGAAGCCAGCCAATAGTCGGATATGGTATACTTGCACTATACCCACAAAATCCCGCTCTTTCACTCTTTCGCTCTCTCTCTCTCTCTCTCTCTCTCTGTCTCTCTCATCGTCTTGTTTGTAAGACAGTAGACGACATAGTAAGAAAAACAAGGGATTTAAAAGTCTCATAAAAAAAGTGCCAAGAGCGGTGTTGTCTAGTGCCGACAATGAGCGAAATGCTATAAGTAAAGAAGAAATAAAGAGAAGAGGAAAAAAAGTCAAATAACTTCAAGCTCAAATAAAGGAACAAGACATCCTAACACGGCTTCACGGGCAAATGGTTTAGAAGATGGACGATTTAACGAAATACACGCAAAAACAAAGAAATCAGCATAGCATTAAATACTTTTGCTCAAACTTTCTTTCTTTCTCTTTAACCCTCGCATTCACAAGCACGACAGGAACTTTTTTCACGACACACAAACGACTGATTATTTCTACGCTGAGTCTTCAGTTTAACGATCTGTTGAATGAGTTCCTGGAGAGTTTTTGACACCTCTAATTTGTCTGCATTTTCAGTAATATTTTGTCGATATTTAGAATTTTTTATTTACGTGTAACTGTCGCCATGGTGACCCTCTCAAGATCGCTTTTAAGCCGGCTAATCTTGTAATCGCCCGAAGTGTTCTCCAAAGAGAAAAGTTGTAACAAAGTGCAACATTTCTTTCTAAACGATTGTGATGAACGCAGAACGAATTAATATTGTCCTTAAAATGAGGAGATAACTCCCTGGAGGTAAACGCCCATAAACATTGGCATGCATAGAAAGGTGTCAGAACTGTGACTTCATTAACTAATTTATTTATGACTTGTTTAGTAAATAGTCTCGGCCTTGATAGAGTAACACTTTTCAAGTGCATTATTATCTTTTATTTTTTTTTTCTCTTTCTCTCTCTCTCTCCACATGTTCTTCTTAGTCCAATCTTTTTAATCTTTCTTTCTGTTTCGTCCTCGTTCCACTCCTGTGCAATCATATCTTCTCCCAAAGAAAGGGGCAGAGCTGGCTGCTTGTTAAGATGGGGATGACAAGGGCGGGGGAGAGGAGGGAGCAGTGTGAGTGCGGTCACGCAGAACAAACACCATTTCACACGTTCTCATCAACAAAGCCAGGAGGTGTGACCGAATTCTTCCAACCTCTTTACATGGCGATATTTGGTGGCTTGACCTCTGGTAAATCTTTGATTTTCCTAGTATATCGCTGACATGACTGTTCGTGACTTTCTACATGACATCGTCTTTATGTTCCAAAGCATTTTAATACATTTCCTATCGTTCTTCATCTTTTACTTTTCAAAGCTCTGCCGTCAGGTTCTGGTTGCCTGGATGTTTGTACATGACAGTGAATAAATCGTCTCGCCAAACAACAAAAGAATGTCCTGGTCTTCAATTACTTGTTTGCTTTCATCAGCGTCTAGGGTGTGGATCGCAGTTCTTTGAATTTCATCTCAAATAGCTGCTACTACACCATCCTCCCACCTCACCCATGCACATCCCTGTCGAGCCTAGGGGGAATGTTTCCAATAACAGCATCAGGAAGAGAACAAATAAAGCATCTACTGCTTATTGTTCGTCAACCAGCTTCGGAAATTAGAATGTTCCATACTTCCAGGCTTTCCTTCTGCCGACCATTCCTGTACAAATATTGCCCAGCAGCAGTTTGTAACCACAGCGATGTAGTGAAGGAAGAGAAAGTTGGCACTTTAGAGATGGATGTTGTGGGAACTCTTTTTTTAAAAAATAAGGTTGATGCTTTTGCGACAGTGAGGCGGCCCGAGGCCTTACCAAACAAGTGAAATACAGACAAACATCGCAGATTTTTCGCAAAACATTTGAGCAAGATTCGCCATGTTGACGGTGGACCGTTGTATCTACAAGCAGAACTGAAGTCCAGCCGTTTGTATATTTGATATCGCCATCAGTCACTGTGATTATACTTTTTCTTCTTTTTGCAAAGTAAATTCCATCGTCTCAATTCTCATGTGTGTGTACCACTAGTACCAGTGCGTTCTTAAGGATAGTAAAGGGTAGGTGTGGATACACCATGATGACATGTATTAAAAAGCGATTCCCACACAATAGAGGCAAACGAGTCAAAAAGGCATTTAAGAGGAAAGAAAAACTTTATAAAAAAATGATAATTTTTGAAAAATAGATTATTGGCACACACAATAATCCAACAGTGTATTGAGTACCTGGGGACAAGCTATATCGGAATGACAATCTGTCTAGCCATAAAGACAAAGTCACTTGAAAACACAGACAAATGCACAGGCAAAACCAGAAATGTAAATATCGTGTAAAGGTACAGTTTTATTTTATTTTATTTTTTGCTTTGGTTGTGTATCAGGCCGAAAACGGAATGTCGATATGAGGAGAGGACAGTTGTTTATCACTGTCTTCATCGTGTATGAAAACATTTTAGGAGAATTGAAATACAAGTTATCCCGTTGCGATGGCGACGAGTGATATATATATATATCTAAACTCCCTGCTGTATGTTCCACTTAGGCAGGCAGTACCCACAATACACCATTCTCTAATGCCCTTAAAGTTGTTTTCCTCACTCAGAAACTCAGAGATATCCAAGAGAAATCCCAAGGAATGAGACAGCAGATGAGCTTGCCAAACATGGATCAAGAAGACAGCAACTGGACATGAAGAACAGATCGCCATAAAGGTTGTAATGCAACTCGCTTCCACAAGTCAGACCTACTATTCGCTAGACCAATGGCAAAAGACCGGGCTTCTACGACTAAATGATAAATGGTAAATGGACTCAGGCACCATCGTCAACCTGTATCTGAAATGGCTTAGTGAATCCTCCGGAACATGTCCTGTACTGAAGGCAAAGAGAGAGAGTATGGAATGCAACCCAACTCTCGAGAAAGCTCTCTGGAAACATGAGAGACTTGAAGGACACTGCATCCTTGGTTCTGAAGGCTGTCCTGAGGGTGTAAACAAATACATAAAAAAGAAAAAAAAAACCTTCAGCAAGGTCGTACAAATATTCTGAGAAATAATTCAAAAGTGGACTTAATGGGCTTGTTTTTCTTCCTGCATTCCGAAGAAGAAAGACGTAGAAAACTGCGCTCACATGCATCGCCTATATAGATGCTAGGTTCATTTCACAGTCAATAGATGCTGAAGGGTTTTGTCCACCAGCAGAAATCCCAAGCTCGAATCACTTGTTAAAGGGGAGAAAAACTTGTTTTGAGAAAAGGACAATCATGTACGCGATCATGTACAGTGGGAAAAAATTCAGTCGATGTGTTCGTCAACATAGAACAGCGAAAATTTCACTTTTAAACTTTTGACCCTGTTGGAGGAACTGTAATCTAGGGGTAAATCAGGCTTGGAATGACATTGCACGACCTAACCTGTTGTGTGATCAATCTCAACCCTTTATCAACAACAGTTTAACTTCTGTGTTCCCTGTTATCTTTCTCTCTATTATCCCTCCGTGCAAGTCTCTGCTCGCTTTCTCTTTTCTTTGTTGCCATTGGTGAATTAAGCCTCTCTCTCTCTTTCTCTCTTTTCTAGATCTTTGTTCGTTTATTCCGAGTTAATTAATTTGCTTTTGAGTGCTTTCATCATACCCACCCCCAAATATTGCGTGACTTTGTGTTGTTTTGTACTGGGAACAGGAGGCGGGGAATATACTGACAGGTAACTACCCAAGGAATGGTCATAAAAGCACTTTGTGTCGACGGCAAAGGGATAAAACTTGTGTTTCCCCAAAGACGGGAGAAAATATATTACATATAAAAGATTGTTGGAGCAAACAATGTCATTAGGCTGATAACAACAAACGATATCGAGAGAGAGAGTGAACTTTCACAATAAGTGACTGCCACAAAGGCTGATTGAGGGAATTGGTTCCTTGATCTTTGTCTGTAGGGTTGACAGGCACAAATCACAACCAGCCAGCCAGCCAGCCAGCCAGCCAGCGTACCCCATACATGTATGCATCCACACTCATATAATATATGCACTCATAGGTATTCATAGATACACATACTCCTACATATCAATATATAACGGACTTCACAAAGCCCCGAGAGTCAATTACGATTATGCGGGCGTCTAGCGACAAGAACCCGGATGTCCGTTACCTAAGTCACCATGAGCCCTTTAGGACCTTGACAAACGACAGGATTACGATTCGTCTGAGGGTAAACGGGAACAAGTGTTGTTCAGACTTGTTTACCGTCGTATGACGATGTACGTTTGAGTGGTTTGAACACTGGCTTGCCGTACTACGTCCTCGTCCTCTCCCCTCGTTCGCCTCTCAAAAGTGAAGCCGTCAATCCCGTCCTTTGTTAGCTCGCTTGTTTTAACAAATGTTCGTTGTAAATCTGGTGGAATCAAAATAACGTCACCAGTAGGAAGTTGTAAAAGATAAAGAAAAGGAATTCAATGAATTTGCTGATTTGAAATACAATCAATCTTCAGCACTTTGCATCGTTAACAACGGTCTTTAAATGCGGACGAACATTCGATCAAGTTTAACAAAGTATTTTACATGTGAGTTCCAAAAAGAAATACTGTGCCAAACTCTTGTCGATAATTCTCTAATTTAAAAATGGCAACAAAAAAAAAAAAAAAATTCCTCGGCAAACTCCTATCTTCTTCAATGTTCATTAGCACTACTCAAGTAAGAAATCCACGCAACAGCTCCTGTAAGTAAAATCTGTGAAGTTTGGGGAAGCGGTTATTTTATTTTAATTTTTTGAAGAGCTCAGAACCGTGATTTTCTTCACAGGCAAACTAATCGCTGCCTGCACACGTCACTGAGCTGAGGTTAAGCCCATGAACTCTTCAAAGCGTGTAAGTGTGTGACGAGAGTTTGCTTTTTCACGCTCGGGTGGACAGCAGCCTTCCTGGCGCGGCCGTCGAGCAAACGAGTTATCGCGCCTTGTCCAGGGGATTACAGGGACTGCTCGAGGAGTCGTTGGACTGGGTACCCCGACCTACCCGCCGCTCAGCCTGACGTGGATCGGGTGCAGTTTGTCTCGTTAGTGCTGCGAGATTAAGCTCCCCGGATGCACATTGCGCGGCAGTGCGGCTCACTTAGCGTCTGCAACGGACTTGAGGAACTTGTTTATTGAAGACTGGGCTGCACGTGTATCACAGCAATGGCAATGGCAATATCCTCCCTTCCCTCCCTCATCTTACTCTCTCTGAGATCAGAGGAATATTTGTTTATTAAGCCTTTAAAGTAATGCAGAAAACTATGAAAGAGTTGGGCTTATTGATGGAAAAATTATGAATTATGAGTTATCTCTCTTTCTCTTGCTCTCTCTCTCACTCTCGGTCAGATGTCAAAAAATAGTTGAGTTCCATCCCTCTCTCTCTCTTAGATATGTGTGTGTAAATTAAATGGAATTTAATTAGATCAGTTCATATCAGCAAGCTGTTATTTATGTCCAGAAATTAGCCATTGTCATCGTGGAGGTGTTCAGTGAGTGCACGGATACATTGGCTGCACGTTGGTGGTGGAGACCCATCAAACTACAAAGCAAACCAGAACGGACGAACTGGTTACCATAAAATGCAACAACAAACAACTACTGGACAATCTTAGAAAATAAAGCAAAATGTGTATGTGGTGACGTGTGTGTGTGTGTTTGTTTGTTGTTAGGGAAATTCAGCCATGTTTATCTTCTCCTGTCCAACAAAGATGGCCGGCAAAGTTTTAGTTGCCCTTTGATCTGTCCGCGAGCGCACTTAATGCTGACAGCCTGTCAAAAGCAGGGACTGGGCCACACAACGAAGTGATGCTGGATGTTTCAAGATCACCAGTACTTGCAAAGTGAAAGAGATCGGCGAACAGTAAGGAGAGGTGCAATATACGGGTACACAGCATCCAACAGCGGCTTAGCCTCTCAATCATCACACACACACACACGCACAGGCTGACAGAAATACTTAAAGTGGAATAGAGAAACACATGGAATCGGAGTTTTACACAGCAACTAAGGCTATAGCACAGTGCCACAAGCTATGAAAAAATAGCGAGCCGAAGACTGGATCTGAACTCAGAACAATTCATCCTCACTGTAATGGTGAGAAACGCTTAACCACTGCGCCATCAGGGAAGCGGAGGAACAAGGGGTATGGGGAGGAGGAGACATAGGTTCCAGAAGAGAAACACACACACACCACGTACGCGAGTGTGTTTGCACCCATACTCACTTTCTTTAACAGCCGCAGTGAGGGATGTGTCTCTGGTGAGGATTGCTCACCGCGCCCTCTGGCGGCCGCGCATGCGTGACGAAAGCCGATACGCCTGGCTGCTCGCGCTCCACTTTGAAAGACTTCACGAAGACCAGAGCGTGCTCCTCGGGACAACCACAGGCCCACATGCGGATGGTGTGAGCTCAACATGCAAAGATAAACAAAACTACCTGTCCCACCCCACCAACACACACGCCACCCGTCACCTTTCCTGCCCGTCACGCCAATACGCCCCTTCCTACCTTGACACGTCACACGACCTTGACCTCCACATCAGCGTGTTGAATGCTGAAGTTGTTCCTCACGAACATTTCTCTCAACAGGTAAAAAAGCCAAATGTTGAGAAAGTGCTTTGGCGGTAATTACAATGACATTTTAAAACAAGCATAGGTAGGTCTCTAATATAATTACATAATTACCGCTTCCAACACAAAAACAAAAACGGAAAACAATGCAATATATTAAAAAAAATGACTTGGACTTACCTCTCGTTTGATGGCAGATGAAAATCACGAAGCTTACAGTCCAAAGCTTGACATTGTTCACCTTACTCCATTTCCGCAGAATCCAATCCATCTTGCTAGTCGTGGGAGCTGGTCGCACTGGTTTCTTTGTCATTTCCTGAGACAAAATGCAGCTTCAAGTTGTCTGGAGTTAACGAAGGACATCACTAAATCAAGCAAGCCATCCCCAAGGTTAAACATCAAATCAGTTCATCGAAAAAAAAACTATGAAAAAACTTAAATGAAGACAAAGTTCTCAAGCACAATGGTCGCGCATTATTTGCAAATTGTTTGGCGAGGCCGAGTAGCAATCGATTCAACTTCGATAACATCTAATCATGATTAAAGCAGCTCTGTTTCTTTTTTTTTTCTTTTTACTGAGCATGAACAAGCAGCCCTTGCCTGCGTACACACGTGCGGACAATAAATTCCCGTGATTTTGCAAACACGCCTTACAACCGTCATCAAAAACAAAGACCAAACAAGAACGGGTACAGACATGCGCACTAAGGCGTGAAAGGCTTAGGGTATTTTTTGGTGTCAAATCAATACATCCATTACAGCTTCGCTCACAGTTATCCCCCCATTCACATGTCCTCTCCACCCGCCTACCCTAAAAAGAAGAAAACAAAAAGTCTTCGACCTCTTGTGAGTTTACGGAGGACAAAAGAACAGAACAATAGGGGAATTTAAAAAAAAAAACCAATAGCTATTTGTCTCCCATCCCTACCCCTCCTCCCTGTTTAAAAGAAAGTGCAGGGTAGCCTCTGAAGCAGGCAGATGTAACTGTCAGCCTGAAACCACAAAACGATGATAGCTCCCGCCTCTCATTTCACCAAAACGCGGTCTGCGACTTTAGAGAATTTAGCTCCTCCTAAACAACCATGCTTGGCACCGGGGAGGCAGCTCTCCTCCCAGACACAAGCAGCCTGCGAGAATCATACTTTTTGCTGCTGATTGTTGAAGCATGAAGGTGATCTGTATATTCCCAGTGTATCTGTGTGCATTTGGTCTGTTGGAGGCGTTAAGTGCGCTAACTTGACATGGGGTTACCTCCCAAAGCTAAAACCGTCCTCTACCCATCGGTTCCCGACTTCTGTCAGAAGCTTTATCGTCCGACTGTGAAGTGGCAGATATTTGCAAAGCATGGAAGCAGTCGATCTGTTTGCCACATAAAAACACATTCGTTGACAAAAGATTCCCTTTGAAACTGAAAATCGCCCATCAAGCCACCATCCTAACCCTCTGTCCACGAACTTTAGTATCTGACTATGGCGGACATTACCGAGGCTGGAACATCCCTGGCTTTCATTTGTAACAATCTGACTCTGCCCTGTGGGAACAAGAGAAAACGTAATTATTTCTCTTAAGATTCAAATTGGCCTCCGTAACGATCCTGGATTGCAGCCAGTGACTCACCGTTTAACTGTGATGAAAGTTTCAACAGTGAACAAACGATGCCAAGACTATTTGTACCACTGTTATCATTAAAAACTCGATTGTTTGCAAGAGTAAAAAACGAAGCAACAACAAGAGCAAAAATTTAAAAAAGAAAAGATACCAATGTATTGTGGAGAAGACGATGTTGCAGCATTTGTGCAGACCACCACAGCAAACCCAACGACCCTGCCAAGCTCTCCAGAGACACTATTGTCTGCGGTGAGTTACAACTTGCAGCATCGGAGTCCTGCCTCCTCCCTGCGCCTGCTTCCTGGACGTTTACAAACAGACTTGTACAGCTGCTGTTCCTCTGGACGCAGTTTACTTTGTCTTTGTTCAAAGGGAAGAATTCCTGTGAACTTCTCCTCCCCAGCCCCCCTTACCAACCATTTTTGTTTCTTAACATCATCTTCTATAACTTCAGTTCCTTACATGATTGTACCCAGGTCTTACTCCTCTTGCACTATTTTGTCTCAACTTCTGATGAGTCTCCTTCAAGAAGACCAAAACTTTGCAGGGGGAGGTAAGTTCTTTACTATCGATGTTCATGTATGTGGATGCGTGGTCAAGATCATGATTATCCAATTTTTTTCCTCTACCACAATACATTTAACTATCAACTTCGCGTCTCTTCCCTCAGCTACCTGAACCGTTGCCAAAAACATTGATTGGAATTGCCAAATATTTCTGACAGAGTTATTTCGCTTGTAAGAAACGATCAAGAAGTTATCCAACCCTCTCCCAGGATGGAAGAAGTCAGAAGAGTAGCAATACATTTCTAGAGTAATCCACAATCATAATTACGATGTTTTTACATTAACTAGGTTGAAAAACAGAAGTACCCCTTCGCCAATTTAAGGGGAACAACTCTGACTGCTTGATCACTAACGGGGGAGAGTCGTAAGGGTCCAGACAACTGGCTCCAGCCACAGAAAGAGAGAAAAAGTTGCGTGTAAAGGTCGGCACTCCGGCGGTATCGATCCCCTTCTAACTGCTTCTGTGGCGTAGGATGGATGCCGGTCCACCGGCCCTGTACCCGCCTGTAAGTGTTCCCTCCCACATCAAAGGTGTCAGATGGGGCGGACGAGATGAAATACAGTTTTGTCCACGATTTTGATTGCACCAGCGTCTGCAGCGCTCCTAGCGGCCCAGCGCCAGGATGTAGGCGGAAGTGACAGAGGAAGTTGGCAGGGTAGTTTTTTTGGTCCACTTTTGAATACACTCCCGTCCCAAACTAGGAAAATGCTTCACCAAACGCTTGACAGGCGCCTTTTTTTATTATTTTTATTATTGTGCCTGCGTCTGATCTCTTCCGGATTTCTTGTATATTTTTTGTTGATTTCAATTACTTTTCCTGAATAACACTTTCTTAAAGAAATGACAGTACTCTAAAATCATGGATCATCATCATCATCATTATTACAAAGTTTCTAGCAAAATATATGACATTAATTAAGCCACAAGCATAGAATTACCCACTTAAAAAAAATTGACCATGTTTTTTTATTTTCACTTTGACAACAAATGCACTGATGCACTTACTTGCTAACGTGCCCCCCTCCGGAGCTGTTACGAGAAGAAAGCACACGTAAAGCCAATCCAGTCGTATGTATTAATATGTCCAAAAGGAATGAAAACATACTGGAAAGTTGACAAGCACCTTATTTCCTCACTTTTCATCTATTTTTCTCTGTTTTAAAAATCTTTGTTTTGCGATAGTTTCTAACACCACCTTCCTCAAATCGTGAAAGGATGAACACAGACCTCCCAGCGGTGGTGAAACTGTCCAGAAAGATGAATAAACCCAGTCATAGTAACTTCACAGTCTCAACAACGATGAGCTCACCTCGCCCAGCTTGGCCTCAGTAACTTTGCTCCTCCGAAGACAAAAAAATTTCTGAAGTTTTGTCTCGAGTTTCTTTCTCAGAGAGACGCACCGAAGGAACAAGCGACGGCACTGAAGGAGAAAGAATGAGAGATGGAGGGACGGTGGATGGGCGGGTGGGTACCCGGGCAGTACATCTGCTAAAAACAGTAGCGGGTGGCGCAAGAAAAGCAAGTTAACGCTGAGTCGAACCGTGCCGTGTGTTATGTCAACCGCCGCACGGCGCTAACAACGGCGGTGGGTGAGCGACGGAAGTATTCGCGCCTCCCGCAGCCTCGCTTTCGCAACTCGCGCGCCGCGCACTTGCCCTCCCAACCTCCTCCATCTCTCCATCCCTCCATCCTCCGCTCCCGACACAACGCCACAACACTGTCCGCGACAGTCAAGGCTGGAAGCTGGAGTTCTTTCCCTGGAACCGTACCCAAACCATGTCACAATTTTTTTTTCTCTCCTTTCACGTTCCTTTATTTGTTCAGAAATATCTGACAATTAATGGCGGGAGGGTGGATCATTAATAATTCGTCGAAAAATAGTAAGTTCTCGAATAACCACCACATCTGATATTAATGAATGATTAAAATCCTATTCTGGAGACCCATCCATAAATACCTAACTATGTGATAGTCAAGTAATGGTTAGCTTCTAAGTATATAATTCGTTTACATTTCTGGATACATTAGGATGCAATAATTTTTTCCTGTCATATTTACTTTATTAATCATTTCTGTGCCATAAAAGAAAATCAAAGAATTATAATTCAAACTAACAGCTCGCTGATAATAATCAGCTGGCTGTCTGTGGAACAAAAGAAGTCCTTGACGCGAACATGTGATTCATAAGCTACAGCCCTCCTCACCCCGCCCCTTACCCTCCACCGCCCTCAACCTGGCCTGACTGCACCAGCCAATCGGAAACAACGTTGTGGCAGATGTGGGAATCCATCATTAAAAATATCTTTGTTCTTAATCACAGGTGTTAGCGAAGCTGACGAATTTGTTTGCTGTACCCAAGAGCTGACTTGTCTTGGACAGGTGTGAGAGAATGCTGCTAAACGGTAAAACCTTGAGGACGATGAGCTACTCGTTTATTGCCCCTAGGGGGCTCCACAAAAAGGAAGTGATAAAACCGTTTGGTCCACACACACCTTTTAAAATGTTTCGTTCGGTGGCTGGATCCCAATGGAGAGTGTCTTATTCTCCTGACTTATTTTCTGTGTGGTCTCATTTGTTGTCTTGTATATACCAATGTTTTCTTATGTATCTTGCTTCCTTGTGAACATCTCACCTTCTTTTTTTTTTAATTTACCCATAAATAATTGGCCGACAACAGACGGAGATAAATCGCCAGACATAGCCCGAGAGGCTGTTCTTCTGTCACCTAATTTTTATTTTAAGCTTTTTGCACTATCTCTCTTTGTGTCTTGCCCTCCTACTGTCTCTCTATCTCTCACTGTGTATGTTTGTGTTTTTCCACGCACCCGTGTGTTTGCTTATGTGGACGGATGCCTGCATTTATGATCAGTGAAATCTTTTCATTTAACAAATTTTCTGCCAAACTAAAACCATAACGAACCTCCATTTATACGTCCACATGCACTTCTGGACTATAAATACACAAGCAAGCCTGCACACACACACACTTGCACCAGTCAAGGTCCAGAGTTGGAGGAAGAGAAAGCCAGACAGCCCCTCCACGACTGGCCGACAATGAGCTCGGTCACGTGCCGGCGCCGTTAACCATGTGCGCATGCGCGTGGCCATGAGGAAGCGGAACAGCACCGAGCCCTACGTGTCATTAATCATCACAAGCTCTCAGCTCCCTCCCAACCTCTGTTTGCAGGTCACCCACGTCGGTGCACCCTTCGATCTGCACCCGTGTTGATTTTTCTCCTCGCCCTTCCCATTAACACCTTGTCTTGTTTTCTCCTCGTGTCACGTGATCGACTTTGTGCCCCTCCGACCCTCCTCTTTCCTCAAAAAACTTATCATGAATGCCCTTTTGTTACCAGAAGCATCATAGTTGTACAAGTAGATGACAGTAAGGGAAACTGTTGGATATCTGTGGCGAATGTTTTTCAAGGCACAGTCTGTATTTCTCCGCATTTGTTGTTATCACTTGAACAACAGCAGCAGCAATAACAACACCAGCAACGACGATGTTATCGGTAACATAAGACGATCCATTTGCAGGAGACTTGTCCCCAGATGTCCTTGATCAAGTGCACTTAATGGCAGCGAGGCTGTCACCAGACGAGATGACAAAGAAAGCTAAGCGGCAAGTGAGATGAGTCACTCAGGAATAACCGGTCTGTCTCCTCCGTCGGGTGCGCGGCTACACAGATATCGGGTGCCCTTGGGACTCGCTGTGTGCGTCCGTGAATGTGTGTGTGCGTGTGTGTGTGGTTTTTTTTTTTCTTCTTTCGCTTGTAGTTGTAGTTCGGATATTTTCAATTGTTAAGAGTGTTTGTTATTTATTCTTTTGAGTGAAATGTTGTAATCCGTATTGTTGTTTTTATTGCACCACTTCTTTGAAATGGTAGCAAATCTGTCAGTCGATCAATCATCCAAGATAACAGTTGAAAGAAATAAAAATAAACCCCAAAGAAAAAAATAACTGAGAAAGAACACACGGAAGTGCAAGCACACACACACACGCGCGCACTCACACACACTCACACGTACGTCCATGCGTGTGTGCACACATTTCTATAATTAGAGAGCTGGTGGGCAGAACGGTTGAGGTTGGAGTCGGCTGCCGTTACGAGGTTTTCCCGAGGCTGTGACTAACCCACCCGGCCACTTTATGCCGCTGGGTACCCCATTCATCACAGGAGGTAACAGGCAGCCCCGCCTTCTACTATTCCTGCGAATCACAGAGTTTTCTACCCCTGCCCTCTACACTTTGTGACTTCTATTCCCCTACCCCTACCCCTACCCCACCTCATTTCACCCTGACTGAAAGGTGTGCCTAAAATAGTAACAACATGAGATAGTAGAAACACCCAGCACTTAATTTCTTGCGAAGACCACCCCGGGTAGAGATATCTCTTTGAGTGCTCATATTTTTAATTGTTACGCGTGTTTGTTACTTTATTCTACTGACTGACATGTTGCAATATTATTTCAGTTTGCATTACTTCTTTCAATTCCAGCAAATATCTTAGTTGATTAACCACCCAAACGAACAGTCACCTAATTAATATACAATCTCAAATTTCTTATTAACTGTAACCATGACAACGTCTAGTTATCCATGTACAATTCTGACCCCTGTGCTGTTGACCTTTTTCTGTGTCTGCTCATGTTTGTAAGCGTGTATTTCGAGAACAAACGGGGAATATTTACTCATTAAGGAAACAACTTATTTCACTGAGCAATCTTCTCATTAAAATACAAAATGCACCAATTAATCCTTTAACCACAGAGCAATTGTTGCTAAAACTCGATAACTTTCTTCTTCTGTCGTGTAGTAAGACTTTTATTTATTTTTTTATTTATTTTTTTTTTTTTTTGCAGCAATATAATTTTGAGTTGGGAAAACAGATGGAAATGTCAGCAACACATCGGTGGAATCTGGTTTTATACAGTTACATACAACATTTTGCTTGGCAACATTTAAATTTGTATTTTTAACTCTTCTTTCACTACAAAGGAGTTCCTTTTTATTTATTCATTTATTATTTTTTTTTTGTGGTTCATGCTCTGCATAAATGTAAATCTTGTCTACATTACCATGCGAAAAGTGATTATTCAGATTGCATTTTTCCGACATTTGTTTAAACTAAATGAAGCAATCAGTTTTGCTATCTCCTAAGTTTATGCATGGTTTATTTATTTTTATTTATTTATTTTTTGCGATGCCTTGTGAAAATCGGACAATTTATGGGATGAATGCAGGGTCCTCTTGCACTCGACGAAAAGGTCAATATTCTTCTCTTTCTTTGTATCTGTTTTTTTTTTTTTTTTTCTCTCTATTCTTATGGTTAATTCTCCTTCACCAATAATTCTGTGATTTCGACAAACATTTTTGTCAAAAGTTCTTCTTCAAACTAGCTCTCAAACAGTGTTTCAGCGAGAACAAATTAACAACAAAAATGCTCAAGTATTTCTTACACGTTTTTCCCCTTCATCACACATTAGAGAAAAGATGTCTTCATGTTTCGATGAGCGTTGAATTCCTCGCAAAAGCTCTTGTCCTAAGTAGAGCAAGCTTTAAACAAAATAAAGTCAGCGTACAATCACTTTGAATTTGAATGTCGTTTGAAAATTAAATGTCTTTGAATAGGGAGGAACGGCGATGAGGAAAGGTTCTGTTTTAAAAATTCAGAGGAAAGAGAAAAACAGACAGACAAGAAGGAAAAAAAGAGGAAGGAGAAGCAAGAACAAGGACATCAGGTGATAGTGACTAACAGTCACACCCGAGAAGGTGACAGGGTATCCATCTCCGGGACAAGATTTATGCTTGCGACCAATAAAACCAGCGCAAAAGCACGCGCACACAAAACGAGACACCCGACCCAAGTCCGGGCCCCCATCACACCCCACATAAACCACGGCACGTGACCTCAGCCTCCCCCTCCCAACTCCATCCTCCCTTTGAGCACGCAAGGTCTCGCTAGAAGAATGCGGTGGGGTGGGACTGGAAACACTCTCCTATCATTTTCATCTCAGCCCCTGGACGCCGCCTGGCGGAGCATGACTGCTGCTCACCAACGCTCAGATAACCGTTGGATGCTGGTGACCGTTGGGCTGCAGCTTTTACGGCCCCTCTGTGGTCGGGTACTAAGCATCATGGCGCTGGGTTTGTGACTGCGAACTGGGAAATCCACTCGGACTAGAATGTTGTAAAGAGCGAGTTTTACACTCACAAAGGGCGCGCGAGCACGCGCACATACAAAAGGTGAGAACCAGCTACACTTTAACTTATTGTTGGGGCATCATTTAAAATTAACACAGTCATTATACTCCACAATTTCCCAGAATGACAATTGATGGACAATGATTGATGGAAATAGAAAGTTTTATTTCAGAGGGTGTTAAACAGTCTGAAGGCAAACAAACAAGCACGAGCGCGCGCGAGAGAGAGAGGCCAGTGACGAAATCGTTAATGCATGAGTATGTTACGTTTGTCACAGAAATTAGAATAACGACCGGCAGATACCTGTCGGAACTAGACGCATGACTCACGGCAACCTTACTACCTGGTCATAAAAAAATGAGATCTCAGTCTGGAACTGGTAGTTGCATGAGTACCAGCCAGAACGAGATATGAGTCGTAGAGCTCAAGGGGTGTAGAGGTGGGTGGGGTGGTGGGAGTGGCTGAGAGTGGGATGGAATAGAATAAAAGTGCCGTGAGGAGCTCACCACGTGAGTCATAGGCCGATGACCTCATTTCCGCATCACAGGTAGCTCCCCCTACCGTGTGCGTTTTGTTGCTTCAACCTGTACCGCCGCCGAGAATTCGTGCTGAATTATTGAAGTCCGGAGAGACTCCAAACCTTCAACTCCTTTTTTCAGTCGTTCACACACGCGAACAAACTTTCTCAAACTCTCCCCCACACATATATATATATATTAATACCCCCCTACCCCACCCTCCACACACACCTTCACTATTATTGTAACTCATGTTCAAGAGCTTGACAAAACTACACACGAATGCTTTCAAGTTTATTGTCGCCTCCCTCACCCACCCACCTTTTCTACTTGGACCCAGGGTGGAAGGAAACGGCGGCTTTCCTGGTGTAACCTGAGGCAGGCCACTTACCCGACTCTGAAGGGCGGGTGCGCACGCGAGGCGATGATATTTTAGTGTCGTTTGTATTGGCAGGTCGGCAGTTTGTGCAGTTATGGTGGCCTTTGTGTCGTCTTGTGTTTCGTGTTAGGTCGAGATCGCTTTTTATTCCCGTGGCTTTGCCCCTGGCCAGAATATGACCCAAAACGCAGGTCCTGTTGCGTGTCTGCGTGAGTTATGAGCAGTTGCCGTTCTGTTCCTTGCTTTGTCAAACTTGCAGCAATATTTAATAGTTTTCTCAGGGGATTTTTAAAGTTTTTCTGTTGTTTATCTTGACAAATGTGACACACCCGGCTGCAAACTCGCCTCACCTGACACGACGGATAATGAGAATACGAAAATGTTGTTGAGGACTGGAGTGTCTTTTCTTGAACAGACGATGTCTATAAATATTATATGTGTATATATTGTTTTTCAGACATGTATCAAGTGCAGATCTTATACATTCAAGCAAAGATATTTATAAACATGTGCAAATGCACGCAGGTGTTAAGTGCATGTCTGGGTGTCTATGTGGGTGATCCTGTGTAACAATGGATAAGCGCTGTAGAAGGTCGTACGTCCGGTGATCAAAACCCACTTCCGACACGCGTGTTATTTCTTCATAGATGAAGATCACACGAATGAACATCAGTTCCTTCCTCTACGTAAAATGGAAGCAGGCGACTAATCCTGTACATCTGAGTGTCTGTCTGTATGTCCGTGTGTGTTGTATTCATTACAAACACTCTTAGCTTTGTAATTAGTACCTCTCGGTTCTCCATTTCTTTCGTTCATTTTTACCCGCTTTCACCTTTTCTTTCTCTGCTTTTGTCTACACTTTAAGTAGAGGACACAGGAAACACGGTGAATAGATATTCTAGAGCAGCATGTAACTCAATGACCTCCCGAATGAATCCTGCTTTCACGCCTCCACCACCTTTGGGTATGCGACTTGGGGAAACCCGTGAGTGTACTTGAACCCAGGCCAGGTTAAACAAGGCGCCCTCTTCAGCCTCAGTTTGTTGTCTCACAGCGTCAGCATCCGTCCAGGGCTTGTCCTCTTCCCGTAGGGCTGTTCCTTTCCAGAAAATATTAAAATAAAGAGAATAATCGACAATCGGTTCATTGTGAAAAAGGGAAGCAAGTTATTAAGCGTTCATTTCTTGCAATTTTTTGGAAACGATTTTTTAATTTTTATTTGTTAAACTTCGCATTCCTTGCCTTAAATTCCAGATTTGTAACCGTCTTCGGACTAAGAAACCTACCCTCAGCATCAACATTCGCTTACTATATGTAGGTTCGTGGCTACAGCAGTCAATTTATTGTTCGGAGAGTTAACTCCCCTGGATATCACCGTTGGTTGCTTACGTCACTTTAGTTAATATGGCAGCATTTTCGTGTAACCTGCGCATTGTAAATCATCTCCAGATTACGACAACACCTAATTAAAAATAAATAATTAATATTGGTTATACTGTTGTTTAGAGAACGACGACATATACAAAGCATACAACCATCGTAGGCCTAGTTACAAAATACATATCATCAATGTAATTTTTTTTCTTCTTTCATAACTTACAGATTGCTTCAGCTTAATGACATGAAAGAATAATCTGTCCGTTGCACTTTATTCAAGTCCTACATTTTGTGAACCTTCTGAAAATTGTTTTAATATTTTAATATTTAATCCGAGGATGTGGAACCAGCGGATACGGAGGTCCGATCATGTTAGTGATGTGAATGTTTGTCTCTCAGATGTCCATAATGCACGGTTCCCTAAATCTCCCTAAATCGAACAATAAATGACTAAGCCGATTAAATAATTCTTGATCACCTGTTCGTCTCGCCGGGAAAGAGCATCAGAGTCGAAAATAAACTCAGTTCAGAAATGTGATCATGTTTAATGTCAAAGGCCTGGCTTGAGTCGCATGCTACATAAGGACCTCTCTGTTTTTCCCATAGATGGCCGGAAAAATGTCAAAGAATCAACCTTCTTCATTTTCCTACAGTCTACCTGTTAAATGTCAGCACCTTAAGAAGTAAAGCACGTTTAGAAGGTGATGACTTTATCCTCTCAGACACTGATTTAGAAGCCTTGTATATTTATCTACCTACCTGTGTAGCTATTTGTTGTCTTTTGTGAGCTGCTCGCCCCCTGTCGGGCTTCTGAGTACCTTCTGTCAATCACAACCCTGTGGCTTTCTTTGTTAAATTACAGAAATGGTTGCCTAGGAGCCAGGACAATTTAGCAGTTTTTACCGAACTACAAGTGGTTGTCCACGGTAACTGCGCGCGAAGAGGCCAGCACTTCAACTACATCGACACAGGAAGCAGCGAGTAGACATCTTCCCGCGAGAGCCACGTGATTACCCGGATGATCAACAGACGGTCTGCCGGTCAAGCACCATCCACGTCGGCGTGAACTTGGCGGTGCATAAAAATAGACATTATGTCACTTCCGGGAAACGTTCATCAAATGGAAACGTGCAATTTTCGTTGATGCTAACAGTAGGTGTGTTAGCATGGATACATGATATTGAAAATATATTGATGGTGCACAACAAAAAAGGTTATAAATTCTACAATAATCCATTACAAAGTAACAAAACTGCAAACAACAAATTCATATTGACAGGGACTATTGAACAGGGATCATACTTTATTTATCTTTGTGTTGTTGTCTTTCATTAAACCTCGTCAATAATAAAAGCCACATAAATATAAAAGCTCATCCATCCAAAATATAAAAAAATGATAATAACAATCCAGTGACTCGTCAACTCATTGCATAAATTATTATAATAATGATTATATATTAGTGATAATATTATAATTAATGATATCAACAGCCAATAAATAGCAACAATCATAAAGAGATGAAAGAACGAGGGAAAGAAGTGAGGTCGTGTGAGGTATGACTGGATGTCCGCGTGCTGAGTGAGTGAAAACAAAAGATACCTTCCATTAAATAAGCATTGGAGAACATGAAACCTTATTTAAAAGCAGTCGGATTTAATAATGAATCGGTCAAGCTTGACTACAAAACCCGGATTTTCATATTTCTTGGAGAGTTTTCCGGAGATAGGGACATACATATATACATAGCCATACACACATACACACCCCATAGGCGCACGTGCACACACACACACATACAGTTGGAGGAGTGGGGTGGGGACACACAGATAAAGCTTGAGGTGGAGATCGCAAGAGTATGTCCGAATTGACAAAGTTTAGATTGAGTATTTCTCTGGACAGCACCCTATTCTTATGGGCATGTGTGGGCTTCGGACTGTTAAGACAAGTTTTCGAAAATCAATGGCAGATGAATGGACGCAGGACAAAAGGAATACGGACGGGTCGAGTCCGACAAGAACAGGAGATGCTGGGGCCAGTGTTTCGCACCCATCGAGACACACTTGTGGTCGATGGCGAGAGGGAGGACTTGTCAGCGGTCGGTGAATGCAAAGAGGATGAGGGGTGGACTCACGAAAATGCTGACCTTAGCACGGTCAACCGCTGGCGATGGGGATGTTTACGTGAAAGATGTGTCTGTGTGTGTGTGGGTTGATGGAGAGAGAACGAAGGTTGGGTGGGCGGACGTGTGTGTCAGATAGAGAGAGAGAAAGAAAAGAAAAGACTGTATGTATGCGCTGATTGTATATGCCCATGTGTAGTGTTTGTGTAAGTGTTTGTGCATATGTGTATATGCCCGTGTGTGCGTATGTAGTGGCTGTGTCTGTGTGTTAACAAAGAAGATATATATAACGAAAAATAAAAATAAAAATATCACTGCGATCTGAATCCTTACATTTAAAATATCAATGAGCTTCTTTTTATGATCTTTTACACCTGTCTGCCGGGTGAGGCAGGACCCCGGTGGTCGCTGCGTCCCTCCCGAAAAAACTGTGTTACAGTGCGTAGGCCTGAGCACTGCTCACTGTTGATGACTTAGAAACACAGGCTGTTCAGTCCCCCGCGAACTATTTCTCAGTTTAATCTTTTTAAGCTCTCGACAGTCGAGCCTGTAGCGGCCGGCACCCAGAATGGTAGAGACGACCGGTTCAATTCGCTCTTCCATTCTGTTGTGTAGACTCGGTGGCACCAAGCATCCAGACCTGTTGGGGCTTAACATTTGTGTCTGGCTTTAAGCCCCAGGGAATGCACTTTCTAATGACTGGTTTTCCCTGTGTGGATATGTGCTTGAGAAGAAAAATAAAATGCATGGGGTTCTTTTTATAAAAAAAAAAGATTTTAAAGCAAGTGTTCATCTAGTCTGAGCGGATACTTCGAGCATTGACAGGTACCCTCATCACGCGCTCATTGGAAACATGTGGCACGATAAGAAGCTCAATCCGTGAGAATTATGTTTTGAAATAAATCAGCAAAAGATTTCTTTTTTTAACATACACATTCACACTCACATACTCATACATACACACTTTCTCTCTCTTCCTCTCTACACATGTCACCGTTGAAACTACGGGTAGAAAACGCGATATAGACAGTAATACCCGTTAGTTTACTTTACACGGGAAAACAACCGTTTAGAGGTGATTTTGTATATCTGGGAGAATGAGTTTTCAAGAAGAGAGAAAGCCTGGTACTCTGACTGCCAGCTCTGCCAAAAGAAAGTGTCCTATCCACACAGAAAGATGTGAGATATCTGTGCCCCAAAGCTTGCAATCTTTACCGTTGTGGGTGACGATGGCACGGTTTACCCGCTGCGCTACCAGGCCTCCCTGTTGGCGCGACGTGGGGGGGGGG